>KQ758780.1:199844-216876 GCA_001462505.1 Aurantiochytrium sp. T66
TGCGCATTGCATGGCCTGGCATGGCCTGGCAAGGGGATGCCATGCGCCATCCCGCCCCAGACCCGAAGCCCGCCCGCCGACCCGCGCGCAGGGAGCGAGGGAGGGGACACCGCGCGCGCGCGCGCGACCGACCGACCGACCGACCGACCGACCGCGGCCGGGGGCTGCGCAGGGGTCCGTCCATCCATCCATCCATCCCGCGCGCGGGGTCCAGGCCGCGCCGCGGAGCGGACCGAGGCGCGGCGCGGCGCTCTCTGCGCGCGAGCGCGAGCGCAGGCAGGCGCGAGCGCGCCGCCGGCCAAGCCGCGCCGAACGAGCAGCGCGGGCGACCTGGAGACGGGCGGCGAAAGGAAGGCGAAGGCATGGCGCGCATGCCGGGCATGCCCGGCATGCCCGCGGGGCCCGGGAACGCCGGCGGCGGCGTGGGCCTGCTGCGCACCGAGGGGTTCAACAACTACGGCGTGGAGTTCAGCCCCTTCCACGACGGACTCGTGGCCGTGGCCTCGGCGCAGTACTTTGGCATAGTGGGCAATGGCCGCCAGTACGTGGCGCGCATCGTGCCCGGCGGCAGCGCGCAGATCGTGCGCCACTTCGACACGCAGGACGGCCTGTACGACTGCACGTGGAACGAGGCCAACGAGAACCAGCTCGCGAGCGCCTCAGGGGACGGATCAATCAAGCTCTGGGACCTCAATAGCTCGGACGGCTTTCCAATCCGCAACTTCAAAGAGCACACGCAGGAGTGCGCCTCGGTGGACTGGAATCTTGTCACCAAGGGCACCTTCGTCTCGGCAAGCTGGGACGGCACCATCAAACTCTGGGACCCCAACACGCCCATGTCCGTGCGGACCTTTGCCGAGCACGTGGGCAGCGTCTACAATTGCCAGTGGTCCCCGCGACACCCGAACCTCTGCATCTCTTGCTCGGCGGACGCGACCGTCAAGGTCTTCGACATGAACCAGCCGCGCAGTGCGTCCACAATCTACGCGCACGAGGGCGAGGTTCTGGCCGTCGACTGGAACAAGTACAACGAGTTCCTCTTTGCCAGCGGGTCCGTGGATCGCACGATTCGCGTTTTTGACATCCGCAACCCGCAAAAGCCGCTCTCCGTCATGGCCGGCCACGAGTTTGCCATCCGGAGGCTCAAATTCTCACCGCACGACGCCAACGTTATTGCCAGCTGCTCCTACGACATGTCTGTCAACCTCTGGCGCATGGATCGCGAGGACGCGCTCTTCATGCGCTGCCAGCAGCACTCCGAGTTCGTCATGGGCATCGACTTTAGCCTCTTTCGCCCCAACACGCTGGTCTCCGCCTCCTGGGACGAGCACGTCTGTGTCTTCGACTACAACCAGGGCCCGCCACCCCGCATTCCCCCGCCCCCGAAGCGCCCGGGGCTCCCGCCCGCCTTGCAGGCCGGCCCGCAGTGACCGTTCTGAGACCCTGCTACTCTACTACTCACCTCCTATTTGCAATCCGCCCAACTTCCGTGTGCCACGCGAACTACTTGCACGGCGATGACCGTCACGACGGCGTCGTTGCCAGCGCCTGCTTGGGCCTGCTTTTGGCCTGCTCTGAGACTGAGACGGCAGACTGTTTTTGCTATTGCTTGGTCGTCAACAACTCTCGAGGTTGTTGCTCGCGAGGTCTTCGGCACAGCCCTCAACAGTCGACGTTGCTCTCCGCGCGCATCGTCCTCGTCCCTCTCGTCCTCGTCCCTCTAGCCCCCGCGTGCGGCGCGTCGTCAGCTGCTCCAACCGAGCGTCTTGGTCGATCTTGGTCCTCCATTTCGTGCCTTTCACGAGCCCGTCCCGCGAAGACTTCTCGTCCGCAAGGTCCTCGGCTCGGTCTGCTCAGCCCTGCGCAGGGCGGGCCTGCGAGACTTTCTCCAGGGGCCGCGGGACGCTCGTCATCGTGGCGGTGATCGTGGCGGCGATGGCGAGCTCGGTGACGCTGCTCATGGCCAGCAGAACCCGAAGCTCCGCGGAGAGCCTCGCTCCGCCGGCGCGCGCGCGACGCGACGGCATGGCGGGGGCCTGCGCGGCGCGCGGGTGCTCGGAGGACGTCTGCGTGCTGGCCTCCGGCGAGGGCAAGGCGCTCGAGTTCTGCCTCGTGCACTACTACGGGAGCGCGTACGCCGCCGCCGCCGCCGCCGCCGCGCAGCAGCAGCGGCAGCAGCAGCAGCAGCAGGACCGGCAGCGCCCGGAGCTTCGCGTGGTCTCGGCGCGCGCGCTCAAACGGCAGCGGAGGTCCGCCGAAGACCTCGTGCGCGAGATGGTCGCGGAGATCGCGCAGGACCTCGACGCCGAGGTCGAGCGCGTCCGTGGCCAGCGCGAACGCAGCGAAAAGCTCAAGTCCGGCGCGCTCCACAAACAGCTCGTGCAGCAGGCGCAGCAGGAGGCGACGGCCGCGGCCAGGACGCCCGCCAAGTCGATGGGGTTCGGCTCGAGGCAAGGCCGGCAGTCCTCTGGCGCGGCCAAGGTCGGCACCGTCGACGTCGACAAGCTCTACGAATGGCAGATGAAAATGCTTCACCAAAAGCAGTCGGGCAACAAACGCAAGGAAGACGCCGACGACCCCGCGTCGTCCTCGTCGTCGCGAGCCCGAAGTCGCAAGCCTGCCTCGGCAGCTTCAACCTCGACAGCCTCAACCTCGGCGCCCCGACAGCGCGTCTGGAAGCCCACCGGCGAGGAGCTGCTAGGCCAGGCGAACATCCCCGTTGAGCCCTGGCGTCGCAATGCCGCTGAGCTCGTGGCAAATGCTCTGCTGCAGGACGTGGATACGGCTCGCTTCGACGCCGGCAAGGTTGCGCTCAACGTCGAGATGGCTCTCTTCATGTACCTCAAGGACGACCAGCCCGCCTACAAGCAAAAAATGAGAAGCCTTCTCTTCAACCTTCGCACCGCCGCGAACGAGTCGCTCCGTCGCAAGCTCGCCACCGGCGCGCTTCCGCCCGCAGACTTTGTTCGCATGGACGAGGAAGCGCTCATGGACCCGGAGAAACGCGCCGAGCTCGAGCGCGCGCAGGCCGAAGTCTTCGAGCAGCACAGAGTCGTGGCCCCCGAGGACGCGCTCGCGAGCAAGACCTTTCTCCCGGACGCCACGTGCCCGCGCTGCGAGAAGGAAGGCATTCTCAAGTTCTCGCTCGCGGCGTCGCGTCCCGAAAGCACCAAGGCTGAGATCTACGGCAACAAGGAGCGCGTCGACGCCTCGACGGACCGCTACCGTTGCCCGGGGTGCGGATACACGTGGGAGGACCGCTGATCGGGCCCACCAAGACAAGAACGGGTGCGGCGCTCCATGCAGAATTCATATCCTCTTCTGTAGTACTTTTATGCTGTATGTATGTATGTGTGTGCGGGGAAGGATAGTCGCCGCTGCTGCTATCCAGAGACCGCTTTTACAGAAACCGAAGAAGCGCGGAGGGCGCGGGGCAAGTAAAAAACAGACTGTGGTTCAGCGACAGCGTCGTTTATTCGCGCGGCGAAAGCGTTGCGCTCTGTTTGCCTCGCGTCGCGCCTCAGAGGATCGCGAGCAAGTGGTTCAGGTCTTCCAGAGTCATGTCCTCGTCCGGTTTGAGAAGAACCTCGCGAGCGCGCACGAAACGCGGCTCGTTGAGCGCGCTCGAGGCCGTGCCCGCGTTGCCCTGCTGCGCGCTCAGAAATTGGTCGAAGATGATGGCGTCGCCAACGCCACAAGCGTCGAGCTCGGCGCGGTTCGTCTCGACCCAGTTCACGTACTTGACGGCCTGCTCCGGAGAAAGGATGTTAAAAAGCGTCTGCGTGTGCGTCTCTACCGCCTTGGTCCGCGTGGAAATATTAGTGCGCAACTTCTCCAGGTACATGGTACAAAGACTAAGGCGCTCGCGTTCGTCCCGAGTCTGTGCCTTGTCCTGCGTCTTGTAGTTGACGCGCAATTTCTCCTGCTGCTCCTGGCTCAGGCTCAGCTCTGTGCAAATGAGCGACCACAGCGCGCGCGTATCTGCCTTGCGGCCCTTGCCGTTTTGAGCCCCGGACTCATCCGCCACCTTGTTCACTGGACCGTCCTGGAAAAAGCCCTCGCCCTGGTTCATCATCCACAGCAGAAACTTGGTGTACGGCGGCAGGATCAAATTGAACAGGTGCTTGTAGTGATGCTCCAGCATCGCTCTCCGTTCCGGGCACGAGGGCCCGGTTTCTTGTAGAATGGCCTGCAGCTGGCCGCGGAGGGCGTCGCCGCCAATACTGCCCTGCGACATGCGCGCCATAAGATCTCCGAGGAGGCCCAATTTGCGATCCTGAAGCGCGCGGTTGGCCTCCTCGAGGTGCCTCCGCCGCAGCTCGTCCAGCTCAGCGGTCAGGCGCGATACGCGGTTCTCCAAGAGCTCCAGGTTCTCCTTCTTGCGTCTTCGGCTGAGGCGCGCCGACTCGCGGTTGCGCTCTAGCCGCCGCCGATGCCGCTCCTGCTCCTCCTCGGACGTGCCCGGGCGGCCCTCGTTGCCAGCGATCGAGGCGTTGTCCGCTTTGCGGGATGCTGCAGCTGCAGCTGCAGCTGCGGCAGCGGCTGCGGCAGCGCTGCCCGTGGCACCGCGCGCTCCCGTTGGAACCTTGGTCTCCTCCTTGATGGGCATGCGAGCGCCAATCCTGCCGGCAGTCGCAGCAGTCGCGGCCGTAGACCCTCCCATCGCCGTTGTTGTCGACGCGGCCGTGCCAGCCATCGCGGCCGACACGGGGGATGTTCCTGCCGTCGCGGCATTCAGGGGCGGAGGTTTGGCACCTCGGCTGCCGGGAGACTGCCCAGGAGGATACTGGCGAGCTCCGCGACCCGCAGTGCCACCCATACCTTGCACTGGCGCCTGTCGCGCGCCCAGGCCGCTGCTGCCAGGGTACCCAGGACGGGGGCCCGCCCCCATCTGTACCGGGCGGCCGCCGCTCTGATTCCACGTGTTTGCTGCCTGTTGCTGTTGCTGCTGCTGCTGTTGCTGCTGTGCCGCCCAGGTCGCGGCGTTGTGTTGCGGGTGAGACGGCGCGCCATAAGAACTAGATGACATAGCGGCTTGAGGCATGGAGCTGCCGGCGTGCGGTACGGGACCAGGCCGCGGTTGCTGTTGCTGCGGCGGCTGTTGCGATGCTGGCTGCTGCTGCGGTGGCTGCTGCTGCTGCGGCACATACGGCGATGACCCGTACGCGGCATCGAAGCCTTCGCCCGACAGGCCCGAGCCCTCTCCGCGCAGGAGGCCCGCCATGCCGTCGTTCACCTCGTCCATGCTCAGGGGCGGAAGTCCCTTCAGGTCCAGATCGATACCATCTCCAGTGCCCTCATTGCCCAGGAAGTAGTCGAGCAGGTCATCGTCGCCGTCGATGAGCAGGCCGTCGCCGAGGTCGTCGCCCTCGTTCTTCTGCTGCGCGTTGCCCGACATCCCGTCCTTTTGGGACCTTTTCGCCCAATACGGTATCCACTTCTCCTCCGCGCCTCCGTTGCCCCTCGCGCCTCCTGAGCGCCGGGGTTTCACCGGCAACTTCGCGCGGCGCCTCCGCCGCGCCCGCTGCCTGCCGCCGCCGCTCCCTCCCTCGCGCGCCGTCGTCGGGCGCGTGCGCGGTCCCCTCGGAATGGAATGGACGAAGTTGGATGCGCCGATGGACGGATGGACGCCGACTCACGCCGGCCGGCGCCGCGCGCGCGGGGCGCGGGCTGCGGCCGCGCGTCTGCGCGCCTGCGTGCGCGCCTGCGGGCCTGCAAGCGGCGGGCGCTCGTCGCGGGGCGATCCGAGGCCGTATCTATCGGGGTCTGCGCCGCCGCGTGGTGCCGCTTTTCTTGGAGGCCTTTGGGGGGCGGCCCTACAAGTGCCGCAAACGCCGCCTGCAAGTGCGCTATCCGGATACCCCACTTGCGGCCCCGCTGCGCCGCCGCGTCGCCGCGCCGCGGCCGCCCCGCAAGTGGGGCAAAGCGGCCCGCAAGTCGGGAATGGCGCCCGCAAGTGGGCTATAGCGTCCCCCCCTTCGCGCCGTGCGACGCCGATCGGCGACGCCGCGCGCAAAGCGACAAGTAAGGGAAGCCGCGAGGGGCCGCGCGGCCGCAGCAGTCCGCGCGCGAGATCGTCTTCGCCGCGCACTTGGTTAGTAGGCCAGGAGAGGCTCTCGCGACAGCAGCTCAACGACCCTCGAGCGAATGCTGGGTTCTAGGATTCCGGACACGCGAAGGATTATCGCCAGGGGATAACGTTGGCGCTGATTTGAAGATCGCGCCGCAGCGGCAGCGGCTCGCGCGAGGTCGTTGCGCTGATGTCGATCACCCGCCGAGGCGGCTTCTCGACCGTCTTCTCCTAGGCTCATCGTACGACCTTGTGGTGATCTTGTGGCATGGCATCGCCTTGGCATCGCCGCAAAATTGGAGAAGATCTCCAATCTCCGCTGCAAGCTTCGGGCCTCGAGCTCAGCAGAGGACTTCCCCGCCGCCGTCTTCATGACCGCCGACGCTACGTAGAACCTGCTGGCATCTTCGTGCGCGTACGCGAGATCTCCGTGCGGGTCACGAAGCCCGCAAATTCGTGCGGCGAGGCCGTTCGGGACCACGGCTTCTCGGGAGGCCCTGGCCTTCGTCGGCAGGGCTCCGCGGCGAGCTCGAGGCCGCTCTCGCGCGCGGGCGCCGCGCGCAGGGATCGCGTCGCGGCGGCGTGGTTGGTTGGCGGCCGGGTTCCGCGCTCCGACCTGGATCTTTTTTTGAAGCACCGGGGCCGCAGACCGCCGTCCCGCCGCGCCACCGCCGCCCGGAGCCCTCGCCGCCGCAGGCAGGCAGGCAGGCAGGCAGGCAGCCCGCTGCCCGCCGCCCGCCCGCCGCAGCCCTCCCTCCCGCGCCGGCCGGGCCGCGCGCGGCATCGGCGTCATCTTCACGTATCATGGACGCGAGGCCCACCGCCGCCGGCATGCCGCCGGCCCGCGACGGCGACGGCGGGCCGCGCACCAGGCACCGCCGCGGGTGGAGCCACAGCTCCTCGCCAGACATGTTCGGCCGCGATGGCGACGCGGACGGCGAGCAGAGGCTCCTGGACGACGACGCGCTCGAGGACGAGGTCGAGCGCGCCGTCGAGGCCTACGAGGCCGCCTACGACGGGCACCAGCGCCGCGACGACGGCGCCATCGGGGACTCCGACAGCGCTGGCGGATCGCGATACGACACCGCAGACGAAGGCGCGAGCCTTGGGCGCCGCGCGAGGCCAAAGGCATCGAGGCGCACCTCCGAGAGGAAGGACGCCCCTGGCGGCGGTGGGAGCAGCAGCAGCAGCAGCATCGTCCGGAGGCGCAGCTCGCAGGCTGCGCGCCAGCAACAAGGGCTCGAGCATAGGCAGAGCCAGGAGCAAGCAGAGGACACGACCCTGCGTTTCGACCTCCTCGACCATTTCACGTTGCGGTCCTCGCTGTTCCGACATGGGAACCAGGTCGTCATCAATGGCATGCGGCACCAGCTCATTTTTGACCTCGCCTACGAAGACGTCGATGACCCTGGCGACGAGAGGGGCGGGACGCGCAAGCTTGTCCTCAGCGTCAAGCGCGCGTCGATGTACGGGGGTTGGATTTTCTTCCTCAAATTCCTCTACATTTACGTGGTGCTTTTCCTTGTCGGCGCCACCGTCGTGTTCTGCATCCTCATCCCTGTACAGTACGGTCTCGGTGTCTTTTTGGTAGGCATTCGCAGCGTGAACGACACCGATGAGCGCATGGCTACGCTCTTGACGCTGCTGGCGATGCCATCCTTCGTGGAGAGCCTCTCGATCATGTCGACCCTCATTATTGGCTACTTTAGCGACATCTGGAACGACTTTGAGTTCATCAACACAATGACGCTAGTTCGCCCTCTGGTCCGAGATTGGATCATCCTCACGGCCATCCTCTTTGTGCCGCTCGGAAGCTTTGCCGTGAGCTTTTTGCTGCGGTCCGCCTCCCCCATCACCAACGCTCTTCTGGCGGCCCTCTGGTGCTCGCTGGGCCTCTTTGCGCTCACAATGCTCTACACGCTATGGATCGAGGTCTACTCGTGCCTCAAAATCATGCAGACTTGCGTGCCGCAGGCGCGCACCCTGCGGCACGCCTTCTTTTACCTGCTTCGCCATAGGCTCCGCCAGCGCTTCGCTATCACGTACTGGCCCGGCATGGATCCCGCGCTCGAGGGCGTCAACCTCGACGAGGCGGGCGTGCTCGACCACCTCGACAAGCGCGAGCTGAGTCCCTTTGCGCAGTGGTTCTACAATCCGGTCAAACCGCGTCGGCTCTGGACCATCGACACTGTGCTCAAGCCGCGGCCCATCCTGAGCCGCCAGGACTTTTCGGTCTTCTTTTTGTGCTGCCTGACACGATCTCGGTTTCGGGGCTCCATCAGCAGGTCCTCCGTGCGAAGCTCATTTGCTTGCGTGCTGCTGTCCTCCTTTCTTATCTGGCTCGTCGTGGTCGGCTACCTCGTGTACTCGACCTTTATTCCAACCATTCTGGTTGTTCTCGCGGGGCTGGTATCCTTTGCGATCTTTGTCACCTGGATCGGGCACAACCTGGCTTGGATGCAAGAGTTCAAGCGCGGCACACAGGGGCTCATTGGCACGCCGCGCGCCCCGCGCATGCCTCCCACGCGTCGGGCCACGGCCTCGCGTGAGCAATCCCGGCAGCAGAGCCAGGAGCAGCGCCTCCGCGCGAGCAGCAGCGACAAGGTCCTCATGACCTCGTACTCGGCCAGTACTCTTTCACGCAACCCCTTTGCCGACGATGACGACGGCAGCGGCGCCAGGGCGGGCGGCGCGACCGACGACGCGGGCGAGCAAGATCGCCAGCGCCAGGCTCGTGACGACGAGGACCTCGAGGCCGGCGATCACGACCATGTGGCGCTCGAGGATATCGACGACTTTGCCGATGAAGCCGATGACGAAGATGAGGACTACGACGGGGTCGCCAACGCCTCCATGGCGACGCCGGTCGACCTGGACATTGACGCGTATCAGCGCATCAAGTCGATGCGAGAGAGCCGGTTCGTGTACGCGGAACCCAAGATCTGGGTTGCGATTCTGCTGCTCATGGGTACCTTTGGCATCTTTGTAGGCGCCCCCATGTATGGGTTCTCGCAGCTGGGCGTCGGTGGCTACGCGGCCTTCTTCACCTTTGCCTGCTGCCTTTCGATCCAGCGCTTTGTCTTTAACGTGCCGAGCCTGGTGGAGACCTTCGGCCCTAAGGCTGTCGAGTCCCTCGAGCTTCCGCTCTTTGACTTTATGGAGGAAAACGAGGGGTCCGCGGCTGCTGCTGCCTCTGCGGTGGGCACCACGGTCGCGTCTTCGCGAGGCGTCCGCTATGACGACGAGAGCCAGGCGAGCTCGTCGCCGCGTCTCGGCCAAGGCGGGTCCCCTCGACAATCCCGGCTCATGGCCATGGCGAGCGTTGACCGGCAGACGGCCTCTGCCAAGGTGAGCAACGGCGGCCGGCGCGTGCATCTCGTGCTCACGCGCATGGCGCAGCAGCAGATCCGCACCTTTTGGATTGGCTGCTTCGCGCTTGCAGTCATCTTCATGATTATGATGGTCGGCTTTAGCGTGGACCAAGACACCACACTGTCGGACTACCAGGGCGTTCCGCTGCTGGGCAACGCGACGCACAAGACGCACTATGTCCCGGCGCCGACTCGCGGCAGGGTTGGCTTCATGTACCCGGTGTGCACGCTCTTTGACACACTGTATGCTGGCAAGAATGACGCCGGAGTCCTCTCCGCGGGTGAGAATGGTTCTCCGCCGGTGGACTTTGGGCCACTGGAGGAGGCCAAACTGACCACTTTGGACTTTGTCTTTCTCTCTGATCTAGCGTACTCGCACGCCCAGACGTCGCAGCAGCAGCTCGACCGCTGGTTTGGTCCCAAGGCGGTGCGGTACATTCCCCCGGAAAAGTACGAGAAATACGCGGCTCCACGTCTCTCGTCGGCGGTCTTCAAGCTCATCCACATTCCCTCTCGCGAGCAGGGCGGCAACGGGGGCGACCGGGAAGTCTTCCTGGTCTCGGTGCGCGGGACGATCAACACGTACGACCTGCTTTCTGATATGCAGATTTGGTTCCCTGCCATGCTCTTTCAGTGGCTGCGCTTCGTCCTGCCCTTTGGGGCGGTCTGGAACTCGGTGATTCCTTCGCTCATTAGCTACATGAACGTGCTGGAGACGGCGCCGTCGAATCGTCTGAGCTACCAGGCCGACCTGATGAACTTTGTACGCGCGCTGCGCGCCAAGAACCCACACGCCTTTGTCGCCATCACGGGCCACTCACTGGGCGGTGGTATTGCTATGCTCGTCGGCGCCGCAGAGAGCGTTCCGGCGATCGGGATCTCGGGCCCGAACGCTGTCCTGTCTCGACTCAAGTTTGGCCTTGATCAGAGCAAGCTCGACTCGTTCGCGGTCAACATCATCCCACGCGGGGATCCCATCCCCACCGTGGACGACCAGGCGCTGCTTACGGAGAGCATTCTCTGCCGCGTGGACCAAGGCGCGTATCTGGGCGCGTGCCACGAGCTCAAGCGTACATTCTGCGAGCTGCAGTACATTTGCGGATCGGGCGACCGCCCTCCGGTGGCCATATGCAACTCGACCTACAACTTTCCTGCCGCGATCCACATCCACAGTGAGCACGCGGCCCATGCGAACAATCAGCATGAGTCGTAAGCAAGGCACCCTTGAGGCAGGAGCCAGCGGAACTAGGGCAAGTGTGAAAATAGATGTTTTACTTTCGTCGGCCAGCGACATTTCTAGCATGCGAGCCTTGGCCATACATGACGACGTGGAACGTTTCGGCGCTGAGTGGGCCAGCAAAGGTTGGGACGGACCCGAGCTTCCAGTCGTCGACCTGGGCGCTCCTCGCCAAGCGGCCGTCCCTCCACGCGCGTAGAAGATCGCGATACGCGAGCAGCAAGGCGCCCGGGACGAGAAGGGTAGGGAGCGCTAGGACCATTTGAAGTCCCATGCGGAGGCGACCGCGGCCCAGGGCGTATGGCTGCTGCGCGACTGTGAGAATCGCTCCAGTGAAGAGCAGGTAGAGGCCTCGGAAGAACGCCTCAAAGGCCACTGCAGGGCCCTCGATGCAGACGATGTGGAAGATGCTAGACCATACGTAAAAGTTGACAGCGCGAACCACGTCGTCTTCGCCGTGAATATACTCTGGGTCATCGTCGTCGTCGTCATCGTCGTCGTCGTCGGTGGACTCGGGACCCTTGCGAATGCTGGTGGAATTCATCTCGAGGTCTGCGCTAGGGTTCGCGTGGCGCCCATGTCTTCGCTTGGGCGTGACGGCGGACTGCTGGCTATGTGCAGCGGGCAAAGGCTGCACCGCAATGGTGCTCCGCGATATCTGCGGGCGATGCCATTGGGAGGCGCCCGAAACATGATTGAAGTAGTACTCGTACCCGGTGCTCGGATCCGTGTACCTGGCCCAGCCGGCGCCAATTGGCTCGCCGGGATCGCCGTGTGGCAGGAGCGTCTTGGACTCCTCGTCGTCGTCGTCGGCGTCTGCCTCGTCGTCTTCGGAGCTGCTCTCTCCGCTGGAGCCGCTCTCGTCGTCATCATCCTCGTCAGAAGACGAGCCAGACTCCTCGCTCGACTCCTCCGAGGTCAGGCCCTCTTCGTCGTCGCTTCGCAGCTGGACGTCCTGCAGGCTGACCTCCTCTTGTCGCTCGTCACCGTGCCTAGCCAAGATGACCTGCATCATCGCCGAGGCATGGTCCTCCTCCATCTTCTTGCTTGGACGTGGCGCCAGCGGCGACGACACCAGCGTCTAGACTGACGCTCGGGCGACGAAGACTCAGCGTTTGCGACGCCTCATGGCTCGCGCGAGAAGGCAAGGCCTGGCTTGCCACGCATGGTGGAGTGCGCTGGGTCAAACATCTTGTAGCCGTTGAAAGTTCCAGAGGTTCCTAACCTTATTTAGCACGGGCTGAGATCAATGAGACAAGAACCCGAAGCCTATCTTGCGCGTTCGATCAAACATCAAGTCTTGGGTCGTATGGCTCCAAGATCCCAAAGGTACGAGCGTACGCAGATGTCCCAAAGACCAAAGACCCCCACCGCTCCCAGCAAAATTCCCCTAAAATGCTGAAGCAGGTTTCCTCGCCCGCGCATCAGGGATAATCTTGTGGAGCTCCGCGCCGGGTGTGCTCTGGCGCCTGGCCACGATTCTGGCCACGGGCTCCATCCAGCCAAGCCCCTCGACGTCGGTACCCTGGTAGCACTCAAGCCAAAACAAGCAGGTGGACCGGGGCCCCCAAAAAGGCACCCGAAAGGCCTCACACCTCGCGCTCAAAGCCCCGCGCCGCCGCGCCGCTCGCGCGACCCCCGGGGCGCGGACCGGGCGCCACCGCCTGCGCGGCTTCCGTACGCGCGGCGGCCCTGGCGCGCGAGTAAACCGCTCGGTCGGTCGGTCGGTCGGTCGGTCGGTCGGTCGGTCGGTCTCGGTCTTCAATCGTTGTCATGGGCGTCGCGGGGCGCGCGGGCCCGCACGCGGCGCAGGGCGCCGCGAACGCGGAGGCCGGCGGCGCGCTGATGGGCGCGGCGGCGGGCGCGGCGGCGGCCAGCGCGACCGTGAGCCGGTCCGCGACGCCGTCAATGTTCTCGTCGGCCGTGGGGTCCCAGGCGACGCAAAACCAGGCGCTGTCCTCGGGCCGCGTCGAGGTCAAGCCGCCGCCCTTCGTGTGCCGCGGGAGGCAGTTCGTGCTGCACGAGCCGTTCGTGGACGAGGCGCGCAGGCAGCAGATCCGCAGCATCATCCGGAACCGCATGATCGGCGAGACGCTGGCCAAGGTGCGTCGCAACGACGAGCACCACGCGCGCGCCAGCCGCGCCAAGATGGTCATGAGCACCAAGGCGCTGCTGGAGCGGCAGGGTCTCGAGCTCTCGGCGCGGCTGCGTAATCTCGAGCAGCAAAAGGACACCCTCAAGCTGTTACTGGAACAAATCGAACAAGAGGACTCTGCGGAGAGTGCCAGTGAGATGGATACAAAGGCATGAGCCGCCGACTTTGAAAGCGATGTGCGGTCAGGAAGCGGCGGGGGCCGCAGGAATCCTTTGGTCACGCGAGGCACGTGGCGGAGACCGCAGAAGACTTTTGGTGCTGCGCGAGGCACGTGGCAGGGCTCCCTTGTCTTCGCCTCTTGGGCACCCGATCTTTTCTTGCACGCGGCGTGCAAGCTTTCCCTCATCGGATTGACGGACTGTGATCGTGAGGGTCGTCCTGTGCGGCGGGCGAGCAAGCAGTAGCTACGGGCAATGTTTGTAGAGCGATGCATACGTATTCTATTTTTCTTTTGGTGATTTGGATTTCAGAGACAAACGCTTAGGGGAAGGGCCGTCTCGTGTCTCAGGTTGGGCTGCGGCGCGCGCGTGCCGGCTGGCTGCGCGCGCAATTCATTGATCTCGATACAGGCAGCTGGGTCGTGGTGTTCATATGGGCGGGCGGTGAGCCGTGCGGAGGCTGTGTCAGAGGAATGCAGCCGCTCAGCGCGGACCGCCCGCCGTTGGAGGCATAGATATAAGGGGGGCGCGCTCTGCTCGCTTACGCTCGCGGCGCCGAGAAGGACGCTGAGCGGGACGAGGGCGCCTTCTTGGCAGATGTCATGGAGCGCGCCCGGAAGAGGTTGGGCTGCCTGTTCTGGTCCGCGAAGGAGAAGCTGAGGCTCGTTCGTCCCGGGCTATGCGCAGCCGACTCGGACGCGGTCGACCGTGGCGTGGACGGGAGCTGCGGCGGCACGTTTTCGAGCGAGGCGTCTCCGGCCTGGCGGACCCAGCGGGCGCGCATCTCATTGCGGGGCGTGCAGCGCTCGCCCGCCGTGGGCGGATGCGGCACGAGCCCAAACTGGCGGTGCGATCCTGGGAGGCTCGCGTCGACATCAAAGACGCTGCTGCGCCTTGACACCGCGGCGTCTGCGAGGGGCTGGCGCGGCGGGCTGTGAAGGCCTGGCTGCTGCAGGCGCTCGAACTCGTTGCAAAAGGTCTTGGCGAGCTCGTAGACTTCCGTGAGATCGGGCTGTTGGGCGGCAGGGTCTCGTCGCGGCGAGGCCCTCGCCCGGAAGGCTCGGCGCGAGGGCCCCGGGTCGCTCTCCCTGGACTCTAGCGACGCCGAGCGCGCCGGCAGCGTCGCCTCGGCGGTCTTGGTGTCGTCGCCCGCGGGTTTGGCCGGGTTAAGGTCGTCGATCCGGAGCTCGGCGATGGCCTCCTGCGTGTTGCGCCTGGCCTGGAGCGAGCCCCGCCGGGCTACAAGTTGGTCTGCGAGCTGCGAGCTCGTCGAGGCGCTGCTGCTGGTCCGCCGCCGGGACGACGCCAGGTTGAAGCCGCAGTACCGTGCCATCTTCTCCTTGTTCGGGGCTCCCTCGGGTTCGCGGACTGCCGGCCTCTGCCCGCGCGCTCGCCCGTACGTACGTGGCTCGCCGCTAGCTTTCGCGCTGCTTCCCCCGGGCCTCCACCGCGACGGGGGGCCCTCGCTGGCTCGCGGCGGCCGGTCGCGCGGCACCGACCCAGGGAGGGAGGGAGGGAGGGAGGGACGCGTCGGTCGGAAGTGGCGGCTCGGAAATGACCGAAGCCCAGGCCTGCAGCGCAGCGCAGCGGCGCAGCGGCGCGGCGCGGCGCGGCGCAGTTCGAGGAGGACGGACGACTTGAGGGCGCGACGCGAACTTGGGTGGCGGGCGGCGCGGCGCGGCGGCGTGGGATTGATCTTTTGATTGGTCCTGGTCGATTGATTTGACTGATTTGATTTGACGGCGAAGAAAGAAAGAAACAAAGAAAAGAAAGAGCAGAGCAGCGGCGGTCTTTCTCTCTTGCTGGTCTTTCTGGTCTTTCTTTCTTCGTTCGTTGTTTTCTTGTTTCCTCCCGCCCGTCCGTCGGAGTTATGCTTCAGCTGTGGTGCGAGCGAGCGGGGCAGGTCGGCGCGACCCGACTCGACTCGAGACTCGACTCAGACCCGACCCGAGTCACGACTCGACGTGGCGAAGTGGAGCGGAGTGAGCGAGGCGGCCCGGACGCGGGGCGAGGCTATGCTCTGTCGACTGACTGCTATGGGTGGCCCGTGCGGCGGTCGGTCTCCACGCCTGACTGATGGAGCTTCTTCCTCCCTCGCCTTGACTTGCCCGCCTGCTCTTTCACGTCCTCTCCTCTCCCCTCGGGTCTTTCACGCGCTCTCTCGCTCTCTCTTTCAGGGATGCACGGTTCGACGGCGGTTCGACGGCGGGGAGGTCCCAACAGAGTGCTCGCGGAAGCAAAGGGAGGAAGGAAGTGGGAAGAAAGGGAAGGAAAGGAAAGGGAAAGGAGGCGGAGGCAGGGAAGCGGCCGCTTTGCGAACCCCGGCCGTCCACGACTCCTCGGCTTCCTCGCCGCTCTGCTGCTCTGCTCTGCTCTGCTCTGCTCCGCTCCGCTCCGCGCAGCCTTGTCTGCGCGGGGCGCCCGGCGACGTGCAATGGCGTGGCGCGGCGTCGCCCGAGAGAGAGCTAGCTCGCTAGCTCTCTTGCATGTGGCGGTTTCTGGGATTCAGGGGACCGCTTCGGCGCAGCTGTCGCTGAGCCCAAATCAAATCAAGCCTGTCAATCAATCAAAGACGCGACGCGACTCGAGCTTCTCTCTTCTCTCTCTTCGCTGCTTGCTGCGCGCGTCGCGGGCTGCCAGCTCCTCGACGAGTTCGTGATTTGCCGCCGTCGGCGCCCGGGGGCGAGCGAGGTCTGCTGTTGCCTACGTACCCGTGCGTACGACGGGTACGTACTACATGATCCGCGACAAAGCCACGGACGGCGGCCCGGCCGACCGACGCCCGGCCTCTCACTCACATCAATCGACCATCAATCATTTTCTCCCATGCACGAGGCCCCCACTCGCCCCCACCGTGCTGGAGCGAGACCTCGTCTTCGCTTCCTCAGGCTGCTCGCTCGCTCGCTCGCTCGCTTCGCGTCAGTCAGGCGGCCGCGACCCGTGGCGCTCCTCGCTGCGGCTGCTCGCTGCGCTGGGGCGAGAAGTCTGCCGCCGTGACGGGTGAGGCGCTGGGCGTGCCATTCGAGTCGCTCACGCAGCGGATGGGATGGAGGCATGGCTTACGCGTACGTACGTACTCGCAGGCCGCGAGCCGAGCCTAGCCTAGCCTAGCCGAGCCAGGCGGCGACTCATGGCGGGTTCTCATCACGGCTGCTCGCGCTGCAGCCAGCCAGCCCGCGTTCGGGGTGGCCCTTCCTGGCCCGGCGCCCCGATCCTTCCCCGCGATGATCGATCCATCGGTCCATCGATCCGCAGATCGATCTATCGACGCGAGGAAAGCCAAGGACGCCGAGGAAGGACCCAAGGCAAGGTCGAGTCGCGTCGCGTGGCTTGTGACAAGACAAGGACCACCGGGCGAACGCTCGCCAACTCGTCCCGCGCTTCCGACGGTGCGGAGCGTGCGTACGTATACGTCGTATACCGTGACGTACGGGTATGTACAAGGGCATCACCATCTTATGTCATTCAAGAGTCCAGACGCGGTCCGACCGACCGACCGACCGGCGGCCGGCGCTCGGGCAGGGGCTGACAGTGAGTGAGGCTCGTCCGCGCGCACGCACGCAGTGCCACGCACGCTCGCACGGTTGAACGGACGCGAACGACAACAACTTCTGCGAGGTCTACTCGAGCGACTGACCGATGACGATCGCCGTGCCGCGATCAATCAAGAGGCGTGAAAGATGAAAGATCGATCGACGACAATTTGAATGATGAATGAAGCGAATGAAATGATTGTGAAAGACCCGCGAGCGAGTCACAACCTCACAAGTGCCAGCGAATGCCAGCGAAACGATTCAAACGAACGAACGAGGATGCCCCGACACTGAGGGCGTCTTTCAATGAAAGGCGCGGCGGGCGCTGACTCGCGCAGCTCCGACGATTGCGCTCGGGCGCATCCATCGGATCCCATCGCGGCACGGGCGGCGCGCCCCGGGACTCCGGGAGGGCGGGCGCCGCGCGGGCGCCGCGCCGGCCAGGAGGGAGCCGGAGCGCGAGCCCCCGGCGCGCGTGCGTGCGTGCGTGCGTGCGTGCGTGCGTGCG
>KQ758780.1:250889-268405 GCA_001462505.1 Aurantiochytrium sp. T66
GGAGGACGAGTGGTCGGGAGCGCCAGACCTTGAACGAGCACGAGCGCGCAGCGGGGCGCAGCGCGCGCAACGGGCCCGCGCGGAGCGGCGGAGGAGAAGGAGGGAGCAGAAGGCCCAGGCCGAGGCGGGAGCAGGCGCAGGGCGGAGACGCGGAGCGCAGGAAGATGGCGGCGAAGATCGGGATGCCGCGATGGTCCACGCTGGTGGCCTTTGCGACCGAGAGCAAGTTCAAGAGGTACGAGACGACGCTGCTGAGGTGGCCGCCAGGATCGCAGGGACGCCAGCTGCGCGCGGAGATCATGCATGACGCGCAGAGGGTGCTCGGCGTCCTGCGGCGGAGGGCGTTCCTGGAGAAGCCCAAGAACCGCGTCGACAAGCACATCACCGAGTGCGTCGGCGTTCACGCCAAGGTTCAAGCCCAGATTCTCGAGGAGAAGAACCCGATCATGTCGATGAGCCTGAGTCTGTGCTGCGATGAGACTATCCTGGAATTGAACAGTCTAGATCGCGGCGTGAAGATGCCGACGGACGTGCTCTCGTACCCGACCTTCGCGATGCTTCCGAGCAAGCCTGACGTTAAGAAGGATGGCGGCGACGATAAGACATTCACGTTCAATCCGAATCAAATGGAGCAATTTATGGCCAAGGCCGGCAAGGGAGGAAAGGGTTTGCCAGGAGGAGACTTTGACCCAGCAGCGTTATTTGCTGGCTCTGAAAACGACAAGGAATTCGAGAAGCTCTTGGAAGCGGAGCTCGATAAGATGGGACCCGAGAGCGAGGATGACCAGATCGATCTGTCTCAATACGAAGAGGAAGCCAAGAACGCAAAGTACTACGAGGGCGTCGACGCCGGCATCGACTGGGGCCACCCCGACGTCGAGGAGTCCGCGGCCCATATCGGCGACCTTATTATCTCTGTTGACACGGCCGAGGAGCAGGCCGACGAGCGCGGTCACAGCTTGCGCAACGAGGTCCGCGTGCTCATGGTGCACGGCGTTCTGCATCTAGCGCTCTTCGACCACGAGACCCCGAAGGACGAGAAACTTATGCGCGAGGCCGAGGCCGCCTTTCTTAAGGAGCTCGGTTGGACTGACATCGAGGGCCTCGTGGCCTTGTCCGACAAGCCGTAGATCTCGATCTATTATCTATTGGATGATGCATAGAGTTACGTACCTAGTACATAACGTACCTTCATCAATCAAGTCGTGCCCAAACGTTTGGAAGCTTCCTCGAGCCGCGGACTGAGCGAGGCTGGAGTACTAGCGAGGCTGGAGTGACTCGGGGAGATCATCACAGCCGAAGCTTGCGCTTCACTCGACGTGATGGATGGTCGCGAGACCATGACGCGAACTATCTCGCGAACTAGACCCAGCAGTGGTTACTCCGTGTCGACACTACGGAAAAGTCTTCTGGCTGCCCTCTCCCACACCCCACCAGCTCGACTGCAGTCTGAATCTCATACTAAAGATCTCGACTACCCCACAACCCTTCCTTGCAAGCGGCGCGCCACTGTCCTGTTGGGTCGCAGTCTATGTGAGAGGCGAACGGTCGCAAAAATCGGGCCAAAAGCCGGGCCCCCCTCTCTGTGCTCTCTGGGACGCGGGCCGCGAGGAAAAGGAGGATCTTGGAAAAGGCGAGCTTGGCGGTCCGCGCACTTGCGGGCCGCCATAGCCCACTTGCGTGGCCGCTCGGCAAGTGAACTATCCGGCTTCGCCGCACTTGCGGGGGCCGCGCGCCAGACCGCTTTCGAGACCGCCGCCCCCACCCCCCCCCTTCCCCGCGCCAAGTCGCGCCCGCGCCGCGCCCCGCGCCGCGCGCCGCGCCCCGCGCGCCGTCGCGTCCGTAGAGCCGCCGCGCCGGGCCGCCGCGCCGACCCCCGCGGATCAGGTTTGAAGTTTCTGGAGACCATCCATCGTGCATCCCGGGGACGCTGCCGCCGCCGCGCCGCCCGCGCGTCAGGAGGTGAGGCCTGCGCGGCCGCGCGTCGCGCCCGCGTGGTCGCGCCGACGCTGCACGGAAAACCTGCGTGCGCGAAGCGGCGCTGCCGTGACGCAGCGCGACGCGCGCACGTGCCGCCCGTTGGGGACCTGGGAATCGGCCCGGGCATCGGCATCTCCAGCAGGCGCTGACGACGCCGCGCGGCCCCCGCGGAGCTCCCGGACGCTCGCTGTAGGCGAGGCAGCGGGCGAGAAGAACCTCGCCGACTCCATCCGCCCATCCGTGCATCCGGCCGCCGACCTTCTGCTGATCGTGCAGTACTACTACCTTGCGTACGTACCCGCGGGTACTACTACGGCGGTAGTACCGTGGGCCCGGAAATGGGCTCGTCCATGAGCGGCGGGGATGCGAGCACGGTCCGGCGGCGAGGCAGACCAGGTCACGTGGCAGCAGACGCGCTGCCGGTGGTGGAGCTCGACTTTAGCGGCGCCGATGTGCAGATCCGCAACGGGGCCCAGCAAGGCGGCCAGCCCCGAACGGCGCAACAGCACGCCCAGCTCACGCGCCGCCCGCAGGTGCCGCTCCACCACCAGCACCATCTTCATCTCCACCACCACTATTTCCACTTTCATCACCACCAGCAGCACCAGCAGCAGCAGCAACAGCAACAGGAAACCGGGGCACGAAGAGCGTCCGCGCCACGACAGACGCAGCATCAGCACCAGCAGCAGCAGTCGAGGACGTATCGCATGCGGACCAACTCCTCGGAAGTCATCAAGACCGTAGCGCAGCGCAATGTGCTGCCCGTGGGCCTGCCGAGGCGGCCGAGCGTGAGCGCGATCCCGTCGCAAATCGCCTACTCCGCGCCGACGACGGCGACAGCAGGAGGAGCCCCGAATATCCCCACGCTGGCGAACTACGCAGATCGTGCCACGCGCTCGGCCTCGGTTCTCACACGCATGTCCTCGTTTGGATCAGAGTCCGACTACGTGTGTCCCGCCGCAGAGACCCTCAAAGCAGTGCAGGACGATCACCTCGCCGCGAGCCCGCTGAGTCTCGTCGAACTCTGTTTGCGCACGCTCTGCCAGTACACGAAGGACTGGGTCGCCGCCGACGGGACGCCGCGCATGAACCTGCGCGCCCTCCCCAACGAGATCGCCCTCCAACTTTTTGAGATGGCGCGCAAGCACAAGCTGTTGCGCGAAGACATCCTCGCCGCTTTTCACCGCTGCGAGATCAGGGAAATCAAACTGGCCCAGTATCCTGGGCTCACGGATAGCTGGCTTCCGGACGTGACGCGTCTCGTTGGTCTCCGCGTCCTGGACCTTTCGCACTGCACACTCGTCACCGACGAGGGTCTGCGCAGCATCGGCGCCCTCGGCTTTGGCAAGGGCAGCCTCGAAGTTCTCAAGCTCGAAAGCTGCGTCGCGCTCACCGACGCGAGCGTCGCTTTTGTCGTGTACGCCCTGGCCCGGACGCTGCGCGAGCTCAATCTATCCGGGTGTCCGCGGCTCACGGACGCCACGCTCTCGCGCGTCATCATGGCCAAGGAGCTCCGCGTCCTCAACATCAATAGGTGCCAGCTCTTCACGCCTGTCTACCTCTGTCAGCTCGCCTTCCTCACCAACCTGCGCAGTCTCAATCTCGGGCTCATACCCAACGTCGACCGCAACGTTCTCGCGGCCTTTCGACCCTGTGTGCAGCCCGGCGCCCCGCTTTTGCTCGACGCCATCGAGCGCTGCTTCGAAGCCACCGACGCCGGGCTCTTTCCTCGCCGCCCGCAGCCCACCTGTATCGACGCTGCCTTTCAAGACGAGGGCGCTTTTCGCTCCATGGCCCCGTTCTTTGAGAGTGACGACGAGGATGACCTCAGCGGGGAGCTCGCCCACGTCGGGGAGCATGGCCCCGACATTGACGAAGAGGAGACGTACTCGGACACCTCGGACAATGACGACGTGTCCACCTACGCCGAAACCGACTTTGTCATGGATAGCAGCGACGACGCCGACCATGGCAGCGACGGCAGTGGCAGAGGCTCTGGCGCCTCAGCCGCCACCGCGGGTAGCACGTTGAGACGCGTCTCGCTGGACTCGATGCTCTCCTCGCCCCAGAGCGGCTCTGTGCGCACGCTTTCGTCCTCTCCCCAAAGTCTGCGCATCGACGAACACGACGAGGAGGCGCACCCCGCGCACGCACGGGACGATGCCATGCTGCAGGATCCCACCGTCGAAACCTTGACGAGCCCCCTGCAGCCGCAGCTCTCTCAGGACGAGCGACGCGTCAGCGAGGACAATAGTCTGACGTCCCCGCTCCCTGCTTCGAGCGCGCCCGGGGACCCGTTTCTGCGGCGCGTGCTGCGGCCTCTGAAAAAGTCCTCGTCCGGGTCATCTGGCCGCCGTCGGACCTCGTGGAAGCCTCGCAAACCGCGCATGGGCCGGCGCACGTCCTCTTTGCGTTGGAACGGCGCCTCCGGCGCAAGCCAAGGCCCCGTGTCAACGCTTGCGCCCACGGCCGCCCCGGAGCCGGTGTCCACCATGACCCAGGTCACCTACGACCTGCAGACCATAGTGGCCCAGCTCGAGCGCGTGGACCACTGCGGCTTGTACAAACTCGAGCATCTCGACGTAGGGTACTGCAGCGTCGACGACCTGGGCGCGCGCCACTTGTCGTGCCTGCGCAACCTGCGCGCCCTCGTGCTGGCGCAGAACCCGGTGACTGCAGCGGCCGCCCCGTCCCTCGTCAAGCTCACCGGCCTCGAGAGCCTTGACGTGACCCAGTGCACGGCGCTCGGCAACGGCGCGGCGCAGCTCCTCTCGCTCCCGCGCCTCGAGTGCCTCAACCTAGAGTATGTACCCGTGGTGCGACTCGCGGACGAGGCGGACTTCGCGCGGCTCCAAGAGCTCAATCTGTCGAACACCTCCGTGGACGACCGCGCCCTCGCCATCTTGGCCAAGCGCGCCCGCGAGCTACGCAGCCTCAAGCTCGAGGCCTGCCGCGTGACCGGAAGCGGCCTCGCTCACCTCGCAGCGCTCGTGCGGCTCCGCGAGCTTGATCTGAGCGAGACCAACCTGGACTCGGAGTCGATGAGCCACGTCGCGGCGCTCCCGGCCCTCGTAGATCTCAACTTGTACCAGTCTGGTGTCGCGGATGCGGGCGTGCGCATCGTCGCGCAGCGCCTCTACAGCCTCGAGCGCCTCAATATCGACACGGGTGACATTTCCGACCGCTGCCTCTTGCGCCTGCGCTCATTGCGCAACCTCAAGCACCTCGACCTCTTCGGGGCGCGCGTGACGGACCGCGGCTGCTGCCACCTTATGGCGGCCGGCTTGCTTCACCTCGAGTCGCTCGAGATCTGCGGCGGGCTCATCACCAACACGGGCGTGGCGCACCTCTGCTCCATGCCTGCCAAGCTCAAGCGCCTCAATCTCTCACAAAATGCAGAGATTGGCGACGAGGCCGTCAAGTGTCTTGCCCAAGCCTTCGGCATGAGCATGCGCTCGCTCTCGCTCTCGGGTACCCGCATCACTAAGCGTTCCGTCACGCTCCTGTATTCATTCGTGTTCCTCGAGGAGCTCGTCGTTCGTGGCTGCAAGCTGCCTAGCATGGCGCTGTCCAGTCTGCGGCAGCAACTTCCCAACCTCTGGTTTGTCGTGCAATGATGGCACGCGCCCAAAATGTATTTAGCTAAGCTGCCCCTCCACAAGCATCTTCACGCGAGCACGAAGTTCGCGCCAAAAGCGACCCATCCTCGTACGTACGACTCTAGCTTGCTTGACCTCGCCTTATGCGAAGCTATCATGTAACGACGTACGTGCCACACTACATCCTTGATGAAAAAGGCTAGTCTAGAAAGCAAGGTCTTGGTCGGGCGCGACCTTGACGGTGTTGCCGTCGTCCATCGTGCAGGCGCCGCCTGTGCAAGAGGCGGCGTCGAGCGAAGTGACGAGGTTGCGGAACTCGCAGCGGCCGCCCGCGCAGCTGGGGAACTCGCAGGCGTCGAAGACGCAGCTGCCTCCCTTGCACGTCGGCCGGAAGCACCCTTCCATCTCGCACGCGCCCCCGGCGCACGAGACGGGCGCCGCGCAGCCCACGAACCGGCACCGGCCCCGATCGCACGATCGCTGCGCGCACGGCGTCTCCGCCAGCGCGCGCCGCGCCGCCGGCGGCGAGGCGAGGCCCTCCGCGCGCCCCGCGCCCAGCAGCAGCGCCGCGAGCGCCGCGAGCGCGCCCGCCAGCGCGCGCATGCTCGCCGCGAGGTCCTCAAGGTCCTCGCAAAGACCCGTTACGGCCCTATAATTACTAGTACGATGGCGATTTGCCGCCCTCGACGCCCGCTTCTGCAGCCCGCAGAGAGCCCCTGGAGCCCGCTTCGGGCGCTTCCCCGCGCGCCGAAGGCCGCGCGGTCGATCTCGGGCCTCGACATGCGCGCGCGAGCTGTATGTGTGTTGCCAATTCTGCTTTTCATGGAAATGTGCCGCGGGGGAGGACCGCATCTGCAGCCGAAGGGGAGCACCGCAACCTCGGTGCTCGATTTCGCGAGGCCGGTCGCAAGCGCATCACGATGGCCGATGAATGGATGACCTTGGCGCCACTTCGTGCTTAGGTAAAGTGGTAGTAGTCGCGGCCCTCAGTTAGGCCCAGCGACGCGAGGTTTGCCTCGAATTCGCCGCCGCGGTCCATGGCCACGCAACAGACGATGGGCGGCTTGGCGGCGCTAAAATGGACGACGGGGAGGTGCTTGACAGGAAGTCCAGGGTTGAAGTAGCCGTGCTTGATTTTGGTCTCGTCGATATCGCAAAAGCCGCGCACGCGGCGCTGAAAGTCTGGGCTGAGGTTCTTCAAAAAGTCCTTTCCGTCGCGTCCTGCGTTCCAGATGGTGAACTCCTGCCAGTCCTTGAGCACGCTGCGCTCCATGGCCTTCGCTTTGATGCGGACAAGAAGTCTGCGCGGGGTTTTGCTGCTCACGGACCCACTCAAGTGCCGATACTGCAGAAGGGGCCTCTCGATCTTGTGGAGCAAGGCCGAGGGTGACAGGCCCTCCTCGACGCCGGCCTCGAGGTGCTGATAATAAAAGCGCAGATCCTCGGCCAGCGCGCTGCGGCCGTCGTCTTCGCGTTCAACGTATCGCCCGGCTCGCTCGAACGTAGACCGTGCCATGGCCCATGTCGGCTGGATAAGCGTGACTTCCCGAAACCGCTGCAGATAAAGCCCCTCCGCGTCGAGCTCGTTGCACCACCGCGCGTACCGCGCCGTGGCATCCTCGGGAATCCGCGTAAAGCGAGAGCCGACGATGGCTTCTGGGTACTGCGCTAGGGCCTCGACCTGAGCTACGATGCGATCAGGCGCGCTTACGTCGTCGGCATCGTGCATGCACAGAATGCTCCCAGAGCTTTGGCCCACGGCCACGTTCCTCGCAGCGCCGGCGCCCTGCGCGGTCTCGGATGCCGACATCAAGAAGGAGAAGTTGGGCTCGGCGTCGAAGCGGTCCCGCCACTTTTCACACAGCGCCGCGGAGCCGTCCGAGCAGCCGTCAAGCCGCACTGAGATCTCCACCTCGCCGCCGTACGTTTGCGCCAAGAGCCCCGAGAAGGTCTCCTCCAGGTACGCCTCAGCGTTATGCACGGGTATGGCCACCGTCACCTTGGGCAGCGATTTTTGACCGTCGCCAGAATCCTGAGAGCTTGGCCCCGGCGGCGGTGTCGTCGACGACGACGGCGGCATCGGCGACGCTGACGCGGGCCCTGTGCGAGGCCGCTTGCGCGGAGACGGCGGCGCGGCCGCGGTTAGTGGCTCCCGGCGCTCCATGCTCGTCCCAGATTTCAATTTCGACCCCGATCCCAGCGCGAGGTCCCGGCGTAGCAGGCGGGCGGCGCCGGGCCGGGGCGCGGCGGTCGAGAACCGGGCGAAGGCGCGCGCGCCGGCCAGCATTGGTGGGCGCTCGGCGGAGTAAGGGTCTTGTCGAGTCCTGTCTCTTTGGCCTCTTTGCAAAAGAGGCGAAGAGTGTGCGCCAGCGCGCACCCGGTGTGCGACGGTACCGGGGACGGCTCGGGGACGGCTTATTCTTTGAACCTAACCGTGAATCTGCGCTGCTCCGAGCCGTGGAGACGCGCGCGCGCGCCGCTTGGACGGCCCCGGCAGACGCTCGCCGGAGAGCGCTCGCCGGAGACGGCCGCCCGGCAGGCCCTGCGACGCGGCGCGGCGCAGGAGGGCCCCGAGGTTCGAGGGTCATCGGTGAAGATGATGGAGATCATGGACGCCGTCCCGGTCCTCGCGAGCGAGAGCGCGAGCGCGAGCGCGGGGGAGGACGCAGAGGAGGACGCGACCGAGGAGGAGCTGGAGGCGGAGGTGCGAAGGCTAGAGGCGGAACTCCACGCGCTGAGGAGCCACGGCGAGGAATGCAGCGGCGAAACGAAGAACTGCGAGCCGGCGCTCGCGACGCCCGACAGCGCGGCCAAGAGCGCCGCGGAAATCGCAAACGCTGTGCACCAGAAGGACGCTGCAGCGGGGCCGGCCCGGGGTGCCCGGCAGCTTCGGGCCGCACCGCAAGCCCAATGCCTCGAGGCTCCGACGAGGATTGAGATGGAGGAAGAAGAGGTCGAACTCACGGCGGCCCGATTCTGCAAGGAGCTGCGCGAGACGAACACGCTCTTTGTGGCCGACATTGTGCGGCAGTTGGGTGAAGCGGCGTCCGAGGCGCTTCTGCGGAGAACGGAGCGTGCTCTCGCGTCCGGAGGGGTTCCGACTGCTGATGGGAAACGTCAGCGGAGTCCTGGCGGTGCATTTTTCTACTTCGCACGGGAGGCGATTGGGCCAAAACAATTCGCACGTATGCGCACTTTCGACAGCAAGCGGCGAAAGCGGCCTCACTCGCGATCAAACCTGCGCGACAACAGTGCCAACCGCTCGATGTCTCGGCATCAGCGATTCCGCCGTCAACAGCCGCAGAGTTGAGCAGAATGAGAGCCTCCGCAATGGCCGCGCCATCATTGCAAGTCGCGGTGTTTGCTGCATTGAGATACTCCAGGGGCTTAGGGCTGGTTGGGTCTCTCCTAACAACTTTGCGCGCCCAAAATTTTGATCTCGATGACAGACGGTGGAACGTATGCCCGCTGCAATCCGAATTCACTTCGCCGGCCCACAGGAAGCCTGCCCTGCGCGCCACGTCTCTTCTATCCTACCAGCCTGTCGCAAAGGGCCTTCGCATCTGATCTGCTTTGTCTAATATACGCGCATCCAGGCAATGCGTGCAAGATCCAGCTTCGAGGCGAAGCGGCAGCTCAACCTCCAGTCACGAGGGCGGGCCCTCTTCGCCCTGTCGACGAATCTGACATGTGCATAAACAAGATCCATCTGCTGAAGCGCGTCCGCTCGCTCATTTGCCTTTCTTGAGTATTCGAAAACGCGTTTTGGCGACCGGACGTGTGTCATAATGATACTGCGTCGTTCGACTTGCAGACTTGCTACGGAGTAGAAATCGCCTGGGATGGAGAGCATGATCGTGCCAACAACGCGAACATCCTTGCGAACTTTTGATTTGCTAAGATGCGGGACTTACGCGAATTCCGGATCAAACAGTCGCGTCGCCTCGGCAAATTCGATTCTGCGCGCGGTGAGTCGAGCGGTGTCGCCCGACTTGGTCTCCAGGTCCGGGTCGGCGCCGTGACGCAGCAAGATCTCAACTACCTCTAGGTCTCTCCTGTCAACAGCGCGCAAGAGCGCAGTTTCCCCGTTCTTGTCCTGCAGGTTGACGTTGGCATCGTGCTCGCAGAAGGCCTGGACAACAACAGACAAATGCATCTGTGTGGCTCCACACATTGCTACAAGAACAGGCCCGCAATATTTGCTCTGCTGGTTTGGGTCTGCGCCGTTCTCGAGAAGCAGCGTGGCTAGTTCGATGTGGCCCAGTTCACATGCCGTTTGCAGCGCGGTGAGTTTGTGGTGCCCTGCTTCACAATCTATATCCTCCACGCGATCGATAAGGTCTCGGCACAGGGCGAAGTTTCCGGCGTTGACGACCCGCACGAACACATCTGGGGTCACCTCGCCGCCGCTTTCGAGAAGTAAGCGCGCAACATCTTGGCGGCTCTCGTCACAGCTTGCAGCGTCGCTCGCGCCAATCGCCGCGCCACGCAGAAGAAGCATGCGGACAGTTTCGAGCGAGGAATGCTCGATCGCAACTTGAAGAGGGGTTCTCGGGCCGCCAGCGTTGACCTCTGCGCCGGCCTCGAGGATCATTTCGGCGCAGTGTGGAAAATGCAGCTCACACGCAGCCATGAGAGGCGTTCTTCCTTCAAAGTTCCCGAGTTCCAAGCTTGCGCCGCCCTGAATAAGCTGCTCGACATGTCGGAGGTCACCCCGGAGCACGGCTCTCGTGAGGGCGGTCTCGCCCTCTGGATCCTGGGCATCGAGATCTCCGGTAGCAGAGCTAGATCCCGGTCTACCGTCATCCGGGCCATCGCGACTGTCGACGAGGGCTCTGACCGCTTCCGGAGAGTCAGAGGTGCAAATGTTTCGGAGAGCAGATATGGCGACCCCCATATCACAGTCCCCCGCGTCCACCTCGGCGCCGTGCGTAACGAGGAGGTCCACAATATCTATCTGGCCCGCGCGGCCCGCACGAAAAAGAGCGCTTTCCCCACCTTTTGAGCAGAGATTCACTTGGGCGCCAGCACGGACGAGGAGTTGGGCGATCTCGAACTGACGACGCCAACGCAGCGCGTCCACCTGCTTGGGGGGTGCAGGTGAGCAAGCGATCAGAAGCGCGGTGTGGCCTAGCTTGTCAGCGAGATCCATATTCGCCCCTGCATCAATCAGCATCTGCACCAGTTCGGGCGCGGCCTTGTGACAAGTGAACATTAGGGCGGTGCTGCCTTTTTCGTCTTGAGCGTCGAGGTTTGCTCCTGCCCCAATCAGCCTTGGCAGCAGATCTGGCGCGGCTTCTCTTCCAGTGGCATCCATCAGTGCGGTGACGCCTTTTCGATTTTGCGCGTCGACGTTGACTTCCGCATCGATCAGCATTTGCACCAAATCAGACTCGTCATTTACGCATGCCCACAGAAGCGGGGTGTAACCATGCCTTCGACTTTGGCAGTCCACATCGGCACCAGCGTCGATCAGCATCCGAGCCGCGTCCAGCGCGGCGTGCCTGCAGGCGTGAAGAAGGGCGGTCCAGCGATCATGGCTTTGGGCGTTGATACTGGCCCCTGCATCGATTAGAGTTTGCACGCACTCGGCTGGAACCCGTCCGTTGGAGGCGAGCATGAGCGCGGTGGATCCATCCGAGCTTTTAGCGTCAAGATCGGCCCCTGCATCGATCAGCATCTGTACTACGTCGTGCACGTTCCTTCCACGGGCCATGTTGAAGGCCCACATGAGCGCAGGAAGCTTCCCGGATCCGGCGTTGACATCAGCACCTGCATCGATCAACATCCGCACCAGATCTCGCGCCGCGGCCGCTCCGCAGGCCCACATGAGTGCACCGGCGCCTCTGCCAGCTCCGATCTCGACGTTAGCACCTGCATCGAGCAGCATTCGCGCAATTTCTGCCCCATCCTCTTTGCAGGCGCTAATGAGCGCGGTGAGACCTTGCTTGTCTTGGACGTCGACGTCGGCGCCTTCTTTGATGAGCATCCGTGCCGTTTCGGGCGCGCCCTCTTTGCAGGCGCACAAGAGCGCCGTGGCGCCGTTCTTGTCTTGAGCGTCGACGTCGGCTCCTGCGTCAATCAGCATTTGCGCGGCTTCCAGTGCGCCCGCTTGGCAGGCGCGCATAAGCGCGGTGGCACCTTTTCTGTCTTGGACGTCGATGCTGGCTCCTGCATCGACCAGCATCCGCACCACTTCCAGAGCGTCCTCCTCGCAGGCGCCCATGAGGGCGGTGGCGCCGCTCCTGTCTTGAGCGTTGATGTTAACCCCTGCATCAAGAATTTTCTGGGCCACGTCGAGAGCGCCCCGTTTGCAGGCGCCCATGAGCGCAGTGCCGCTGATTTGATTTTCCGCGAGCGCAGCGAAGACAGCTGCAGTCTGATGGTCTGTGTCGGAGTTTCCCAAGAGGATGTTGAGCAGCTCATAATCTCCAAACTCACAGGCATACGAGTACAGGGGATCGTCGTCGGCCGCAGGGTCTTGAGGGGGCATCTTCACAACTCCGGCGTCCACAAAAGCTTGAATGACCTCTGGACTGCCCTTTTTGATGGCGACCGTGAAGGGAGAGCGGCCCACCAGAGTCTCCAAAAAGGGGTCGGCTCCGGCGTCAAGGAGCACCCTCACGATCTCGGCCTCGCCCTGTTCACATGCGCGTTCGAGGGCTGACTTGCGAAAGTTGTTTATGCAGTCCGTCTTGGCGCCTGCATCTAGAAGCAGCTTGACCAGCTCGAGCTTGGCGTCTCCCGCGTGGCTCGAGATTGAACAGGTTGCGTGTATAAGCGCAGAAGTGCCGTCTTCGTCGAGCCAGTTCACATGTGCACCAGCCTTGAGGAGAATCTGCGCAATGGGAAGGGATCCGATTCGCGACGCTTCCATGAGCGCAGTCCTGCCGCTTTGCTGCGCGTGTAGCGGGATACCAGCGTCGAGTGCAGCTCGGATCAGTTCGGGAGATATGCCTTTACAACCGCACAGGGAGACGAGGATGTCGGCTCGAGGTTCCACTCGTAAAGCGCCGGCGTCAACGAGAATCGTCGCTTTGGCGGCCTGTCTCTCGTGGCAGGCAAGCATGAGGGGAGTACACCTAAACCTGTCTTGGACATTCAGAGTAGAGCCTGCGTCAACAAGAATCTGTACCGCGACATCCGGGACCTTGCGCTTGCAGGCAACTGTGAGCGCGGTCGTGTTCGCGGTACGCTGCGTGTCGACGTCAAGCTTTGCCCCGAGGTCGAGAAGACGCCTCAGCACGTAGGCGAGCACGTGCCCATCGCGGAACATGCCCATCGCCTTGCCGACGGCACGGTCCCTCTTCACCTTGCGCTCCAAAGCAGGGGTCTCCTCGATCTCGCGCAGAAAGTCCACGGCCGCCGTCCACATGGCCTCTTCGTCGTCGGCGCTCATCTTCCCAGGGGCTAAGCCAGGTCGCCGCAAGGGCGAGCAAGGGTCTGCTCCTGGGCTGCCGGCGCTCGCTCCAAGGGCCCACTTCATCACATCAGCCTTCGTCGGCGTAGGGAAGAAGGAAAACCGCCGTGACCCGGGGCTCTTGCAAGTTTGTAAGGACCTTGCAAGCCAAGGCTTCCGCCCGAGAAGTGCCTGGCAGCGAGCGGGAACCGCAACGAGTGGCGCAAGATTGATTGATTGATTGATTAATTGATTGATGGTCGCGTCTTTGGTCGCGTCACGTATGATGAGTCGGGACACGAGTACGGAGCTTCACCGAGTCTTCTTCGCGCAGGCCGAAGGGGCGGGGAAGCGCTGCCACCGCGTCTACGGCGCGCTTCGTACTACAGTGACTGGCCTCTTGGAGAGAAGGCGATCGAGAAGGCGATCTTGCTGGCGTTGCATCGACGTCGTCCGAGTCACGTTCATCGGCACGTGTCGCCCACTGCCGCCTCGGGCCGCCTATATTTGGCCTAACTTCGCCGCGAGAGGGGACGCGCTGCGTCTGTCCGTCGAGTTCGCGAGGAGCTGACTCCGAGGCGGCAACGGCGCGGCCTCCAAGGCCGGGCCCGGGAGGGCCTGCGGCGTCGAGTACATCGGCATGAGGCTGGCAGCAAGGAAAAAAAATCATTGGGCAGAGTTCAGGCAGCTTCGACGCAGTGGCGAAGGTTGAGCCAGACCAGCTTGCTGGCGAAGGTCGAGTCCGCGGCGGTCCGGTTGACGTCGAGGTCGACCTCGTAGTCGGTGGCTGGGTTGGGCATGCGCACGGCCTCGGAAACGGGGACCGGGTCGGTGCGCCACTGCGACGTGTACAGAAGATCAAGATAGGCCTCGGGCAAATGCGGGCACTGGACCTTGTCGTTGCCGTAGAGCGTGTGCGGGCACGGCTTGGCGGGAAGCACAAAGTCGAGCGGGACCGGCTTGCCCTTGGGGCCGCTGACGCACCTCCTCGATGCGCGCGAGATCACGCGCGGGTAGATGCGCAGCTTGGACGATTCCGGCTCGTTCATGTTGACCACCTCATAGTATGCGATCGTGCGCTTGCTCGAGATCTTGGAGATGGACTTGCACGAGTACCGACTCGATGATGATGATGATGACGACAACGACGAGACGCCAGACTTGTCATCGCTGGCTTCGTCGACCTCGGCGCCGGCCTCGGCCTCGGTATTCTCGTCCTCGTTGCCGAGACCCGGCTCGGCGACGGCAGCAGCAGCCCCATCGCTGGAGGCCGACACTGTTGAGGACTTGCGCTTCGACTTGGACTTTGTTGACCGCAGCTCGCAGCCTTTAATCATGTACGGCCGGTAAAAGAAGCCCTTGTTGAACTTGTCGAGGATGGTCTTGATGGCGCGCGGGCTCTTGTGGACCATGCTGATTGAGTGCGACTTCATCCACGGAGGCATGACGCCATTCAAGCGAAACATACCAAGCGCAAAGCCTTCGTCGACCCACCAGTCCGAAAAGGAGACGGCCACAAAATGCGTCGTGACGGCGCGCATCATCTTGAGGATCTCGTCGTGTGCGTCACAGCAACGGGTCACCTTGTACCCGGTCGAAGAGGTGAGGAAGCTCGGCGCGACCTGGAGCTGCGGCGCGAGCAGGGTCGGGTCCTGGCACTCGAGGTTCTTCGGGCATTCGAATCGGTTCGGCCGAGACGGTGAATCCTCGAGAACGGCGGGGACGGGCTTGGCCGGGTTCGGGACGAGCCCGTCCTCGTATCTGGGGAAGATGCTGTGCAGCTCGCGCGATGCCTTTTTCAGGTTCACGACGCGGTCGCAGTAGCGGCCGGTGGACTTGGCGGAGCGCCACTCGCAGGCGAGCTGGACCTCGCACTTGGATTTGGAGCGCAGAAGGGAGCAGCGCGTGCCGAGCTCCTCTGGGTTGGCCAAATAGTACCGGTCAACGCAGTACTTGCCCTTGCTGAGGGTCTTGGCAGGCCAAATGCAGTGCTTGAGCCCCTCGCACGTGGAGCGTACCTTTGTGGAGGAGCAGGCCACGAACTCGACCTCGGTCATGCACTGATTGTCCTTCCAGTAGCAGTGGTCGTTCTGCTCGCACATGTTTTGACCGTCGTAAAGCTTGCACCGCGTAAGCGTATGCGTGACATTGCCGATGCGCACGCGCATGAGGTTGGGCGGCAAGGTCTCGCCGCCTGCGGCCGCCTCGTCGTCGTCAAGCGGAAAATCGTCGTCCGGGTCAGAGACAGTGCGGTCGGATATGGGTACGCAGTAGCGACCCTTTGTCGAGCGTTTCGAGGCCCATCGGCAGTTCGGGATCTTGCCGCACGTTGACCGAACCTTGGTCATGTTGCAGGTCATGGCCCAGGGCTCGGTACGGCAGGCCCTGGTCTCGGAGTTCCAGTAGCAGCGGTCAAGCTGGTCACAAGCGTCCTGGACGGAGAGCTTGTAGCATGGGACCGTCTGCGGATCGATGAGGTTAACGACGGCGTCCGCGACCTCAATCTCTTCCTCTCTTTGTAGGTTCTCCACGCAGTAGCGACCGCGCGTTTTGGACCGCGAGGCCCAGGTGCACTTGTTGAGTTTGGCACAGGTGGATTTGACCTTGGTCATGGAGCACTCCATGGCCCAGAGCTCGGTGCGGCAGCTGCGCGTGTCGGTGCCCCAGTAGCAGTGGTGAATCTCGCCGCAGCGCGCTTTCGAGCTCACGTCCTTGCACAGGATATCGGCCGGCTTGAGCAGGCCCAGGTCCACAGGGATCTTGTCCAAGACGATGCCGCTATCAGCGGCGGCGGCGGGGAGGGCAGACTGGCTGGCCTCCAGGATCTCGTCGTTTACTGCGAATCCGGACCAAGAGTTGTCGTCCTCATCGAGCAGTTCGGAGCGGTCGTCCAAGATGTCGTCCGGAAGAATATGGCCGACGAGAAGGTCCTCAGTTTCGGCCTCCTTCTCCTCCTCATTGTCATCATCATCATCGTCATCGCCCATCTCGACCTCGCCGGCGTCGGCATTGGGGACAGCAGACAACCCGTCCTCCTCCGCGTCGGCATCAAGCGACGAGTCAGCGTCCTCGTCGTCCTCTTCGTCATCGCTCTCCGCAAGCGGTCTTGCGACATTCTTGGGGGGCGGCGTCTGGGCGCTTGCGCTGAACTCCTCCCTGCCGACGTCATCACTGTCGTCGGAGAGGTCGAGCTCGAGCTCCTCGTACTCGTCCGCCTTGGCGGCGGTCTGTTGCTGTCGCGCTTCGGCGTCGCGCTCTGGGTCCCGGGCGTCGTCGTCGTCGTCCTCCTCGACGGCGTCCTCCACCACCTGGGTCTTCTTGGTCGCAGGAGCAGTGGCCTGGGGCGCGGGGGTGTCGACCACGACGGCGTCGCCGAGGGACACGTAGACGTATCGTACATTGTTGTCGTCGCCGTCCTGCACGGTGGCGAAGGAGGCGCCGAGCATGGAGCTCATGAGCACGTGGTAGCACGCGACGATGGCGAGCAGGGCGCCGGCCACCTTGAGCCTGCTCCCCATCGTCGACGTCGCCGCGGTCGCGGCCCTCGGCGACGAGGACCGCGGCGACAGCACGGGGACCATGGGCTACGTACGCCCAGGGGGCGCGCCCCGCGCCGGGATGGACGGGATGGAGGATGGATGGAGTTCCGATGCCGCGCAGTGCCGCGTCGACCCTTCGAATCGACGCGCCGCGCGGGGGCGGGCGGGCAAGCGCGGAGGCGCGCGCAGGCGCGGGGGAAGGGGCGGCGGCAGGCGGCGCGGCCGCGGGCGCGCGGGACTCCGGCGGCAGGCGGCGGGGCGGCACGGGGCGGGGCAGATGCGTGATTGACATGGGAGGCGTCGATCATGGAGCGCCACATCCACGTCCACATCCGCATGACCATACACATCCCCGGCGACCCCGACGGCATGGACGCCCGCCGGCGGCACGGACGTCGCACAGGCCCGCGCGACGACGACGACGACGACGACGATGGCGACGGCGACGACCGGCAGCCGACGCTTAGTTGACCCCGGAGGCCGGATGGTGGTGACGGCCGGGGACATGTCTCCGCCCCAGAGGACGGGACGCGGGAGCGTGCGAGGGATTCGTTGGGCTGGCAGCAGAAGGACGGGCGAGGGAAGGTGGGGCTCGACTTGCTTGCTGCGGCTGAGCAATGGCTGGAATAGAGGCGGGCCGCGATGGCAGGCGATCGGGACAAGATGATTGTGGACCCGGCCTCTCAATCGATGGCACGCTCCCATTTTCAGTACCTCGTGGAACTCCATCTTTGTCGTATTGCTCGCTCGTGCTAACCCGACTCGCTCGACTTTCTTCGCGCGCTCGTCTCCATCAACTCACCTTCACGCCAGTGGGGTCAAACTAGCAAGCACGATCGCCAAGCAGGAAGTCAGCCTCCAGCCAGCTGTACGGGCCTGAACACCAAGCTCCCGGCGCCTGCAAACCTTCCCTCCCGGCCGAGCCTTGTCGGCTCCCAGAAGTCCCGGTCGTGGCGCTTGGGGGGTCCTTGTAAGTTGTGTCCCCGATTTTCACACACC
>KQ758780.1:278253-297492 GCA_001462505.1 Aurantiochytrium sp. T66
GAGCCCCCGCCCGCGCGCCGCCGGCCCGCCGGCCGGCGCGCCGCGAAGGAACGGAGGACGCGGCGCCGAGAGGGGTGGAAAAGATAAGGACGGACAGGGAGGACTAACAGGAGGACGACGCCTTGGCCGCGGACATCACTCTCGACGATGACGACGACGACGACGGCTCCGGCATTGCGATTTCCCACAGCAGGCAGCAGCAGAGAGAAGAGACCATGGCTCTCCGCGCCACGACCGCCCGCGCGGGCATGCTCACCCGCAAGGCCGCCGCGCCCATGCAGGTGCGCGCGCTGTCCTCGGCGGGCGACCTCAAGATGGAGTCCAAGCCTGAGAAGATCAAGCACTTTAAGATCTACCGCTACGACCCTGAGAGTAAGGGTAAGCCGACCATGGTGGACTTCCCCGTCAACCTGAACGAGTGCGGCCCCATGGTGCTCGACGCCCTCATCAAGATCAAGAACGAGCAGGACGCTTCGCTCACCTTCCGGCGGTCCTGCCGCGAGGGAATCTGCGGCAGCTGCGCCATGAACATTGACGGCAGCAACACCCTCGCCTGCCTCGCCCACATCGACGACAAGCCCACCACCGTCATCTACCCTCTGCCCCACATGCACGTCGTCAAGGATCTCGTTCCGGACATGAACAACTTCTACAAACAGTACGCCTCCATCAAGCCCTGGCTTCACCGCAACGCCCCCAACACCGACGGCAAGGAGACCCTTCAGAGCAAGCAGGACCGCGCCAAGCTCGACGGCATGTACGAGTGCATCCTCTGCGCCTGCTGCTCCACCGCATGCCCCTCGTACTGGTGGAACTCGGAGAAGTATCTCGGACCCGCTGTCCTCCAGCAGGCCTTCCGCTGGATCGACGACTCGCGTGACGAGGCCACCAAGGAGCGCCTCGAGGCCCTCGACGACACCTTCAAGCTCTTCCGCTGCCACACGATTATGAACTGCAGCAAGACCTGCCCCAAGCACCTCAACCCCGGCAAGGCCATTGCCAAGATCAAGAACCGCGTCCTTCAGATGCACTAAGCACGCGTGCTCTATAGCACGAGCCATGGCGACCCGGCCCGCACCGCTTGCCCGCTCGCTCGCTCGCTTCGCAGCTCTAGCTGACCGCGAGGCGAAGCCGGGCGCAGGCAAGCCAAGCAATCCAAGCAAGCCGGCCACGGCCTCGCCCTGCCTCACAGTCACCTAACCCTTTGCGGAGAGAGAGATTTGATGTCACGTCATGTCCCTGTTCGCCTCCCCGCCCCTTGCCGCCGGCGTGCATGCAGAGACCATGCAGACCTTGTTGCCCATCGATGCGACGGCTGGCATCATCGACCGGTCGTCGTCGACGTCGTCGTCGTGCTGGAAGACGTCGTGCCGGGGGACAGGACCGGCATCGTCGAGGTGTCGTCGCGCGCGCGATCTGACCCATCATGGCGCGCTGCGTTGCGCGGGATCCTGCACGAGCGCGAGCTCGAGCTCGTCCGCCATGACGCCATCGCCGCGCCGGACCCGCGACCGTCGCGGCGCGCGAAAGGACCCGAGCCGCGGGCGCCGCGCGCGAGCGGGGGCGGGCGGACGGGCGGGCGGCCATGGGCATGGACGCGGCATGGTGGCTCGCATGGGCCGCAGGCTTCGCGAGCGCCGCGGCCGTCGTGCTGGCCGCGCTCTGCGTGCTGACAGCGCTGGCCGGCGGCACGAGCGGGTTCGCCGGCGTCGGCCCCGCGCGACCCTTCGAGCTGCGCGGCCGCGACGCCGTGGTCACGGGCGGGGCGTCCGGCATCGGGCTCGAGGTCGCGAAGAGGCTCGTCGAGAGCGGCGCGCACGTCCACCTCGTCGACTGCGACGGCGACGCGCTCGAGCGCGCGGCGCGGGCCCTGCGCCAATGCGCTCGCGCTCAGAGGGAGGAGGCGCCAGCAGAAGCTGCCAGCGGCGACGACGAGGATGACGCCGTCGATGACCCGGATCCCTTCGAGGCCCACCTGTGCGATGTCGCGGAAGACCAAGCCTTCGCCCACGTGCTCAAAGATGCCATCCAGATCTCGGCGCGCAAACGCGGGCGCCATGTCTCCATCCTCGTCAATAACGCCGGCATCGTCAGCGGCAAGACCTGGCGCGAGATGACCCAGCAGGACTTTGAGCGCACCCTGCGGGTCGGCGCCGTCGCGCACTTTACGGCTCTCAAGGCGCTGCTACCGGAAATGGTGGCGCGTGCCGATGGCGCAGTGGTCACAGTCTCCTCGCTGATGGGCCTGCTGCCCGGGGCGCAGCTCGCGGACTACTGTACTGCCAAACACGCGGCCGTCGGCCTCCATGACGCGCTGCGCATCGAGATCGGTGATGCTGTACACTTCTTGCTCGTGTGCCCCTATCTCGTCGACACGGGCATGTTTCAGGGCGCGTTCGCCGCTCCAAACCTCTGGTTCGTGCGCGCCTTGTTTCCACCCTTGCAACTGGCCCACGTCGCCGACGCCATGCTCACCGCTTTGCGCGCACGTCAGTACGTTCTCGTATTGCCTCGCGTCCTCGCCCTCGTCCCGTTCCTTGTCAAGCTCCTGCCCGTCAGACTCTGCGAAGCAGGTCTTGCCTTCATGGGCGCGCGAGATGGCATGAAAACCGCCAGCATCGCATCACGCCCCCACCTCTGATGAATCGAGCACTCGACGCGGACAAAATGCGCCCGGTGTACTCACGGCTGCCATTCACCGCTGCTGGAGATTGCCGCTGTCAGGCCGCGTCGCAGCTTCTCTAGCCAGTCAGCCGACCAAGTCTTGATTAAAATGCTGAGCTCAAGAAGCTGGCTGCTGCCAGCCGACCGAAGTCTGACTCACCCTCGTTTCCTCACCCCCTTGTCGTGATTTCGTAGACCTGTGAGCAAGGTGTTCATTGGCTACGGCCGTGTTTTTCGACGACCCTTTTCGAAATGTTGCCCGTTTACATGTTGTGCTGTGTTGACTGCCTTATCATCCAGACCGCAGGACGTAACTGGACCAGGTCACTGAGCCACTCTGACACGAGCGGGTCAGGGGGGAATTCCAGCCAGCTTGCGATCCGGCTTGTGACACCGGAACGGCGACGACGACGTAGCCACGATAGCTTGCAGTACGTACCTTACGCAGTGAATTCAATCCCATTGACGTCTTCAAGATCGAAGACGAGCGTGTGTAAGAGACCGTCGTGCGGCGCGAGGGAGCGCTTGCTGCTGGCTGGCCATGTCGCCCATGTGCTCCTCTGCAATCGACTCGTCTTCATAATACGGACCCCGTGCGTCAGGACTCATTAGGCTACCCTTTGGTAGGTAGGTGGTGGGTAGGCCGTCCAAGACTCGGGTGCCGCAAATCATTGATGATGAATGATCATCAATGACTCGGATCATCTCATTTTTGAGGGGTCAACGGCTCTTAGCCGTTTTCACATTCCGAGCCCGCGGCCCGGCCCGGGCCGGCGCCACGGCCGGCTCAGGCGGACCGCGGGCGCGGCGGCGGCCGGTGACGCCTGTACTGCGTGCCCCTGCGGTGACTGTGCACGGAGAGCGGCGATTTGGCAGAGCGAGCTTGATTGAAGTCTCAAGTCACCAACCAAACGGAGTACGTATGCGGAAGGTGATCAGAAAATTTTGGCGCCCGAAACTGGTCGTGGAGGGTATTGTGTTGGGACAGTGGGCGGTCAGGTCCTCGAGGGCAAGCACGAGAGGCCGGTTTCCTGAGAGCCGCAGGCCGAAATTGGAAAACCCTGGCGGCACGGACGAGAGGACACAGGACATGCTGGCAATGAGCGACTGCGCAAATATCGCCCCGCGATCAGCTCGATTCCGTCTCCTAGAATTACGTAGGACGTCTCAGAGCGCGCAGACACGAACGTCACGCCTCAAGCTTGTACGTACGTACGTACCACCCTGAACGCTGACCTTTGCAGCGCGCTGTGGGCCTAGCCTAGTTCGGGGCTGTGTGGCATCTTTCTCCAAGACCAGTGTCAGGGCCGCCGCGGCGGCGAAACGGAAGAAAAGGTCGTCGCGGGCCAAGGGGAAGCATCTGCAGCATCTAGAGAAGGAGCGCGGGAGGCGGGCAAGTGGACACGCACATCAGAACCACTTTTGCGAGTTTGCGAGCTGGCAAGAGCAACTGGCACGGGGGCGCGCCCCTCTTGGTCAGCGAGCGCAAGGCCACGGCAAGCATCGCAGCGTGCTTGTGGCCGCGCGCCCTTCCCGGCAGTCGCTTTCGCGCACATTCCCCTCCTTGGCCAGGGGACAGGACAGGCGAGAGGCGAGCCTGCGCTCGAGCTGGGCCGCTGCAATAGCCGAACCGTACCGGGTTGTGCGGCCTAATGGCCACTTCTTACGACGCAAGTTGCGGCTCAGCAGAAGAAGACTTTGCTGAGAGTATTCCGGAAGAGGCTGGCGTCTATGCCTTGAAGGATGCCGAGTCTCTTCAGCCCTTGTCTCAACGGGGCTCGATCTCGAGGCCGGCATCCGTCTCCACGTTCCGCTCCAACCGCTCGGGGACAGGCGAGGAAAGCTCGCCGATGTCGGCGCGTTCTCCCGCGTCGGCGTTCATCTCAAGTCTAGAAGCCGAAAACTGCGAGCTGAGAAAGCGCATTGCCATATTAGAAGCCAGGCTGGGCGACCTGGGCGTGAACACGGAAAATCTCGTGCTCGATGGTGAGATTGAGGCCAGCTTCAGCAGGTCGAGCAAGGGCAGCCTCTGTTCTGGTGGCACTCGGGACAACTCGAGCCTCATGCATCTCGACCATCTCAACATCAAGAATATCAGCCAGTCCGTGGTCCGGGCGAATAGCAACAAACAGTGTGCTTCGTCGTCAAGCATGGAGAAGGAGCTCTCTTCAAGCAAGTCGAAGTTGAAAACCAGTCCAGGAGCTCACGCGACGAATGACGTTGCACCACCGGCTGTCGTTGCAGCGGAGTCCGCAGAGTCAGATTCTACCCTTATTGCAGAATTCCAGCACCGAAGAGCCACTCTTAGACTGCAGCGATCGGTGGAACGGCAGGCTTCTCTGCGACTCGTTTCCGAGGAGGGAGTCCAAGGTTCCCCGAAGTTCTCGCAATCAGCTTCGCAGGCCACGCCGCGCGCCGACGAGACCCAAGAGCTGTCGGACCCCAAGCAACGACAAATGTCCAGCCCAAGCACGCCATCTGGCAGCGGAAGTGCAGAGCAGTCCGCAAAGGAGTCGGAGAAGGGGCCGTCCGAGACGACGGACACTGCTGCAACGACGGAGACAGAGGAACCATGTCGTTCGGAGGCGGGAAACCAGCTCCTTGGCGATGCCACGCAGATGCGAAGCGTCTCTCTTGCCGCGCTCGAGCTCACGTCGACATCCATGGTGCCCATTCACCATCTGCCCCGAGGCGGAGTCCACCTGCAGACAGCAAAGGGTGCCATTCAATTTGGAGTACCGCCCGAGACCATTAAGGACTCCATGTGCATGGGCCTCGAGATTCCGCAGTGCTACATCGTTCCCAAGGATCGCTTCAGTCTGCGGCTTGGTATCAATATGTGCGAGGCCGAGTTTCCCTTGTACTTCAACTTTTTCATCAAGCAATCGCGCATGAGCCTCGTCTCCACGCCGGCCGTCGCTGAAATCGTACGCGCCATCATTGTCGAGACCCTCGAAGGCCCTGCCGAGCAGCATTTTCATGTTGATCAGGAGTACGCGCAGAACGCCCCACTTCGAGGGCGGTACTCCTTCGCGGCGCGGCCTGACCACGTCAAGGAAGTCAACTTCTTCAAGGAGCCGCGAGACGGCCGCGCCATCTCTGCGGATTCGGCCTTGTCCTTCGTCCACTTCCTGCCATGGCAGGAGCATGGTGACACGATTTCGCAGGGCGCTCGAGAGGTTGCGCTCGCGGCGGCCGCAGAGTTACCGACGACCAAGTCGCCGCGAGCCAGCTTGACAGCCTCGCAGCGTAGCTCGTATCGAACTTACCTCAAGGGGGGCTCCGGTGACTCCTCATCCGAGATTGGGGAGTCCGCGAGCGTGATGAACGAGGCTGGCTCTTCTGCAGGGGCTACCAGGATCGTCGCTGCGGCCGCGACGTCCAGCGCATCACCGGAAGAGACTTTGCGCGCCAGCGCACCCATCATGGTGGCCGTGCTGGGCAACGGCCTCGAGATCGTCGATACGGATGACGAGTACGTCGTCCTCGACGATGGTGTCGAAGTAGCCCGCTTGAAGACCTTTCTCGGGTCATGGGCCCCTCCGCAGCCTATAATGCCCAGCTTGTCGCGGTCCGTCATGATGCCGCCCCCGTTCGGCATCACCGTCCTCGGCTCCTCGCATGGCTTCGATGCCCAGGGCAGCACCTCTGGCTTTGTGCTATGGATCAACCGCAAGGGCATCATGATTGACCCGCCGCCAAACGCCACCGAATATCTTCAGCAGGCCGGCATTGTGCCCAGCATGATCAACGGCATCATCCTTACGCATTGCCACGCGGATCACGACGCTGGCACTTTTCAGAAAATCCTTAAGGAGGGTAAGACCACACTCATCACCACCAAGACCATCTACGACAGCTTTATCCGGAAATACGCGCTCATCAGCGGATTCGGGGAGCCTTTTCTGCAGATGCTCTTTGAAAATCGGCTCGTTAAGATCGGCGAGGAGGTCCACTGGGGCGGTGGAACGCTTCGCTTCTTTTACAGCCTGCATGCGCTTCCGTGTATTGGCTTTGAGGCCACAGTCGCAGGCAAGCGCTTCGTGTACTCGGCAGACACCTTCTACGAGCCGGACGGTCTGCGAAGGCTGCGGGATCAGAACTACCTGTCCCCGGCGCGCTGCGAGGCCCTCATCGACTTTCCGTGGGACTGTGACGTCATCCTTCACGAGGCAGGCATTCCGCCGATCCATACGCCTCTCACCGCCCTTCAGGCGCTTCCGGAAGACGTGAAGAAGCGTCTCTACATCATCCACATTGCCAAAAAGAGCGCCGAGGGCTGTGGGCTGCGTCTTGCGCAGGCGGGAGTGGAGCACACGATCGAGATTCCGACGCCCACGTACGAGCACGCCATGTCAGCTGCCATCTTACAGCTCTTGCGGTCTACCGACATTTTCAGGCACTTTACGATTGCCCAGGCCAGCGACCTCCTCCAGCTTTGCCAACGCGCCGACTACAAGGCGGGCGAGTACGTGTGCAGGGAGGGCGACCTCGGCACGCACTTTTACGTCCTCTTGTCTGGTTTTTGCAAGGTGCAGTTTTCCTCCGGAGAAAGCCAGGCCGGGCTGGACCTACACAAGGACCAGCGCCACGAGGCCAAGGCTGGGCACGCAATCCAGCTCAAAACGTCCCCGATTGGCCGAAAGGCTAGTGGGCAGTCGACCCTGTCCAACGTTCTCTCGACTATGGGGTCGAGCAAGCAGAGCGTGGTAAGCGTACTGGATGTGGCTGATGAGGACGAGCATCAAGTCAAGGAGTTCGGACCCGGCGACTACTTTGGCGAGCTCGCGCTGCTCACCGACAACGGTCGACGGTCTGCCGACATTGTCGCCAGCACCGACCTGACGGTCGTCCAGCTCGACAAATACGCATTTCGGTACCTTCTCGATACCACGCCCGGCCTCGAGTACCGCATGGATAGGTTGTCCAAGATCCGATGCAGCCTCAGCTGGAAAGCCATTGGGGCCAATTCTGTGCTCTCTAGGCTCGCCTCGAAACAGCGATCGCAGCTGCAGTCAGTGCTCCAGGTCCAGCACGCCAAAGCCGGTACCAAGCTCTGGACCAAGAATTTGCCCGCGTCGAGCGCATACCTTTTGGCGAGCGGCAAGGTAGAGATTCTCGAGCTTCGAGAGAGCATTGACGAGCCCTTTCGCGCCGGTGCTTTTTTCTGTAATATCGCGAGCCTGATGAGCAACCGCCAGGCGCACCAGTCTATATCCAGCTCGAACCGATCGTCTGTTCACTCGCGCGTCAGGCAATCTGTGAAGATCGTGCCGTCGCGCATCACGCTGGTCGCCAAGACGGACGTGGATCTCTACTTTATTGATGCGGACGACATTCTCGAATTTCTAGACCACAACCCGGGCGTTCTCATCAACCTCATCGACAGCGTCGTGCTGGAGTAGACCTACCAAGTACAAAGATAGATTTTGACCTGCGCACAGGTAATAACGCAAAGGTCGTTAGTAGCTCCGTTCGCTTATTTGCAAAGTAAGCTCACCGCAGCTCACCGCAGCCCGCCAAGCCAAGCCGGCAGATCGCTCTTCGCCACCTGCCTGCTCGGCACCAAGCTCGGACCAGGCCCCTGCAGCATAAGGCTACTCGTCTTGAAGAGCTCCAAAAGGCGCTCGTTTCGCGGTCTGTAGTAGGCCCGAAGCTTGACGGTTGTCTCCGCAAGCATGGCAGTATTGTGCGAGGGTCGAAAGGCCTTGCTGCGGTTATTGACGACCCAGTATCGGTCGTCGACACGTATTGGCGTGTACTTGAAGGAGCGCAACGGCCTTTCCATCTCGCTCGGGGGGCGGCCCTGCGAAATCTGGGACGACATGAAGTCTTCGACCGTGCGCAACGTCGCGGTGGGGAAAGCGCGAAAGTCCTCCATAAAGAGTACGAGGAGCTGGTCGCTCGGAAAGGCGTCGACCCATCGGGCGAGGTTATCCGCGTAGTGACCGACCTTGAGCGCGCGAATGAGCTCGCCGGCATCATCAACGACGTCCTGGTGCAGGCCCCTCGCCGCCAAGATCTCTGTCTCGAGCACGCGGTCCAGCTTCCTTTTAAGTCGTGTTTCGGTGCAGCGCGCCTTGCTTGCCGCGAGATTTCGGACGCAGGTCTGGAAATAGCTCGAATGAAAGCGCTCGACCGGATCGCGCAGAAGAAAGACCAGCTTCACCGAGGGGAGGATCCGCATGACGTCCATTGGGTTTGCGAGATCGAAGTAGGCTGGAGACTTGTCAAAGATCAGGCGGCGCTCGAGCATTTGGGCAAAGTTGAGGTGACCCAATGTTGCGTACAGGTACCACGACCTAGACTCGCCAGAGGTCTCGCTCCAGGCAAACGTGTTCGCGACGGCGCCCTTCGCGTGATCGTCCCTGACGGCCTGGCCAATTTCCTTCATGCGCTTGTCGCGGAAGTGGTGACACGAAGGACGATCCTTGCCCGCTCCGCGGCCCGTACAGTCGAAGAAGTGGGTTTCCATGCCGCCGTCCTGCCTGCGGAAGTTCGGGTTCTCGTCGAGCCAGATGCCCATCTCCCCGGTGCCGGCCTTTTGCACGCCCGCTACGATGAGTCGTGGCAAGCAGGCGACCACGGCGACGTTTACGCGCTTGGTCCGGTCCATGGGCCCCCGCCTCGCGGCGTTATCGGTCTTGGGCCAGCACGAGCCCGCGTCGATGAAGTGCTCTATCAAAGGGCAGAGTCTCGCGTCCTCCGGATCGGGTGAAGCAAAACCCACTGCCGTCTGGGCGGCGCCGACGACGTCGGCAAGCTCTTCGACGAGTCGTTTGTGCGCGATTCGACTGCGTTTCCACAATGGCGGATCCGCCCCCTCGTTGCCGGCGCTTGGGACCGTGGCGACAAAGAGGGACTCGAGCCCAAACTCGACGTTGCCCACGAGGGGACGACGGTTCTTTGGCGTCTGTCCATCCTCGTCATCAAGCCCTGGGCTTCGGACATGAGTTCTGACGATTCGGACGCGCCGCTCCCGCGCAAGCGCGGGTACGAGCACAGCCCAAAGCGAGGCCCGCTGGAGCACTCTCGTCTCCAGGATGGTGCACGGGAGGCAGCTGTGGCCCGCCGGCCATGATATCCTGTCATTCACCCAATTCGTGAAGTTACAGGCGGGGCGCGCCCACCGCGTCGATTGCTGCTTGCGGTCGAGGCAGATGCGGTCGATGCGGTCCTCGTCGACAAGGTGCGGGAAGGCAAATTCCAGCGCGTGCGTCAACGAGGCGCGAAAGGCGGTGTTCATGCCCTCATCAGCAACCACCCCAATCTCAAAGCTCGTGCGCTCCCCCAGGGCGTCGCGCAAAGCCTGGCGCAGAAAGGGAACGAGGAGGGTCAGGCTCGGGTCGTCGAGCACGATTGTCGGGACGCGCATGGCTGATCTCTCGACGTGAGCCCTGTGGACCACCGCGGCGACTTTTGCTAGCTCTCGAGATGCCTGGAGGCGCAGATCTCCGTCAAGCGCGGGATCTGAGATTGCGTAGACGGGCCTCTGCACCGCGCGAACCGTGTCTTGGGCGAGGCTGCGCAGGACGGTGTTGTCTGCCGGCCAGAGCGCCGCGAGATCGACACGGATGAGCTTGTCCTCGTTCTGGTCACGGCCGGCCACGAAGCTTTCGAGCGCCGACTCGTCGAGGGCGAGCAGGACATTGACGCTCGGGGCCTCGGCGCTGCCGGCATCGCTTGCACGAGCAGAGGAGGCCGCCGCGGAGATCGCGACGACGGGGCCCACGTTCGCCGACTGCGACACGACGTCGAGAGACCACGCAAGTGCCTCCATGATGACGGTCTTGCGTTGCACCACGAGCACCACCACCGCCCAGCATAGCGACACGACGACGACGCGGACGAGCCTCGAGTTCGCCGTGCTCGTCGATGGCATCGTCGCCATCACCATCATCATCCGCCGGCGCGCAGCGCTCTGCTCCGGCGCGCGTCCGGGCAGAGCGGCCTCGGGCCCTGGCCTGGCCTGGGCGGGCCCGGCCTGGCCTGGGCGGGCGCCGCTTTGCGTCGCGTCGCGTCGCGTTGCGTGTATGGGCGCCGTGATGATCTCTCTTCGCGCTCGTAGTCGCTGTGGGCCTCGAGTTTCACGCCGCGACCATAGGCATCGAGATACGTAGATCATCATCACCCTCGCGAGGCTGGCCCGCGCGCGCGTGGCTTCGAGCTGGTCTGCATCGAGCGACATCCTGCGAGCGAGAAGAGCAGCCGGACGCCGCGCGAGCGAGCGAGCGAGCGAGGGAGGATTTGGAGAAGGAGAAGCGATGTCAAGTTATGGGGGAGATCGCTGTGGGAGCGAGCGATTGAGGTTGATTGAGATTGATTGATGTTTGATTGATGATGGGCGCTCGGAGCAGGAGAAGCTTCGAGGATTCAGCAGCTAGTGCTGATGATCTCGAAGTCGTTGGCTATCTTGACTACAAGCGTCCCGCAGAATTGCATTTAGTGCCTCGCAAATTTTCACCAATTTTGCCACGTATCTGCAGGATTTCGATAACGTCTGCCTCGATATAGATAGAAAGAAGCTAGTTGACGAAGGACCGGCCCAGGCTACCGGTGTCAGCCGCATCGCGTGCGTGTTTACCTTGTGTTTTGCACGCGCTGCATTTGCAAAACTACAAATGGAATTGTCAGGGGTAGAGGGCGATCGGGGGCCCTGATGGTGACGACGACGACGACGACGACGCGGACGCGTCCGGCAGCGTCATGAAGTGCGCGAGATCACCTTCGCTCGAGGTAAACCCATACCGGAAGAGGCGCTCGCGGCCGGGCATACGACCATAGTCGATAAGCAGCTCCTCGTCGGCGTTGATGGGACGTGTCGCGCGTAATACTGCGCCCGAGGGTCCCGAGAGGTCGCCCGAAGCGTCAGCGAGCCACGAAGTCGGCCGACCCGCGGCTGCAGGAAAGACAATTTCCGCATTAGGGACATCCGAATGGTTGAGAAAGTCAAACGCGGGCAGAATGGCGAGAGTGCCGAGCGCGCGGCCGAGCTCCGGGTCGACTTGGTCGCGGACGCTCAGCTGACGCAGATCGATGGCACGGCTGAGCACGAGCGAGAGCTCTTCGCGGAAGAGCTCACCAAAGGGCCAATTTTGCTTCTGCGCGCTGCCGCGGCCCCACAGATAGTTTGCGCCTTCCGCCTCGATGATCTGCAGCGCGTCGAGCAGATCATTGCCCACAGCCTCGCTAAACGTCTCAAAGAGCTTGTCGTACTGCCCGGTCTCCGCAGTCACCTTGTCCAGATCTTCCTCGGACAGCGAGTCCTTGAGGGCTGGGGAGAGCAGCGAGTCGACGTTGGAGGGCGTCTGGTAGGCGCCGTTGCCTGGGCAGCACTCCGGGAGCCCCTCCGCCCAGGCGGACCAGCGCTCGGACTCGAATCCGAGGCCAGCCGACCTCCGCTCCATCCACAGAAGCAGAGCGAGCTCGAGCACGTCAAAGGTCATCGGCTTGGCCTTGCGCAGCGGCTCGTAGCCGCGGAGCGCGTCCGCCGCAAAGTGCACGAGCGGGTTCGTGGATTTCTCCAGGACGTTGGCCGCGCTGAAGACATCCTGGGCGTGCACGAAGCCCACGCAGGCGCCGCTGTCGACGGCGGTCTTGGCGAAGACGCCCACCTCGGCCTGGCCTGCGTCAGGAAACACGTGACCGCCAATCACCCGGCCCGCGTTCGTCGCGCCGCGGCGGCTCTCGCGCACTTCCAGGGCCCCGAAGAGCGCCCGCCGCCACCACGCCATCGCCGCGAGCTCCTCGTGCCGCGCGAGGTCGTCTCGCGCAAGGTTTATGGTCTCCGCCGCCGCCGCCGCCGCCACCGCGCGACCGGGTCCTGTATCTGCAATTTAAATTATCAAATAGAGTCAATTCTCGCACAAGAACAGTGTACGCGCGTACGTACATCTTCTTACGGCGATGACCTCCCGAGTCTCATCAAGATGAGCCACGCGAAGCTGGCGCGGGCCGCGAGCAGGTTCCCAGCGGGCTGCGTCCTGCACAGAAATGCGACCGGATCATAGCCTTTTCGGTCGCGTCGAAGACTCCGTTGGTCTTGGCCCAAAAAACTCAAAGTGCCTCGGAAGCCTCGGAACCTCGGAAAGAAGGAGAAAAAAAAACGGGACCGAGGAGGAGTTGAACCTCTGACGCGCGAACGTCCACCAGGTTTGAAGCCTGGCCTCCCTACCGAGGAAGATCACGCTCCCTCGCGCGAGTCGCGCAGGCCATTCGCCGGGGTGCGATAACACCAGACCCGGACTGGGTCGCGGCGGCTTATAATATAGGGGACCAGCCGTACCGCCTTGGACCGTGGACCCGGACGTTGGCGACATCCAAAGTTTTACAGGATCCCTCGCACGAGCAAGAGCTCGTGCGAGCTTGTCTTGCAAGGCGTGCGTGGCGAGAAGGACGTCGCAGTCCACGCGAAGTCAACGCGCGACGAGGTCCTGACTGAGACCGTCCAAGTTTGCGAGGCGCATAACGTTGCCTCGTAAACCCCGCGCAGTGCCGCAACTTTCCTCGCCTCCGGCTCGCACATCGCAAGACCTCGCGCAGAGCAGGCTCGCGTCGCGACGCGTCGCAACGCGTCGCAACGCGCGTGCCCGCCTCGCCTCCTTGCGCAGACGTCGCTGACGCGGACATGATGAGCGACGAGACCCTCGCGCGCGCCGAGGCCCTCGCCAGACAGCTGGCGCGGGACGCTCGCGCGAGCGCGAGCGCGGCGAGGGAAAGGGCCGCCGAAGACGAACGCGAGGAGCCCGGAGGCGCCGAGGCAGAGCGCAGGCTGCTCGACAAGGTCGAAGAAGTGCTGGTCGACGAGTTTGGGCTCGCCGCTTTCGGCAAGGTGATCGTGCAGAAGTGGCTCAAGAAGATGGCGCACGACCCGAGGGGCCTCGAACACGTGCGCGACTGGTTCATGCTTTTGCTCAACAAACGGCGGCCGAAGAAAGAGTCCGTCTCGCGATGGCAGTGGGGCTGCCCGGATATCGTCCCTGGGCTAACGGCGCGGCCCTTTTGGGAGGCGGAACGCGGCACGCTGGCCTTTCTCGATGAGCTAGAGAAAAACGTAGACGTCATCGCCGGCGAACTCGAGCGCATGCAGGGCAATCCCGTCTTCCAGCCGTATCGTGCGCCGACCTGGGCCAATCCAAATCGCCAGGCTCCGGATGGCGTCGGGAGTCTCGGCCACACCTCTGGCGATTGGAACGTATGCTACCTCTTTCTACACAACGTGGACTTTAAGGATAACCTCGCCCTCTTCCCAGAGACAGCTGCGCTCATCAAAAATATCCCGGGCTGGTACCAACACGCGTTCTTCTCGGTGCTCGCGCCTGATACGCACATCGCCAAGCATCACGGCCCGACGAACAAGAAGCTGCGCGTGCACCTTCCGCTCATCGTCCCGCCTGGCCAATCCAGCGGAATCCGCGTCGGCGACGCAAAGCGAAACTTTGAGCGAGGCCGTTGCCTGGTGTTTGACGACTCCTTCGAGCACGAAGCCTGGAACTCGCATCCCTCGTGCGGGCGCATCTGCCTCATTTTCGATATCTGGCACCCAGACCTCAGCACCCAGGAGGTCAACCTCTTGCGCTTTCTGGAAAAGGCGAAAATGCATCGCGCCAAACGAGTATGTTCGCGGACCGATTCCGACGACGGCAAGCCGGTCGCGCAAGGGAGCACGGCCAAGGATTCTTCGTCGCCACAACCGGCCGCAGATGAAAATGAAAGCCATAATCAAGCACAGCGTCAAGCAGAGGCCGCGGCGCCCGTGCTTCCGGAGAGCGAGAACTTTTACGCGCTCTTGGAACGAACCAAAACAATGCGCAAGGAACTGGGATCGGGCATCTCTCCAACCGCCTGGCGGGGGACCGGTGACGAACCCGCGCCGGCACGGCCCGTCTGAGGCAGCAAGCGGCAAATCTGAAGCCAAGGACCGGTCAATGTATTTAGACGAGAGCAGGGAGTATAGACCATTCATATTATCGCAGCTGCAGCTGCATCGACACCGTCTTCTTTTTCCCTCCCAGCAATTAATGTGGAGTGCGCCCGGTGCCCCAGAAACCGCCAAGGCGCCCACATTCTGCCTTCAGATGCCATGGATGCTTGAAGTCATTAGCCCTGGACCGGCCTGTCGATCAATCATCAGTTTTTCTCCATTCGTTTCACGACGACCGTGTCGATCAGGCCTTCGGCAACCACATGCTCTTGATCTCTTCGCGTCGGGCCTCCAAATCTGACCGACCGACCGACAGTGGCCCGGCTCCCGCTGTTGAGCTTGGCAACTTCTCAAGTTTCCGTTTCTGCCGCCTCGTCCGAGTCGACCTCAGCTGCTTCTTCAAGTTGTACGATGAAGTTTCACGCTGTCCGAAAGTCAAACTACTCGGCCGCACAACTCGCAGCTGCGAACGCGGCGTCCAGTCTCCAGGACATGCATGCAGGCATGCGGGTAGCCAGCCGCAAGGGCGCGGCCAGGCCGCCGCCATCTTGACCTTTTAGCGACGCGGCCAGCGCAAAGAAAGAGAAGAGAACAGCGCTGTGGGGACTATGGGAGTCCGCGAGAGAGTCCGCGCCGCGTGCACACCGTTTCGGTAAGCTGGATTGAAAATGCAAAGCTCGACTTCGCAGTGGCGAGATTTATGTACGTACGTACGTACTGTACTTCGACGTACGTATGAAAGCGCATGAGCGCGAGGGAGAGCGAGCACGACCCCGAATGGATGCACGGGAAGAGTCAAACAAGCAAGCAAGCAACCAACGAGGTCTGCTGCTTCCAGTGTGCAAGCTCTTCCTCCTCCTCGGTGGACTCCAGGGCCCCCAGACTCGGGCGGCGCGGAGGACGGCCCCGGCGGGCAGACGCCAAGTCCATACCGGCCGCGGGCGAAGCCGCGAGAGTACGTAGACATTCCACAAGCTGTGGCTGGTCTGTACGATTGGACTGCGAAGAACAGACGAGGCGCGGACAAACAACCACGAAGTCGATTCACGGCGCAGCTGGAAGCCAAGTCGTGAGCGCGAGCCAATCGAGAAGCGAGTGCGAGCCTGTCGTGCTTGGACTTAGCCTTGTCTGGCCCGGCTCGGACTGGCGCGGCGCCAGAGAGCGATCCTAAGCGATCCTAAACGGGCAGTCGCAGTCTGACGTGCCGAGGCCGGGGCGCAGATACGCGCGCACTCTCCCAAACCAGGTTGTGTAGGCGCCTCCGTGGATGGATTTGTTGTACGGGGGCGCCACTGCACGATATTCTCGCACGGGCAGACGTGCCAGTGCATGAGTTTGCCCCGCTGAGAGCGCCCGAAGCGGGTCCTCGCGCGAGAAACTGGTCGTGGTGCGTGCGGCGTTCGTCCGTAGGAAACCATGATGGACGACGATGATGACTTTTTCGGCGGAGGCGTGGGCGGCAGCGGCGAGATGAGCATGAGCATGAACATGCATGTGACGCTGCTACGCGTAGGGCAAAAGCCCGACCCCACGCTCGGCGTGGCGCTTTACATCGATCCCGAGGTTACCCTCCAGACCTTCTTGAAGAAGGCCGCGGAGCGGCTCAACGTGAACGAAGCGAGGCAAGTCCTCAATGTGGACGGCGACGTGGTTGACGACTTTGTCTTAGTGAACAATCGGGAGGCACTCTACATTGTCACTGACGAGGACGAGTCCCCCGGGACCTCCAAAGAGACGGGCCGCCTCGACGAGTCTGGGGATGGCTGCGACGTTGCCGATAACGGCATGATGGGAGGTGGCTGCGCAGGGGGCGTCGGCAAGGGCGGCAGTGGGGCCGACGGTAGCGGCGAGCGAGTGGGCAGCTACATTCTCGGCAAGTTTCTGGGCAGCGGGTCCTTTGGCAAGGTCCACATCGGAACGCACGTCATGACGCACGAGCTTGTGGCTCTCAAGTTCTTGAGCAAAAACCAAATGGGAAGCACGCAGGACGCCGAGCGAGTCTTCACCGAAATACAGTGTCTAAACTCGCTCGATCACCCGAATGTCATCAAACTCCTGCACGTGATCCAGACCACAGACGATATGGTTCTTGCGCTCGAGTTCGCTAGCGGCGGGGACCTCAAGGAAGTCGTCGAGGAAGGGCCTCTTGAAGAGGACCTGGCCTCGCGGATCTTTGTGCAGATCCTCGACGGCGTCACCTATTGCCACCGGCACCACATCATCCACTACGACCTCAAGCTCGAGAACATTCTTCTCGCAGAGGCACACGACCCGCAGCTCACGCTTCACGGGGCCTTGCGCGATGCCCCAGACAGCGCAGACAGCGCCGTGGCACCCGCAGACTCCTCGATAGCCAAGGAGAAAACCGATGCGGAAAGGAGCGAGGAGCGTGCAGATGACGAAGAGGAAGTAGCACCGAATAGCCCCACCAACGCTGAGGCTCGCCCGGGTACGCCAAGTAGCGCGAGCGAAAGGGCCGCCGCCAGGGCCGAGCGGAGGGAACGGCTGCTGGGCCTCCAAGTCAAAATAACCGACTTTGGTCTGTCTCAACTGTGCAATCCGGGCCAAACTTCAGACTACGCTGCGGGAAGCCTCGCGTATATTGCCCCAGAGGTCTTTTCGGCCGGCGAGACCGCGGGCCCACCTCGCGATGTCTGGGCGCTAGGCGTGATTCTGTTTACTATGGTCTGTGGACGGCTTCCCTTCTCGGGTTCTACCTTTCAAGAGGTTTCCGAAAAGATCAAGAGAGGGACATACTCGTGGGGAAACAGCACGGACACCCCAGTGTCGGAATCCTTCAAGCAACTTATCACCGGGATGCTCAATACCAACCCGGAGGAGCGCATGACCGTCTCGGAGGTCCGCCTCATGTCCTGGATTGATCGTGGCCTTCCGCACACGCGCAGTGAGGTTCCGCAGCAGCCGGTCCCAGAACCAGAGCCCACCGAGACAGTCTCGGTCTCGGTAAAAACCGCGCGCTCCTTTAACATCGGCAGCGACGACGAGTTCGCGCCCACTTCTCCAAAGTCGCGAGAACACTCGGGCGCGCGCCCCCCCTCATCGTCGTCGCCAGTCTCTGCGTCGAGGTCAGCGCACTCGGGCCGACCGCGTGATCGCGCATCCGGGGGCTCGCCGGCGTCATCGCCTCCCTCTTCGCCCAAAATGTCGCGGAACGCGCGGCACGGCAGCGGGGGTTCTGCCGAGTCTGCACCGGAGCCCCGAGGCGCGCATCAAAGTCATCGCCGGCTGCTCTCGAGCGGCGGCCAACAGAACGAGTCAACCTTGCCAGGCGTGCGGCCGCTTTCGAGCCATTCCAGCGGCCGGGGCAGCGGCAAACGTCAGCACACCATGCAAATCTTGGATCGCAGACCCTCGACGAGCGGTAGCGCTCGCTCTGGCGGGTCTGCGGGAGGCCTGCCCCCGCTGGCGCGGAAAGGAACTGGTGCTTCCTCGTACAACGCGAGTTCCAAGTCGTGATTGTGATAAGAAATGAATTTGGGAAGAAGACTGAAGCGTCAACTCAGACAAGCGGGCGAGTTTGGCGTTGCTCAGCCTGCGCACAATGAAGTCACGGCCCTCCACCAAGATCTCGTGGTTGTTCGTGATGAGACACAGAGCCGCGTCCTTGCGCGAGCACCCGCCGAGATGCCATCATTCCTACTCAAGGTCGATGGAAATCGCGTCCCAGCACCGTCGGCGCGGCGACTAAAATAGTAGCAACGTACAGAGATCGCGACATAATGAGTATTAAAGAGTGCTCGTGCACGGGCGCAGCAGCCCCGAGTGCAGCGTTTGGATCATTTCAGTTTCAGACGAGCCACGCAGCGTAGTAGCAGGTTTCAGGCTCCCCGTGACTCGAGAAAAGCCGCAAGCGCGCGGATGCGCTCTCCTTCTTTCCCGGATCGAAGCATGTCTTCGTCCTCAATCTCTTCCTGTAGAGACTCTAATGGGGTGAGGCCCTCGCCGTTTCGACGAGAGAGGTCGCCACCATTGGCCAGCAATAGCTGCATGCACTCTACATCCGTGCAGTAGTGCAAAGCGGTGTCGCCGTCGCTGTCGGCCTGGTTTACTTTGATAGATTCCTGTTCGAGAAGAAACTTGACGACCTGCAACTGGCCGTATGAGGCCGCTGCCATGAGCGCCGTGTATCCCTGGTCGTCGCCCTCGTTGACTTTGTATTTACCAGTGATAACGAGGGCCCTGAGGATATCGAGCTTACCGTTCGTCGCGAGCAAGACCGGGTTCTCTTCGCACACGGCGGCCGCCTCAATGGCAGCCTCGTCCAAGTCTCCTCCCTCTTCGTCGTCTTCCCCGTCGTCAGCCTCGGCGGTCCCTGCACCATCTGTCTCCATGTTTTGGCCCTGCGCGTCGTCCTCGCCTCCCAAGGTATCGTTGAAGCGCTTCGCGAGCGCGGCGAACTCGCTCAGCGAGTACCGCACGTTCTCCTGCTGGGCGTCGTCCTCTTGGGCCCCACTCTCCTCCATTTCCTGGCCGCCCTGCTGCGCGGCCTCTGCGCTTCCCGCCGCCGGGTCTTGATCGGCGGGCGCGCGGGGGGGCTCCGCCTGCGCCTGCGCTTGCGCCTGCGCCTGCGCGCCGTCGTCGCCGTCGCCGTCGCGGGGCTGCTTCGTCATCCCGCCCTCATCGCTCATCGT
>KQ758780.1:366932-388965 GCA_001462505.1 Aurantiochytrium sp. T66
AAGCCTCGTCGGAGTCCGAGATAGTATGGTACGGCATGTTACCGGTTTTTCCAAGGCCCCCATGGTACGTACCCGGGTACCGTGCCGCGTCATCGAGACCTTCACGATGCCCCGCGGCTTGCGCGAGCCGTTCTGCGCCCCACCGAGCTTGTGCAAGCGTCTTTGCAGCCATGGAGGACGGGCTGCGTCACGGTCATTGACAGTCTTGACCTCGCGCGTGGACCTCACCACATGCTCGAGCATGGGACTGGGAACGCGGCCCCGAGGACCATCAAAGACCAGAAGTTTGTTGTTTACGGACTACCGTATGGAAAGGGGTCATCATTGCTGGTTGCACTGCTCCTCGCCTGCGTGTTCATCGAGGGATGCCTCCTGCTGGCGCGAATACTGGGGCTCGTCGACCCTGCCGAGCCCGGCGTCGCTACTGGTGCTGGTGCTACCGCCAGCAGGAGCCTGGTCGAAAGCGCCGCTGCTAATGCTTTCATCGTGCTTGTTCAGGTTTCGCTCACGCAGTGGTGGCGGCTTGACCTGCTGCTGGAAGTTCTTGGCGGATCGCTCGAGCTTCAGACGCAAACTGGTGTTTTCCGCAGTGAGGTCCTCATTGCTCTGCACGAGCTTTTGCACGCGGTTCTCCGCTTCCTTCCGCGCCATGAGCTCGCTCGTCTTGGCCATCGTGAGCATGTGCATTTGTTTTTGCAGATCCTGGATCTCGGTCTCATAGTTGCGCACCATCTCCGAGACGCCCTTGCTCGGCCGCGATGCGCTCGCGCCCCCGGCCGTCTGGACTCGCTCGCGCAGCTGCGCATTATCCGCGAGCAGCCTCTCGTTCTGGTCCGCGAGACGCTTCATATTATTGACAAGCTCTTCGCCGCCGGGCCCGCCACCGCCGCCCTCGCCTCCCGACGCTTGGCTACGCTGCACTTGGACGCTCTTCAGCTGCCTGCGGAGCTGGTTGGCCTGGTAGTTGAGCTCGCCGGCCTTGAGCCGGAACTTTTCGCACTGCTTCTCGGCCGCCACGCGGCTCTCGTGCTCCTGGTTGAGCCGCGCCATACCGTGGTCGATCTGCGACTCCAAGGCCGCCACGCGGCTCTCGAGCTCGCTCTGGGTTTCCTCGAGCTCGCTCTGCGTCTCCTTGAATTCTTGCTCGCGGGCCGCAAAAGCCTCATTCGCCTCGGCGAGCGCCGTCTGCTCGGCAGCCAAATCGACGCGGAGCGCCTCGAGCTGCTCGTTGCTCGCAGAGTGGCTCGTCTTGTATTCTTCCAAAGACGCCTGCGTCTGCAGCAATTCTGCCTCGAGCTCGAGCCGCTCCTCGACGAGCTGGTCAATGCGGGCCGCCGAGCAGGTCTCCTCGGCCAGCAGAGCAGCGAGCTTCTCCTCCTCCGAAGTCTCTGCGAGGTAGACCAGCTCGGCGGCGTGGCGCGTCGCATCCTCTTGCGCACGCGTCTGCGCACGCAGTTCAACCTCAGCCAGCTCGGTGGCGTGACGTGTCGCATCCTCTTGCACGCGCATCTCCGCCTCGGCCAGCTCAGCGGCGTGGCGCGCCGCATCCTCTTGAGCACGCATCTCCGCCTCGTCCAGCTCGGTGGCATGACGCGCCGCATCCTCTTGTGCACGCATCTCCGCCTCGGCAAGCGCGGCGGCGTGACGCGTCGCATCCTCTTGCGCACGCATCTGCGCCGCGGCCAGCTCGGCATCCAGACGGCCAGCCTCGGCCTGCCACTGGTCTCCGCGCTTGACGGCCTCTCGCAGATCGCGCTGTAGCCGGTCGTTGATGCCCCCGAGGCTGTCGGCCTCGACCCGGAGTTTGGACAGGTTTTCCTCGCTGTGGCTCGAGAGCTCGTGTCGCAGCCGCGCCGTCTCCTTGCGCAAGGTCTCCAGCTCCTCGCGCACCTCGGGGTTGAGCTCGGAGATCCCGAGCATCTGAACAGGCTCGTTGTCCTCGTCGCCCCCAGCCGCGAGGCTGGACTGCAGCGAGCGGTTCTCCTCCAGCGTCGCGGTCTCGTTTCTGCGCAGCGCGTCGCACTCGTCGCGCAGCGCCGACGCCTCTTGCGCCTTCTCGTCGAGAAGAACGCGCGTCTCGTTTGCCTTAATTTGAGCCTCCACCAGGGCGTTCTTGCACGTTTGCAAGTCGGCGCGAAGTTTCGCGGCGTCCTGAGCCTTTTGCTCCGCGTCGAGGTTTTTGGCCAGCAGCTGCTCGTTGGCCCGTTCCAGCTCGGCGACGCGCTGCGCGAGGTCCGCGGACGCGTTTACCTTTTCGCGTAACTTCGCAATCGTTGCGTCCTTTTTCGACGACTCTCTGGCCTGCGACCGGAGCACCTCGAGTTGGTCGCGGAGGTCGCCAAGATCGCCGGACTTTTGTCGCTCCTGGTCCAGCGAGGCCTGGAGCTGAGTCACTTGCGCAGTCTTGGCCTCGAGGCTGGCCGTGAGCGCGGCTTGCGCCTCCTGGAACCCATCCTCGAGCTCGAGCTCGCGTCTACGCAGGGCCTCGCGATTCTCTTGCTGCAACCTGGCCAGCTCGTTGGCGTGGTCCTCGACCTGTCGCTGAAGGTTCTCGTTGTCGAGGAGCAGCCGCCGATTACTCGACCGCTGCGCGGCGGGCGTAAAGGGCGAGTCCATGGGGCTGGGCGGCGGCAGCTCTCGGGCCGAGGCAATCTTTTTCAGTGCCTGGTCCACCTCGACCATGAGGAAGTGCTGCGTGCCAGACTCGAGGTCCATAATTTGCGCCACGCTCGCCTCCTTTCGCGGTCCTTGCACGGCATACCCGAGGAGCACTTGGATGATCTCGGCGACATGGTGTGCGGGGTCGTCAAAGTACTTGCCCGAGAGCAGCTTCTGCTTCGTCTCCAGCAGCGTCTCAGCGCGATGCACCACCGCGTCGAGTGTCGTCAGCGGGGGTCCACTTGACGCAGAGCTGCATTTTATCTAAGCGTCAGCCATTCTAAGCCCGATTCAATCGTGGTCCGCGGCCTGCACGAGGCGCTCAAGGTCTTGCTCGCTCGCTCGCTCGCTCGCCCGCTCTCTCACGCGCGCGCGCGCGCCCTTCAACCTACATGGTCTGCAGGACCCGTCCCAGGAGGCGGCCATCCTGCAGCTCCTCGAGCCTCTCGCAGTTCTCGTCGGCGACAACGCTGACCCAGTCCAGCAGGCCCTGCACGTGGTCGGCGCCGCGCGCCTGCGCCATGCTCGCGTCGCCCGTGCGCGCGCGGGTTGTCGGATTTGGTCGCGGTCTTTGGGCAGGGCAGCGACGATGGCGGTTATCGGGGCCCGCCGTTCCGGGTTGCGCAGACCGCGGCTGCGGAACCCAGGGACGCGCGGCTGGCGCGTGGCGTGGCGTGGCGTTGCGTGGCATTGGTTGCGTTGCGTTGAACTTGCGTCACGGTGGCGACGAGCCCCACGTCGCGAGAAGAGGGAATTCTAGCGCGGACAAATTAGGAGGAAGCATAAATGGTGATTGTTGTTTTTTGGGGGATGCCCGGCCAGATGCGCGAGGAACCGTCACATTCTTGCCGAATTGGCTTCCGCCGTGCGCGTACGTATGTACGTACGCATGCATGTTTTACTTTTGCTTGCTTGGTTGCGTTATTCTGGCACTCTTGTGCATGCATTCAAGCATGCATGAACCTCCGAGACTAATGAAGTTATCTCTTGACGATCCAGGGGCCAAGGGCTTCCTCATTTCGCCGCCGCCGATCACGATGCCACGTCGGGTCCACGCCCGAAGCGTATACGTACGTACGGGAAGGAATATCATTGTTCATAAGAAGATAGTGATCAGACCTCGACGTCGGAGTCCGAATCGTTGGCCTTCTCGTCGCCGAACATGGGGTTCACCGCGGCGGTCATGGGCCCGAATTTGCGCTTCCAGGCGGCGATGCGGCGGTCAGTCTCGTCCTCGAGGGTCTCGCCCTGGGCGTTGCGCGTGCCCGTGTAGAAGCGCAAGACCGTGGACAGGTACCCGGGGCGGCCCTCGTTCCGCGCCGGGATGAAGACCGAGGTGGCCGCGTCGGCGGCGGAGCTGGCCTCGGGCGTGTCGCCCTCCGCGGGCACCGCGCGCGTGCAGAACTGCATGATGCGGATGATGGGCCGCGACCACTTGCGCGGCTTGGCGTCCGAGCGTGACATGTGATAAGCCGCAAAGTAGCGGTCGCTAATGGCCACGTCCGAGACGATGGAGAAGACGGCCGTGACGAAGTACTGCAGGAAGACGGCGAGGAAGACCACGGCGATGCCCGGCTCGAGGTCCGACGAGGTCGAGAGACACTTGGCGTTCTCCTCGTCCACGACCAGAAGGGAGAAGGTCGACTCGAGGCTCGCGCACAGGTCGTCGGTGATGACCTCGGAGACGTAGTTCACGTACACCTCCACGAGGGGGCCGATGACGAAAGTGATGACCACGAGCGTCAGCACGGCGAGGTCCAGGCCCGCCCAGTACATGAAGATGCGCTGCATTGACGTGAGCTGCCGCAGACTCGACAGTGTGAGCGGGAGCAGCAGCGCCGCGATCATGAACATGAGGTGAAATATGGGCGCGAGCAGGAATACCGCAAAGTACAACACCTGCAGGTAGAGGATGCGCAGCGAATCGGCAGGCTCGTCGCGGTGCGGCGAGAGCCCGATCCGCGTTCCAAAGTCGATCATGGAGAAGGTGCGGATGTGCAGCGGGTGGTCGGCTGGGATCGTCGGCGACCCCTCCGAGATCTCCTGCATCGCCAACCCGAGGACGCCCGTGATCCGGAAAGTGATGACCGGGACCGAGATGGCCACGATGACCAGGATGACATCGAGCGCGATGAGCGCGACGAGCGCGTACATCTTGTTGCGGTCCATCTCGCGAACCTGGCCCTTGAGGTCGCGACCCAGAAAGCGGTGCCGCGCCAGCGCGCGCTGCGCCGACGCGGCGACGGTCGCCGTGTGCCGCTTCATGCCTTCAACCTCGTCCTGGCGGCGCTTGTTGCGGTTCGTCAGCTGATGGTGCAGGCGCGACACGTAGTGCGCGAGGAGCAGCGTGAAGACGCCGATGAGCGTGACGAGTGTGAGCCCGGGCTCCGGCGCGACGTTGAGCTCCGCGTGCAAGAGCTCCTCGGGGAGGAAGTCGAGCTCGGCGTAGTCGGCGAGGGAGAACGAAGTGTACAGCACGGCAATGGTGACGGCGAGCACAAAGACAATCACGAACGAGATCTTGCCCGTGATCTCGATGATGCGAAGCACAAGGTGCTTGTAGCCCAGAGGGAAGATGGTGTGCGGCGTGAACCAGGTCACGAGGATGCCGGCGTTGAGGGCCACTGGCATAACGAGCGTCGAGAGCGCGAGCAGGATGGCGATAATCTTGCTGAGGTCCTGCCACAGCGAGTTGACCAGGAGCCCCACTGTGAGCGGCACGAGCTCGATATACTGCGTGTCGGCGCCAAGCACTTGCAGCTTGAGCAGTACAGTGAGCGCGCCGGAGTACAGGTTGGCCCAGACCACGAGGGCAAAGTTGATGGCGACCACGGTCGGCACCAGGATTTTGGCGCGACGTGTTGTCATGGGATGCTGAAAGAGCGCCTTGGAAGCGAGCGCTGTGCTCGTGAGCACCTGAGCAATGTCCGTGTGCTCGTCGGCGTCGCGTAGGTTCGCGAGGAGGGCCTGCTTGCGGCGCATCTTGTGTACTGGGTACACGCAAGCGTACGCCACGGTGCACGTGAGCGCGACGGCTCCAAACGAGACGCCCAGCGTGGTTGCGATGGTAGTCGTCTGCGGCTCGGCTTCGAGGAAGTCAGCCAGCAGCGAGAGAAGCTCGTCGCACGTGACGCGGGCCGTCGCAAGATAGATGTCGACAATCTCCTGCGCATTGACCTCGACGAGGTAGCCGCTCGTAAAGGCTACGAGGTCCCGCATGAGGCCCGCGAGCTGAGCGCCGTTCTCTGTCTCGAAGGGCACCGACTCGAACGGGGCCAGCATGGGAAGGTCGCACGACAGGCACTGGGCGTAGATGTCGATCGAGGTCGCCGAGAGGTTGAAGGAGAGGGGAGCAAACTCTTCGACGGGAATGACGAGGCATGGCACCTGCTCGAGCGACGCCAGCGTGGAGAATTGCAGCGTCAGCGCCGACGTAAGGTTGACCTTGAGGCGGACCCAAAAGCCAAAATCAAGGTCTGTGACCCTGAGCTTGACGTCAAGCTTGTTGTTGGAGACTGGCTGGTCTTGCAAGAGGCCGCGCGCGTTCACCTCGAGCGTGAACTCGAGCGACGCCGTCCCCGGTGCCACGAGCCTCGTGAGCGTCTCGTAGGGTTCCGACATCGGCACGGCCGGCAGCAGCTCGCTGATCTGGAGGCCGTGCAGGGCCACGTCGGACACGCCGAGATCGAGCGTTCCGTACGAGGTGTCATAGTACAGGAGCGGGATGTTGGCAATGAAGAGTTCGTTGCCGCGATCCTCAGAAAGGAGCACGGCCGTTTCCAGCGCCGCCTCAAGTGCGGCGTTGATGTTCGCGTAGTTGTCGTCAATGGCGAGCTGCTTCCATAGTCGCTGCAAGAACAGCCAGTCGGGCGACTCGTTGAAGCGCAGGATCCCCGCCTGCGTGGGGACGATCTCGTTCGCAGAGGGGCAGCTCGCGACCTCTGCAAAGTCGGCGAGATAGTCGTTGATGTAGGTCCGGAAGCAATTCTGGGCAATGTTCTCCACGGCGTCCTTGTAAAAGTCGACGGCGAGAAGCGTAAAGGCCTCGATGAGCATCTCTACCGCTTCCGAGACGAGCTCGTGGTTGCGCGAGGCGACCGTGACGCTTTGGAGATCGTTGATGCGAATGCCGAGCTCGTGGATGAGCAGGCCATTGGTGTGAAAGGATGACACGAAGCAGTCGCCAGCCCAGTCGGCGATGCCGACTGCCTGCGTAACGTCGTCGATGGTGAAGAAATGCCCGAGCGTGAGGTTACCAATGAGGTCCGGCTTGAAGGCGGTGAGCAGCTGGAGCGAAAACTCGAAGTCGACGAGCTGGAAGCCAAAGTCGACCTCCTCGCGCACGGTCTCGAGCTCCGGCTCGCCAACCGCGTAGCCGGGCAGCTCGAGCACCGTCTCGATGGAAACGTCGAGCGGAACTGTCTCGTTGAAAGAAACGGAGTACGAGGTCACAAAGGGCCCGAGCGGCTTCAGGAACTCAAACTGCCGGATAAGGCGGTTCACCTTCTGGATGCGCAGATTGCCGAGGTCAAAGTAGTCCCAGCTGAGTCCGAGTATCGAAAGCGGGAAGACGAACTCGACGTCGCCCTCGATGTCAAAGACGAAGGCGTCGGCGAGCAGGCTTCCGGTACTGTTGGCGAGCACCTCGAGAGCTGCAGACAGGCCGCCGCCCTGCGTCGTGCGGTCTACGAGGTCCGCCGCGAGCTCCACCACGATGGACTGCGAGAAATCAAAGACGTTGTCCGGGTCGTCAAGGACCACGTTGGCCTGGACATCCTGCAGCGAAGACTGCTGAAGGGGCCCGAGACAGGTGTCGGTGATGTACTCTGTGAGGTTGACGGGAAAGCTGAGAGAGTTGACAAAGTCGATGGGGTCGAGGGCCTCGGAGCAGGTTGCGGGCTCCGTGTCCTCGTAGTACGAGGGCACGGTCTCGAGGAGGTCGAGTGCCATGATGAGCCCTTCCTGCAGGACAAAATTCACGAGGTGCTCAAAGCGGCCGCCCGGTTCAGGGAGCGTACCGACGGCCTCGAGCGCGTCGAGCGCCTGCACAAGGGGCAGCGACGCGGGCGACGACGAGGGCTGCCGGTCGAGCAGGACGGACACCTGGCCCACGGATAGCGAGTTGGCAGCATCGGCGAAGGCAATCGTCTCGAGCATGCCGAGCACGCACTGCACGTCGAGAAGCTGGGTAATGTACAGACTGTCGACGTAATGGGCGTCGAGCGCGAGGGCGGCGAGTCGGAACGCAAAAGCGACCTCGGTGAGCTCGAGCGTGAACGAGAACGCCTCGAGGAGACCGTCAGCTTCGTGCTGGACCTCGATGGGCACGGTGAAGCGGAGCGGGCGCGCTGGGGTCCCAATTCCAAAGGCGAAGCGAAAGCCGCCATCGAGCGCCAGGAGGCGGTAGATGGAGTCGAGGTTCTCGATTTGCAGGTTCTGGAGGTCGATGTAGTCATTTGGCCGCCCAAAAGCCGGAAGCCGCGCGACGTTGCGATAAGCGGGCGCCAGCTCCCACGACGGGACAAAGGGGAAGTATTCATTGGTGTCGGCAAAGTAGCGAAGCACAACGTCAACGAGGTCGTTGATGTCAACGTCCGTGTCTACGATAGGATCCCCGCCCACAGTCGCATTGATGAGCGCGCCAAGGCGTGCGAAGAGCTCAAACTCGAGGTCGAGCTCGTAGAGGCTTCCCACGGGCGACACGGCGTTGGCAGCCGGACAATCTTGCGTGCCGTCGCGGCCGGGGAGCGTGACGTACTCGCGGATGAGTTCGTTGAGGGTCGTCCGCAGGGGCCCGCGAGCGGTGCCAGGGAGTTTGGCCTTGAATGCCCCGCGCAGGGCGGCGGCGCCGAACTCGACGCTGTTCTCGATGAGCTGTGAGAGGCCGTCGCCGTCAAAGTTGGCCACGGTGACGCCGAGGACCTGGTCTACGCTGGCCTCGAGGTTCGTAAAGTTGAGCTCGTAGAAAGCGGGCGCCAGACAGACGACGGCGTCGGCAAAGATGGTGTCACTCGCCGGAAGCCCGAAGATCTGGCCCAGGCGCACGCCGTCGAGACGGTCGAGGTCGAAGAGTGCGAGGATGTGGGCGTCAAAGTAGAGGTCCGAAAGGCGAAGGCCAAAGGTGAACTGGAAGGACGAAGTCGCCGAGCCGCGCGTGACCCACTCCCCGGGCGCGAGCTTGGTGAAAATGTCGACTTCGAAGGCGACATCGTCGAGGCCGATCTCGTTCTGCACTGTGTAGTCGAAGTCCCGGGTCTCGAGCACGTGAAAGAGGTTGAAGGTGTTGAGCCCCGCGAGACCGACCCTCGATAGCCGCACGGTGATGTCGGCCACGAGGAGCTCGAGGGTGACGGAGGGCGCGAGGTCGAGCGCGACGAGGTCGACGCTGAGCGCGCCGTCCGGCTCGGTGGCGAGACTGACGAGCTGGTTCACGAGGAGGTCCGGCTCGCCGAGCCAGTCGTTGATGCCGGCGGAGACGGTGCCTGCGAGCGTAGATTCGGAAAATTTGAGCGCCGTCGGGTCCAGGCCGTCGGCGGCAGCGTCGGCGGCGAGCGGGTCGAGCGATGGACTGAGCGCCCACTCGTCCACGATGGCCTTGATGTCGAGGAGGACGTCGTTGAGGACGCCGTTGGAGTTGTCTTCGAGGATGGCGAACTCCTCGACTACCTGGCAGATGATGCCGCCGATAATCGACTCGATGATGCGCGCAATGGCGCTGACGATGTGGTCAAGCTGGAAGAGATTGTACAGGAACGAGAAGATGATACCGCTGGCGCCGGGCCCGACGAGCGTGGCGCACCGCCAGCCGGAGATGAGGAAGGTGAACGGGGTCCAGGGAATGTAGGCGCAGCCGCGGATGAGGTCAAAGTCAGACTCGAGCAGGGACAGGCCCAGCGCGACGTTGAGGTCGCAGTCCTCGTATGGGAGCCTGATGAGGTTCGGCAGCTCGGTGGCAAAGTCGTCGGACTCGAGCACGATGGGGAAGCGCCCGTCAATGCGGCCGCTCTGGCCCTGGTACGGGAAGCTCACGGCCGTGTCGGAGATGGTGGTCTCGACGCGGAAGGTGCCAGCGAGCTCAAGGACGAGGTTGATGATGTTGAGTCTGAAAGAGCACGCGAGGCGCAGGTTGTCCACGTCGAAGACGCCGCTGATGCGCGCGGAGGTGGCCGAGGTCTGGTCGAACTCGAGGTCCATGGACCCGACGCCGACATTCTGGCATTGGAGCTCCCAAACCTCGAAGCGGCCCGCTTTCACCACGTCGCCGATCTGGGGGCAGACGCCGCTCAACACGCAGACCGTGATGGCCTTGACCTTTTCGGGAAGCTCGTCGTAGTTGAAGGCGCACCTGTCCGCATAGTTCTCGCACGGCCCGGGCGAGGCTCCGAAGCGCTTATCGTTGAGGTACGAGTTCAAGAAGTCGGCCCGCGCTGGTCTTGCAAATGCGAGCACCGCCGCCGTGAGCGCCGCGAGCACCGCCGGGACGCGCATCGTCTGCAGCGCGCCAGGTCCCGCAAGGACGGGGTCCGGGCGTCTCGGAAATGGTTGATCGATCGATCGATCGATCGATCGATGGAGACGATGAGCAACCTCGACACCGTAAGTACGTTCCCAGCAGCTACGATGCGATCAACTGGCTGGCAACCGTGCACATTCGCTTCGATCGACGTAAATCCTCGCCTCCGGGATCTATTGCAGCCTGCTCGACACCAATTTCAGGTCGAGACTCGTTCTGCGCGCGCGACGGCGTTCTGTTGTCGTCCACGGCCGCGCTGCAGGCCCCAAAAGAGTTCAAGACGAGCGAGCAGCGTAGTAGTACGTACTTCCCGGCTGCGTGTGGTGCGTCATGCGAAGGATCCCGGACCGGCCGGCACGCGCTCATCTCGTCTCACTTCACTTCACCTCTCTCCAAGTCCATCCAATCCGCCTCGCTTCCCTCTGCCACGCGCGGACTCGCCACGTCTTCGCGACACGGCGCCGGCCGGCCCCGTGGCCCAGCGGCTCGGAGTCCTCGAGCGCGGCGTCTAAGACCGGCCAATGCCATGGACGGGCGGTCCGGCTGGTTGGCCGGGCACGCGCGGTGCACGTCGAAGGGTATATGCTATATACGTGACCGCGGCCGCCGAGAGGTCATGGCACGAGTCGTCAGCTTCGATAGCGAGCGGGTCGTCGTAGCTCAGTTGGTTAGAGCGTTGCCTTCACACGGCAAAGGTCATGGGTTCGACTCCCATCGACGATACTGTCTTTTTTTCCCCCTTTCTTTTTTTCTTGGCTCATTCTTCCTTTCGACCTCACGGACCTCTCTCTGACTGTGAGTCAAAGTCACGTCCGCCGCCTAGACCTACTCGCGAGCCGGGGACCGCGTGGAATCGCGATCTTGCTTCAATCTATTCCTGGGCTCTGATGACCGTCCGTACGTAGGCCCGTGTTTATGTAGTAACGTAGTACGTACGTACGTACGTATTTTGCATTTGTCGCGTGAATTTACGGGCGGAATCTTTTGTCCTTTGGCGTCATATGCTCCGCCAGCTGATCGCTGCGGCGCATTGCTCGTGCCCGGGTCGCTGCCTTCTGCTGTAGTTTGCTACACTGAATGCTGATGCTACTATTCTGCTGCACAAAGAATTAAGGTGCCGGATGTCGCTGTCAAATATTTGGCAAGAACCACTCCAGAGCACATTTGGTTTCTGCGACGAAACGCACTAGGCTAGCTGTGAGTAAGCTCGAGGCTACCACCGACGCGGCCGCGCATCCTGATTGAAACTCATCACAGCTTTCCACAAATCAGAAAATGTCGGCCTCGGGCTCCCCAAAATGGAGGGTTCGCTTTACCGAATGATGAAGTTACATGGACACTTGTCGACTCAAACGCTTACAGCCGCGCGCTCGAGGCCGGCCGATGAGCTGCAAATCGCACTTGCTTAGCCCTCTAGATCGCCGCTGTGAAGATCTGTCAGAAAAATGCGGTTTCATTATGCGAGCAGGGGAAATCACTCGGATCTTCTGACCGCGATCTTCTAATCGACTTTCTCGCCGTGCGCACCATCTTGCGGAGTTCGACTAGCCTACCATGACAGGCCTATATTGTCCTCACGCGTAGTGCTCCGGTGGGCCTGGCAGAGAACTTGACTCCCACGTCACGAGAGAGCGAAAAACCTTTTTCGGTCAACACTGCGCCGCAACAAGACAAACTTGATAATTTCCAAGCACTGGAGAGACCTACGCAGCCTCGTCCCCCGACGTCGAGGCGAAAATTCGCCAGCCAAGCTCAGTCGTGACCTCGGACGAGGGCGAATCCGTCGGAGCGCGAGTAAACTCCCACCCCGGTCGCTCTGATAAACGTCGTGACCAACCCTAGTCTCGTCTACGAGTCGTTAGCTGCAATAGCAGAGGGCGTCGTCGTCGTAGCTCAGTTGGTTAGAGCGTTGCCTTCACACGGCAAAGGTCATGGGTTCGACTCCCATCGACGATATGTTTTTTTTCCACTTCCTTTTTCCTCCTCGTCGTCGTCATCGGCGTCGCCGGCGTCCCCGCGAGGCTCGAGCAACTACACCCAAGCTCCTCGCGCCTCGTTTTGCCCTCGAGTTCCGGCATCTTTTTGGCAACCTTGGCCTAGCTCGCCGGGACTGGAGATGTGCAAATTGCAGTGCTGCAACAACGACAACAACAACAACGTGCAAACGCCAGACCTCCAGACCGCCATCGCCATGACGACAACGCCGACGGCCGACGCCGAGGCGGGGCGCGCGCCGCCGGACGCGCTGGCGCTCGACGGCGCGGAGGTCGCGGGCAGCGACGACCAGGTCTGGGCGGATACCTGCCGCGCCTCGTTCTTCAAGGATGAGCCGCGCTTCTTCAAGGACGAAGTCCCGGCGACGGCGCCCACGCCCCGGGAGGCGGACGCGGTGATCCTCACCGTCGAGAGGCTTCGCGAGGGCGTCGAGGTCCTCGAGAAAAGCGTCAGCGTCGACGCGGCGGCCGTGCTCAAGAAACTCGGATGCTCCGTGGAGAATGGCGCGTGGAAGCACGATTCCGGGGCGCTCGCGTCGCTTTGGAAAGCCAAAGACGCCCACCGGCGGGCATTTCACGCACGCATTGCCGAGCTCCGGTACTCGGCCTTCTCCGAGGAGCTCGCGCGCCTACTGGCCGGACCAGCGCTGCGCACACGCGGCAATATGTCCTCAGAAGACGAGACTTTCGTGGAGACGGAGACCCTCGCGAGCGAGCAGCGTTCCGCCGTGGCGGGCTTTGTCGCAAAGTACGGCACGGATCCGAGTACCGCGCCTGTCGTGGCCGGCCTGCACGCTGCGCTTGCGCACCAAAAGGGCCGCGATCACGTTACGGGCTGGAAGGTGGACGACGCCGCCCTCGTGGAGCGCGGCCACGAGCTCGCCTACGCGGCAGCAGACGTTCTTTTAGTGCACTTGCGCTGCACGCTGAAGGGGTCTGACACCCTTGCAGCAAAAGAGACTAGCTCGCAGACGCGGGTCTTTTGGATGGACGAGCAGCTCTCGGATAAGCGCATCGACCACCTGCTCGGCTTGTTTCCTTCGACGTCGGTGACGACCGGGAAGAAACGCGTGGCTCAATCGGGATCACCCTGCGAAGACCTGGAGCCTGAGCGCAAACGCACCAACAAGGACGGCGCGAAGGATGCCTCGTGTCCGCAGGACTCGTTATTCTACACTGTCATTTCCAAATGCGAGATTCTGTGAGGCACGAGCATGGTTTCCGGGCGGCGCGATGGGCGAATCTTTGACCGTGAGGCTCGCTTCCAGCAAAGTCGCTTGAGCCAAAGTTCGTGTCGTCGTAATCGAGTGCGAAGCGCGAACGCAAGGTGACGGTGCGCCATTCACAGTGGATGTCGAACTGGCGCATCATCGCTGACATGACAACCAAATAGACACAGACAAGACCTTTACATATTCATGATCGCTTGAAGTCAGGTGGAGCAGGAGCTTGGACCGGTCGGTCAGCCGGTCTCATGGGCCCCGAGGTTCGCTCATAGAGGGGACAATTTGATCTCAGCCTGGAGCGGGCAAAAAGCATCATGTCACACAGCGTAGCGCAAGCCGTCATCGGAATGGGATCCATCAGACGACAGTGGCCAGTGCTTGCGTGTGCTTTCGGGACCGGAGTGTGATTTGGCTCAGGACGAAGACTGTGCCCGCAGCCACTATGTAAGCTACGGGCAGGCCGAAGACACAAGCAACGATGACGTGCGTCGCGGAGATGCGCGAAAACTCGAGGGGCATGAGGTCGACGTAGGTCTTACAGCCGGTCGTGTACGTCCGCACGTAGAAGCACAGATCGTCCGTAAAGTCGCCGGTCGAGTTGGTCGTTGCGAGAAGGTAGAGGTCGCTCGCGCCCGTTACTACGTTGGCGCCGACGTATACGGCATATGTGCCGCCGACGCCCTTGAAGGGCTCATTGGCGTTGACCAAACCATGCTCGATGCAGTTCCGGGTCGAGCACTCCACGAGTTGCGAGGGGCCAAAGGTGAAAGCGCTGTAACTGTCCGAGGCCCGGAAGCAGACGAGGATCCAGGGCAGAACGCCGCAGACCACTACAAAAATTGCGAGGAAGGAATACACGAGCGTGTCGCCGAAAAGGGCCCACCGGTGGGCGGATGCGTAGGATTCCCAGGCGCGGGTTGTCTGCTCGTCCTTGGGCTTCATTAGAAAGTCGTGACGAGCCTCGGCTGCATTTTTGAGCGCGGAGTGGAGCGCGATGCAGAGGAAGATGGCCCCAACGAAGTAAGGCCAGGATAGCGAAATGGTGCCGATGAGGTAGCCGATGGAGACAGTTACCGGGTTGAGCGGGTCGCGCAAGTCCAATCTCTCAGTTATGTAAGCGAGAAAGATCGCGTGCGCAATGAGCATCATGAAGGCCACGAAGCTGAGTGGAGGCCCTTCGGAATCGACTTCGCTGGGCCTTAGGATCGGGTAGAGGCACAGGGCGATGCAGATGATGCTCCACAAGACGAGAGGGAGAATGGCCAAGCCCATCATGAGGGAATCGTTGGCCCGGTGCTTTGCCGCGGTGGCCTGGGCGAAGTGGCTTCACAGATGTGCGGGGCTGTCGGTTCCAGCGCTATGGAAGACCGCGTGGCGCGAAACGGGACACAGGCGCTGTTGCCGCGAATGTCGAGCTCGGCGAGGTGATCGAGGGCCCAGAGCGAGTCGGGAAGCGCGACGAGGGCGTTGTCCGAGACGTCAAGGCGCACGAGTTGCGGCGCAAAGCTCTCCATGTCCTCAGGAAGACGCCGCAGACCGCTCGCCGTGATCCGCAGCGAGGTAATGGCGCCCACCATCTCGTTCCAGGATGCCGGTAGCTCTTCGAGGCCAGCATCGCGCAGGTCAACGCTCGTGAGCATGGGCAAGGTCGCGAGATGGTCGAGAGCGTCCTCGGACATGACTCCTTCGCATGCCATGGCGACGAGGTCGCCGGGAAGGCTGTCCGGGTCGCAGCTCGTCTCGTTGAGCGCGCTCGTCGCGCACGTGCAGACTGCCGCTGTCGCCGTCTGCAAGGCGAGCGCGGCCGAGGCCAGCGCGACGAGGAGCCGCTGCATCTCGGTTGCTGAAGGGTCGTGGGACTCGTGGCGCCGCGCTGGACCTTCTCGCTGACCACACACGTGGAGCGGCGCGAGGCCCAGGCCCGAACTAGGAACTAACTCTGACGCCTCGCGCACGATGCCAGCAAGCGGCTCGACTCGTTCGCCAGGCGCGAGCGCGGGCCCTTCTTGGCGTCAAGATCGTGGTTTGGTTTGGCGGTGCACGTGCCAACCTAATGAGGATGCCCAGATCTCGCAGACCTCCCTTGTGACCACGACGATGACGGTGAAAGACTGGGCGACTGGGTCGCGAGGGGAACGCAAGTTCGCAAGTACGCATACGTCCGCATACGTATACGTATACGTACGTACGTACGTGTACGTATACGTACGTACTACCACAAAGACCACCACAACACAGGTGAACAAAGGTTGCCGTGATGAGCGACACGACTTGGAGAGCGATGCGGATATTGCGAAGCGCAAGCACTGCCGAGATTGTGGAGATCTGCGCTGGCGGTACGTACGTAGCACCTCAGCTCACCAGGCTGCCGGTCGCAAGCACAAACCCCCTGGATGGACACTGAATGTGACGCCAGTTGTGGCAAATCCGCCCAGACACAGGACGAATCTGGAACATGTGGCCTTCCACTACCCTCGGCCTAGCCTGCGATTGTCGTGTCAGCCGAGTGCGAAACTAGCTCGTTCTGCTCATCCAAGCGCGTGCCCTGTGATGCGACTGGGAGGAACGCTTTATAGTTGACGAAAAGCAAGTAGCGTGCTCGATCGATCATCAATCGGTCGATGTGCATAAAAGACTCACTCGCTCATCACAAGCTTTCCGCGGGAGCATGGCCCATCCGGATTGACTGTGATTCGATAAGCGCGATGTGGGCGCTCGCCTGAATTCCCCCCTTCAAGGACTCGAATGTGATGTGAAGTTGGTATACGATAATGACAAACAGATCTTGCCGACCGGCTGGCTAGAGAGGATGCTTGAGAGCAGCCGGCGGCTGGCAAACTAATAGCTAGCAATTTGCAGCTCGCGCGCGCGCGCATCCATTACAATAAGTGCACTTACGCGCAGCCCGTAACTAGGCGTTCTACACAAGGGCCTCTTCATTGTCCCCAATAACAAAGTGCTCCGGGGAGGCGGAGTCATAGTCCGACCGCCCCTTTTTTGTACAAAGCATTTGGTGGCCCACGGCCCCCGCTGCGGCAAAGGCTAGGCCGCCCTCCACGCGGCGCTCTGGCAGGAGGGCCACGGCGAGCCCAGCCATAACCATGCTGACCACAGACATGGATGGGCGCACACCTGACCACCAGGCTGATGATGACGACGATGCTGATGACGACGACACCGCGCTGGCGCTGTCGCGGCGGTCCCCGGCCACCGACGACGAGGCCGAGAGGCCGGGCGACGAGGCCCGCGACGACGGGGACGAGGACGAGGTGAATGTGAGCACGTCGTCCTCCGACTCTTCCGCGATGGGTGTGTCGACAGATGTGGCTGCTGACGTAGTGGTCATCACGTCAGCCGTACAAGACATGGCTGTGACGGAAGTCCCCGTACTGGACCAGCTGCCCACGGACCGCTTGGAGCAGAGCGGGCCGGCCTCGTCCTCGTCGTCCGAGTTCCTGCCGCCGACGAGCCCGAGGTCGTCCTGGAACTCCTCAAGCGCCGTGTAGAAGTCCCAATCGCTGGCCGACCTCTTTACGGCCGCCGGCGCGGTCTTGCCGCGCCTAGGCATCGTCGTCGTCGTCGTCGTCGTCGACGTCGACGTCGTCTGTGACCTGGCCGTCCTCGGCAGCATCTTCATGAGCGACTCAATCTTGCGCTCGCGCTCGTCGCGCTCGCCGCGGCGCTGCTGCTGCCTGCGCCTCTGCATCTCCTTCCTGCGGCGCATCTCGTCCCTGTGCCGCCGCTCCTGCTGCTGCAGCAGCTGCTGCTGCAGCAGCTGCTGCTGCCGCTGCATGCTGCCGCCGGTCGGGGCGGCCTCGGCCCCGGCGAGGAAGGCGACGGCGCCCGCGCGCGCCGCGGCCATCCGCCAGCGCGCGCTCGCTGCTTCGATTGCGATTTGCTTTCAGAGCGAAGTTGCCGCACGGTGGCGGCAAACGCTGCCAGCGTAAAGTTTTGAAAAGTTTTGAAATTTTCAAAAATTTACCGGGAATAAAGGAGGGGAAACGCGCGCCACCCACGAAACCAGAGCTAAGCTAAGCTGCGCGGACGGCCGGCCGAAGAGCTCAGCTCGGCTCCGCTGCGCCGCGCCGCGCGGGTTCTCTGAGGCTCGAGGCGTCGCGGCGAGCTTGCTAGCCTCGCGAGGCAAGCACTGCAAGCGAGGAAGCAGAAGCAACCGCCTTCAACGCCTTCAAGTTGCTTGGTTGGAGAATAATAATAAGAGCGGATGGCGCTGCTTCGGGGGTCTAGACTTTCGTCCCAGCCTCACAAAGGGCACAAAGGGAGGAAAGGCGCCGCCGCGCATTTCAAAAAGAAAATAAAATAAAATAAAATAAAAAATTGCAAAGCTCGTCTCACTCAGCAGGGAGGTACCCGGACGGGGTGCAGAGCGCACGTTAATGCAGAGCATCGCGCTATAGCGGCTCCTTGCTGCCAAGAGGCGGTCGTAAATATTTGGAACGTTAGTCCAGTATGCCCCTGTGAAATGGGTTTCACCCTCAGGCGTGGGCGGTCGCGGCCATGGAGAGACATGGAGAGAGTCTCGCCGCCGAGAGAGGAGAGAACCGTTCTTGACCCTTCTTTCTCGTCGTCTCGTCTCGTCCCGCGGAGTCAGACTGTCCTGGTAGCACAACGCCTAAAGTTTCTAAACTAAACTAGGGCCTAAACTAATCTCGCCATCTGTCTATAACCAATCGACCATCAACGATCGATCAGCGACAGCGGTCGGACGGCGAGGCGAGGCGAGGCGAGGCCGGGCGAGGCGAGGTGGGAGACCGTGGGACGCGGCACGATATGAACTTGAACGAGAACGAACGAATGATGAGAATGAATGTCCTCAGGATGTCCCAGCCTGCGGGAGTCCACCCCCTCGTACGTGGTACTGTACCGAGGCCCCCTCGCGGCGCGGATGTAGCCTCCTTGGGGTACGTACGAGCAAACGAGCAGGTGACGAGCAAGCTTGCTTGCTTGCTTGCTCGTGTCGCTCGCAAGGGACGAGCAACTCGAAGGGTCCTTGATCAGGTTGATTGATGAAGGCCTTTTCCGCATGCACACTTCGCCGCCGCACTCTTGCTGGCGCGTGCAATCGACACGCCACGATCGAAGCGAGCAAGACCTAAGCGCAGCCTCTGTCAAGTCATGAAATGGCGCTGCGGTGCGGCAATCTCAACTGACCCGGACATCTGCGGAGACATCGAAGATGCCGGCCGTTGTGCTCAGGCATCATGATCACGGCGGTGCGGTCAAGATGCGACAGCAGCGAAACGCGGATCCGAAGGGGTCGAATGGCAACAGTTTGTGGGCCGTCACCGCCAACGTCATTGCCCGACGCGTCTCAATCAATCAATCAAGGCTGCATTTCGCGGCAGATCCACAGATTTCATACGAAGTGGCGTTCCATCAATCAGCCATAATGAACTTGAAGCCCATCATGAAGGTGAAGGGATTCAAGGCTCCAACGAATGCCAGTCGCCAATCGGGGCTCAACTTGACTCGACTTCACCCAACTTAACCTCCTTCCGTCGACCGGCGGCTTGGCTGCTCGAGCCGAGTCGCGAGTCGAGCGGGCCCCTGGCTTGGCCTGTCTGCCAGAGGGATCGCCAGAGGTGCGAAGAAACCCGCACGAACGTAGTACGTACTGGTACCAGCCGGGACCTAGAGGCTAGCCTTGTACGTACGGCGTTCATCAACCGCGAATGCTGAAGACACAAAACTTGTTCGCACGCCCGAGAATCATGAGTGCCGGCCTGCCAGGCCTCTTCATCAAGTCTTGGCGCTCGTCGGGACGAAGCTGGCTCGACCGCGGCACGGTTGGCTGACTTGACTTGATAGATCTCCAATTGAGGAAGAAGCGGTCAAGGTGACGTCATCTATGCAGTGACGGCGCGCGCCACATCACTGCAGCACTGCAGGGCCAGGCAGGCTGATGACATCATCAAGCATGGTAGTAGCCATGCGTGGCCCGACGATCTCGATCGTTCTGGCAACAGTCGCCAAGATGACTAATAACGACCGGGCCTCCTTCTTGATACAAAAAAAACCAGCGGTGACGGATTGAGCGACACGAGATCCCAGATCGACGCGATCCACGGTCACGCGGGCCATTCCGTCGGTGACGGCCGATCCGATCCGCCAGCGGCCAGGCCGATCCCGCTCCCCGGGGCCGCCCGGGTCATTCTTCTTGTTCTTCAAGCTGATGTTTGTCGGGACTTGATCTGAGTCTTGTACGCGATATGGTCGCACGCCCTGACACGAGGTTGGATGTTACCCGAACACGCGGGACCCTGCGCAACACACGACAATCCGCCTGGACGCCGTCGCGACTTGTCATTGTTCGTCGCGCGCAGCACGCTGGACATGCCGGCGTCGGCGACGGCGAGGCCCCCGACGTGGCAGCTGCCCCTGCTCTGGTGCGCGCTCGCCTTGTCGATCATGCGCGACCTCCTGCGCTCGCTCCTTTGCGGCTTCGGTGCCGAGCGCATCAACATACGCGGCGAGACCTACAAGGTCGTCCGCCCCGTCGCAGACGGCGGCTTCAGCCAGGTGCTCGCCGTGCGCGCTCCGCGCTCCAGCGACCTGCTGGCCGTCAAGCGCATCATCCTCCAGAGCGACGACCAGGTCCGCGAGGCCCAGTGGGAGATCCGCGTCCACGATCTCGTCGGCAACGCGAACCCCAACTGCGTCGCCCTCCTCGCCCGCGAAATCACCCCGTCGCGCCGCGGGCGCCGCCAGGCCCTCCTCGTCTTCCCGCTCTTCGAGCGCGGCAGCCTCGTGGACCACCTGCTCTTGCTCGCGCAATCGGGCCGCGAAATGCCCGAGGCCGACGCCCTCGCCTTCCTCTCACAGATCTGCAACGGCGTCGCCGCCTTCCACGCGCTCCAGCCCGCTCTCGCGCACCGCGACATTAAGCCGCACAACGTCTTGCTCGCCGGCGACGGTACACCCGTGCTCATGGACTTTGGCAGCGCCGCGGTCGCGCGCGTCGACACCTCCTCGCGACAGGCGCGCCTCAGCCTTCAGGACCACGCCGCCCGCCACTGCTCCATGGCCTACCGCGCTCCAGAGCTCTGGGAGCCCACCGACGACCCCACATGCATTGTCGACGAGCGCACCGACGTCTGGAGCCTCGGTTGTCTGCTGTTTGCCATGCTCTTTGGGCAGGGCTTTTCGCCCTTCGAGTGCAAGTTTCTACACAACACAAACGCCACGAACGCCAACCCGGGCCCCTTTGCCCGCGCAGCTGCAGAACCCGCGCCCTCCGGCCCTGCGCGCGCCGTGCCCAAAGAGTGCACGTACCTCTCCGTTATTGGCAATTTGCCACTCCCGCCCTCGCACGCGCGCTCGCCTGCTACCCTGGAGCTCATCCAGTGGATGCTCACCGTCACTCCATCGCAGCGCCCCACGCTTGATCAGGTCATGCGCCGCCTTCCCTCCGTGCAGCAAAGCCTGCACCAGCTCAACATTGTTTAGCCTACAATGTAGAGGGATGCAAGTTTACAAGCTACGGCAAGGCCTCTCGGTCGTGCATGTGAATACTTGGGGATAACATTGCTGCAGAGCGACGTCAGAATTGTGGAGGGACTACCTTAGATCTGGCCGCGCGCGCTCACTCACGCCGAGGACAGTGCCGCCGCGGTGCTTGAGATCGAGCACCAGGGACCCGGCGCAAAGACCTTGTCCGCGAGCTGCAGGACATGCGAAGCGCTCACCTCCCCGTTCACGCCATCGGCTCCTTCGCCCGCGACGGCATCATCAATGCGGGTCTGAAGGATCTTTGCCTCCTTCATGAGGACAGCCATGCCGTCCACGATTTCCTGCATACGCTTGTCCAGGGTGTGGACCTTGGACAGCGCTTCTTTCGCGGCCTTGAGCGCGACGCTTTCACCGGCGGCGCTCTCGGATTCGCCGTGGTCTTCCTCGCGCGGGCATCCGTCCTCCTGAGGATCGCAATGCTCCTCACGAAACGCTTGCAGCTTTGCCTGCGCGTCCTTAGCCCGTCGCTGCACGGCGGTCATGGCGCTGCGGATCTGCGTCTTGGCCCGCCCGGTCTGCTTCCGGGTTTTTTCCTGCAAGAACTGCGTCATGAGCTCCTCCATGTCGGACCCGCTGTCGACGTCTTCCTCCTCTTCCTCCTCCTCGCGGTCCCCGACGTCTTCCTCATCGCCCGCCGCTGCCCGGTGCCCCGTCTCGCGCTCGGTCGGGATCTCGTGCGCCTCGTCGCTCGCCGCACTGGCCTCAGGCCGTGGCCGACGTTCCACCGCGAGGCGCCGCCGCGCCTTTTTGGGGCCCGAGTTTCGCGCTCGCGTCGAGGGGCGTTTGAGCGACGGCATGATGCCAGAGCGCAGGACCAGCAGCAGCAGCAGCAGCAGCAGGAGCGGAGCGGAGTCCGCGTCGCCGTCGTCGGGCTCGAGATCCAGGATCAGCCGGTCTGCTTGCGTCCGCCTCGCGGGTCCTCGCTGCGTTTCGCCAAACTCGATGTCTCTCCGCGTCTCTCCTCTTTCTTCGGCGTGCTCCGCGTCCCGCTCTGCGCCCTCGCGCCCTCGCGCAGGCGCTGCTCGCCGCCCTCCCTCGCGCCGCCGGAGACCTCGCCGGGGATGCGGGATCCCGCCGGAATTCCGCTCGACAGCGCGCGCCTGCGCGGAGGGGGC
>KQ758780.1:394863-404921 GCA_001462505.1 Aurantiochytrium sp. T66
GTCATCTCATCTGTGACTGATGACTGAGGATCTGGTATCCATCCCGCTCTTCTCCGTGCCACCAACCAAGTCTCCGTTCAAAATTTGCCAGTCACTTTCGTGGGCGGCGAGCGCCGGCAACCGCGCAGCTAGCTAGCTGCCTGCTCCTCGGCGCGCGCCGCACCGCGGGCTCGGCGAGGCTCGGCTCCGAGTCCTGCGCGACGCAGCGCGAGGGAAGAAAAGAAGCCTGAGAAAGGCCCGACGATCCGCGACCAATTCAAATTCAAAGTTCGATCAATCGACAATTTGAAATGTTCGATTCAAATTCAAGTCCGCCACGGCAGCAACAAACAAACAAGCATCTTATCTTTCTTTATTCTTGATTGATTCTGATTGTGAAGACGCCGGCAGACCTCGAAGACCCGCCACGCCAGGCTTGCGACCCCCTCCCCCCCGCGCGCGCGAGAACCCGGCCCGCCCCAGCCGCCGCGCAGGAGAGCGAGCGAGCAGCAGCCCGCCGCGGACGGACGGCACGGCACGGCACGGCACGAACGAACGAACGAACAGTGCGTGTACGTACGTACGTACGGCTCGAGTCGTCGGCGCGGGCCCCGGAGAAGCCGAAGGCCGCGTTCACAAAGAAGGAAAGGCGGAGGAACAAGGGTCGCGGGCGATCTTGATCGCCGCGACGCGGGGCCAGGACCACGGGGCATAAACACGGAAAAGCGAAGAAGGCCGGGGCGAGCCGGAGCAAGATGATGCGCCAAATGCCCTCCGAGGAGGAGTACGCGCCGGCGGACTTCCTCGACGAGGACCAGGAGACCTGGCTCGCTGAGCGCCTGACGATTGTCATCTTTGGCGCCTCGGGAGACCTGGCCAAGAAGAAGACGTACCCGGCCGTCTATGACCTCTTCCGCGTGGGCGCGCTGCCGCGGCTCACCATCGTGTGCGGATACGCGCGCTCCAAGATGAGCGACACCGACTTTCGCGAGCGCATCCGCAGCTTCCTCGAGGACAAGGGCACCGAGGAGGAGCTCGAGCGCTTCCTGGATATCTGTATCTACCGTAGCGGGCAGTACGACGGCGTCGAGGAGTTCAAGGAAGTCAGCGCCGAGTTGCGCGAGCTCCACGAGTGCAAGAACGACGACGACGTCGAGAACCGCATGTACTACCTGGCGATCCCGCCCAACCAGTTCCTCAACACCATCAAGACCACGCGCGAGGGGGGCATGTCCGAGACCGGCTGGACCCGCATCGTTGTGGAGAAGCCCTTTGGCCACGACACCGCGTCGGCCAAGAAACTCGGCGAGGACATTGGCGCCTACTTTGACGAGTCCCACCTCTATCGCATCGACCACTACCTGGGCAAGGAGATGGTCCAGAACCTCGTCACGCTCCGCTTTGGCAACGCCTTCCTGGAGCCCCTATTTAACCGCGACCACGTCAAATCAGTCATCATCTCCTTCAAGGAGCCCTTTGGCACCGAGGGCCGCGGCGGCTACTTTGACTCCTACGGCATCATTCGCGACGTTATGCAGAATCACCTCATGCAGCTCCTGAGCATCATCGCCATGGAGCCTCCCGTCAAGGTCGCTGGCACCACCAAGGACGGCACCGACTACTCGCGCTTCGTCCGCGACGAAAAGGTCAAGGTCCTCGCCGCCGTCCAGCCCTGGAGCCTCGACGATCTCGTCCTCGGTCAGTACGTCGCGGACGGCGACAAGCCCGGCTATCTCGACGACGAGACCGTCCCGGAGGGCTCGAACCAGCCGACCTACGCGGCCGTGCGCATGTTCATCCACAACAAGCGCTGGGATGGCGTGCCCTTTATCATGAAGGCCGGCAAGGCCCTTGACGAGAAGAAGTGCGAGGTGCGCTTCCAGTTCCGCGACCCGGCTGGCGCCGCCGCCATGTTCGGCGAATCCCGGATCCCGCGCAACGAGCTCGTCCTCCGCCTTCAGCCCCAGGAGAGCATTTATATGAAGCTCAACGTCAAGAAGCCGGGCCTCGCCACCTCCATGGTGCAGAGCGAGCTCGACCTCGACTACAATAACCGCTACGAAGACCACCCCATCCCCGAGGCCTACACGCGTCTCCTCCTCGACGTGCTTCGCGGCAAGCAGGCCACCTTTGTGCGCGACGACGAGCTCCAGGCGGCCTGGGAGATTGTCACCCCGGTCCTCGAGCAGATCGAATCTGGAAAGGTCACGCCCACCCCCTACAAGTACGGCTCGCGAGGCCCTGCCGAGGCTGACGAGCTCGTCAAGGACTCTGGCTATGTTCGCAACGCAGAGTACGCCGCGCGCTACAACGACTGGAAGGAGTCCAAGAAGAAGTGAGCAGACCCAGACCTCCAGTGGCACGGCAGGCGCTCGGGCTTGCCCGTACGCGCTCGCTCATCCCGCCTGCTTTTGTGCCTTGGCGCCCTTTTTCCGTCTTTGTCGCTGCTCGCATGCATGCTAGCTCGCATTTCTTGCACGCACGCAGCGCAAAAGGGGCGCGTAACGAGTACCACTAACTGTTCCATTGCGTCGCTTATCGAGACTTTATATCCATATGCTGATTACTCTGCCTTTTGCTCTTCGGTTAGAGAGCTTTGAGCTCTCCAGGGTTCCTTGGCGGGCTATGCGGGTTCCGTCTTGATCCGTTTATGCTCTTTGCTCTTCTTCTTCTTTTTCTTCTTTTTCTTGACCTTTTCGTCCGAGTCTGCGACCTCGGATTTGGTTTCTGCCGGCGGGGGCTCGGTCGCAGGCTTCGTCGTGGCTGCTGGGTCACTCTCGCCCTCCGTTTTGACGCGACCAGCGCTTTTCCCGTCGCCAGCCTCATCCTCGCCTTCGTCGTCGCCGGCTTCGCCAGACTCGCGCTTGCGCTTGCGATTGAGGGGCTTGGCGGTATTCGCTGGCAGCTTGGCGCAATGCTTTGTCCACTCGCGCACCCAGCGCGCGGCGTTATCGCTGGCGCGCAAGAGTTTGCCATACGTTTTCAGCAGTCCCTTGGTCTCCTTCATGGTCTGTCCTAGCGCCGCGAGGTCCTCTTTCAGCTGCGCGGGCGGATCAATGCCTTCCGGCAGGAGCCAGGTGAACAGCTCGTCGACAGAAAAGTCGGGCTTGTTCTTCTTTACCTCGCCGTGCGCCGCAAGAAGCGCGGCAAAGGCCAGGCGGGAAGGGGCCTCCACAAAGACAAGGTCCGTGTACATTGCGTTTTGAAGCAGCGTGGAGGCCATCGCCTCGAGCGACCGCCAGGTCTTGGCCTTTCTCGGGTGCTTGGCCCGCAGGTCCGCGAGCAGGCCCTCGAGTGGGCGCTGTGGTGAAAAGACGGCCAGCTCGAAGTCAATGCCGCCCAGGAAGCCAATCTCGTTCTCTACAATCATCTCGGGCGCCGTGTTGGCCAGCGCGCCCAGCTTATCCACACGCACCCCGCGTAGATCGCTCGTGAGCGGGATCTCTTCCACCTTGCCAGCCACGTACACGGCAGCCGCACGCATAATGAAAGGGTTGTGCTTGGCCATCGAGTTGCGCAGATAGAAGCGCTTAAAGAACATGGCCGCGGTCCAGAATAGCGTCTTCGCGTATCCGGAAGATTCATCCGCCGCCTTTTCAGCGCCCTTGTCGTCTGCAGAGACGACCAAGCGCTCGTTCATCTTGCGCGCGAATTTGGGGTCGAGACACCACGACCGGATTTTGTCGAGGTAGATGGCCTCCATGGCCCTCGTCTCTTCCTCTGTCATCATGTCGTCCGTGTCCCCGTCCTTGGCCTCTGCCGCGGCCATGTCGGCGCTCCGCACCTTCGCGCGGATCGCTTCTGCGTGAGTACCATCAATCGTTAGCTCCCCTTCGTGATGCGGGCTTTCTCGGCCCAGCAAGACCTAGCAAAGCAGACCGCGAGATCTCCACTGCATTCTCGTGCTCGCCGTTCTCTTCTGCCTCCTCCTCCTGCTTCTCCTGCTCCTTGTCGTCCTCGTCGTCCTCCTCGTCCACATCCTCGTCGCCCGCCGCTGCGCCGCGCTGCGCTGCGCCGCGCACGCCGCCGGCCACGTACCGACATCCCCGAGCGTCGCGAAGGTCCAGTGCGCCTTCTGCGTGGACTGCGCGTAGCTCGCCATGGCCCGCGCGCAGCCTGCCGCCCGCGCGCAGCCTGCCGCCCGCGCGCAGCCGCCCTCGAAGCCGCTCTGCGCGGCGTCCTCCTTCGAAGGGGCGCTATCTTCGCGGAACGGTTGAGTACCCGGCGCGGAACGCTGCGGATTGCTCGCCGTCAGGTGCACGCGAGGTGTCGGCGAGGTCAGCCGCGGTGAAGCCGCGTGCGAGCCGCTTTGCCGCGTTCGTTGCAAGACTAATCTAAATGCGTTCACCGATTTGTCGCGAAGTTTTGCCACTTTGGGGGATCGTCGCGAGCCTTTGATGATCCTGATCTGAAAGAACTTGGCGCGGCTCGTTATTTCAGGATGTAGCAACACGCGATCGATTTTCGTGTTCGGGATCGCCGCGCGGGATGACTTTTAGGCGCGCTCGCGGCTGGGTTCAATCATCAAGATCATCAAGTCTTTCTGCGCGTTGCGCGAGGCTACTTGTCCCAAGCTCGCGATCTCCAAGAAATAGGAGTCACTCCACATGGCATTCCAACCCAGAAAGGCGCCCGACAGGTACTCCAACTACTACCGCGATTTCTGCTGCTGCGCCAGCGCCGACGAGGACGTCGATGTCGGCGTCCTCGTCTAGCTAGGCCTAGTACGGCATCATTATTGTCAACTCGAAGACCCGCGCGAATACCGACTTGGCGAATACGGAGCAGTCGCAGACTCGCATCGAGCGCCTCCCCGAGAGCGACGATGCTCTCGCGCAGGGAGCGCTGGTACGTGCTGAGCGGCGCGGCGTGGCTGCGCACGCAGGCGCTCGCCAATGCGGCCGCCCGCGAGACCGACGAGGCCGCCAGGTCCCAGGCCGGCCAGAGCGACCAGGACGCCGGCGCGCGCGGCGGCGGCACCGGCGGCGCGGCCGGCGAGCACGTCGACGACAATGCCGCCGACGCGCTGCACGGTGCCCAGCGCGACGGCATTTCGGACGCCGGGCGGGAAACTCCACGCAGGCAACGCGCGCTCCCGAGCTACAAGGCATACTTGGAGGCCCGAGGATGCAGCGAGGAAGTCCTCGACGAGGACGAGCTCATCGACAGAGACCTCGGTCGCATGCGCGCCGAGTTTGTCGAGGCCCTCTTTGCCGTGCACGACAAGCAGTTCAAGCTCGACACCGTGCTCGCGGCCGCGCGCCGGGTCCTGCGCGGCTTTGGAACTCGCAACCCGAACCTCGGCTACGTCCAGGGCTTTCACAACATGGTCGTCGTCCTGCTCTCAGAGTTTTACGAGGACGGCGACCCGGATTCCTCGGCTTACGAAGAAGAGCGCGCCTTTTGGGTCTTTTGCGCGCTGTGCGAGACCATCCTGGGCTGGAGATTCTACGCCAAGGAACCGCGCAGGCTTGAGGGCTTTATGCACGCCGTGGAGAGCGTGTCAGAGTCCATTGGGCGCAAAAAATTCCACGGAATCCGGAGCGTCGACAAGGAGGGCGTGGTCCAGCTCTTGTCGCTCAAGTGGCTCTTGCAGCTCTGGGCCGATGACGCTGTCATCGCAGATGCCGCCGTGCTCAAGCGCATCTGGGACTGCGTCTTCCTCTCCGCGGCGGGTTGCGGCAGTATGAACCCACCCGAGAGCGCGCTGCGCAGCGTCTACAGCGGCCGCAAGCCCATCGTCCCACGAGCCACGGACTTTCATCTGCGCCTCGCGGTTGCGATGATCGAGGACACGCCCATCCTCGCGGTCCCCGACGAGCTCGTCGACGCGGGTCCGGAAGTCGAAGATGACGACGAGCATCGCCACCTCTGCCTGAAGCGCTGCTCTAGTGATCTCGAGACCAACCGCCGCCAGCACAATCGCCAGCCCGCGTTAGCACACTCTCTCCCGGACGGCAGCCTTGCTGCCCCAGTTGCGACAAACGGGCTCGGGCCGGCTGACCCTGATGACGCGAGCACTGCAATCGGCCTGGAAGACGCCGCCGCGACGACCAAGACCTCGTCCGCCCCGCATGTTGCCCACTTTCCCCCGCGCGCAATGCGCCCGTGCGCCTCGCTGCAGAGCCTGCAGGACACGCCCATGCTTCGCCGCAAAGCTAGTCTCGAGGAGATGGGGGGGCACGCCACCGGCTTTGTGTACAACGTCGTCCTCAAGCGCGTGCGAAAGCTCGGCCCGCGCAAGCTCGAGGGCCTAATTGCACTCGCGGAGCAAATTGTCCTGCTCAAGTCAGATTCCCCCGAGGCCAAGGCTCTTGCGACCGCCGCCGCGGCGCAGTACAGAGCCCACGACAAGCGCGACGAAGAGCTGGCATCGAAAGCGGTCCTGGACTTTATCGAAAAGCTCAGCAGCTCGCGCAGTCGCAGCGTGCCCATCCGGTACAGCACATTCAAGCGCCTGGCGCTCTCGGCGTGCCCGACGTGGACTACCTCGGACATCATGGCCGTCTTCTCAACGCTCGACGTCAGTCGCAGCGGGCAGATCCCCTCGCACTACCTCATCCAGCAGCTCCCGTTCCGCTTTGCGGACCGCCCAGTGACTGAGACCGAGAGCCTCGTTACGGCCATATACACGCACTCCGCCTCGCAGCAGGATGCCAGGACCTTGCGCGAAGACATCTCCCCCGACGCCTCCATGGCCGACGAGTCATGCACGGCAGGCACAGGGTCCTCCTGCGCGCTTCAGTAAAGGCATCGCAGCGGAGCGCAAGAACCTGGGGTCACGGTTCTCGAGAAGTCCCGGACATAAAACGTTGGGCGTCCTCCACGACTGGGTCTGTCGCGAAAGTCGCTCAACGGCGCGCCGTGCCAGCGATATGTCGCGCATCATCTTCGATCTTGTCGTGCCCGGCCAGGTTTGCTCCAGCGAGTCCTCGGTTCCAGGTCACCCGCGTTGGTCTTCGTGGGACGCGTGACCTGTGACCTGTGACGTGACAATGTACGCTACCAGTTCTGCTCGAGAAAACCTTCTCGGGAACCGCGATCTCGGTGCCATGCTGGAGGAGCGACGTGGTTTACGAGGGCAGGCCGAAGGCCTCGTCGATGAATTATCGCGGGGCCGCGGGCGTCAAGGGCCGACGTTGCCATTCACTCGAGCGAGCGCGAAGGCGTCCGCTATAAACGGAGACGTGCACTCTGGGCCTTTTACCCCTCTTCTTCATTTTCCCCGCTCCTAAAATTATCAGTCTTACTATGTACATAGTAATCCCGATACGCCGAAGGTTTCTTATCTACCCCCTTTCGAGGCAGTAACAGGCTCAAGACCCGTACTCGGGGCGCACCCAGGCACTTTTCGCGACAGATTGCCGTGTCTCGTAATATGTACATGGTAAACGACCATATAATACACTTGGTCCGGCGAAGCAAACGAGACAGGAGGCGCGGTGTGCCCCCTGAAAGGCGGCATGGTTGCGTTGATCTTTGTCGAGACGAATTCCGAAGCATTCCGCAAACAAACCCCCATCCGCCCAGCCTCGAGACCCTCGCGCCGCCCCGCGCCCCGCGCCCGCCCTTGCGCCGCCGCCCTCCTCGCGCCGCGCCGCGCCGCGCCGCCGCCACCCCGGGGACGAAGAGCATCCAGGTACGCCGAAGACCAGGACCTCGGCTCGTTCGCGCAAGTCCCTCGAGCGCAAGCCCTGCGACGCAGAGGCCGACGACCGCCGCGAGGAAGGCGTAAGGCACTCCCCGCGCTCGTGACGCAACCCGCGCTGCGTCGGAAGGCCGATTATCTGGCGGGACGAAAGGCTGACTAACGCTCGAGGAATTCTCTCGCCGGAACTCATTCCACAGGCAACATGGGCCAGGTCTTTGCGGCGCTGACCCGCGAGCGCAGGCTGCCACTCGTGGCGCTTGCGATCGCGCTCCTGCGCGTGCAGAAGAAGGGCGCCCATGAAAGCCTTCTGGCCAAGTTCGGAGAGATCTTCAGCCAAGGCCCTTACAGCGTCCGCGTCCTCGGGGACATCGTGGGCGTGTACGCCATTGTCAGCTTCTTGCAGCAGCTGATTACCGCCACGCGCGACATGCGCTCGATTTCCATCAAGAGGGTCAGGGATTCGATCGGTTCCGAAGTGGCGGATGTCCTCAAGACGGTGCCTGGCATCAAGGACAAGATCAAGGCCGAGTATGACAAAATCGAAGAGGGCCTCGAGCAGTCGCTCAAGGACCCGAGCAGGGAGCAGCTCTTCGCGCTACCGGAGCAGGGCATTCCCAAGGAGGAGATTCTGAGCAAGATGCGCAAGCTGTACGGCAAGGAGAAGAGCAAGTGGCACGACGGCTGGGTGAGCGGCGCCGTGTACCACGGCGGCGACGAGCACATTGAGATGCAGAGCGAGGTTTTCGGGCTCTTCAACATCACCAACCCGCTGCATCCGGACATCTGGCCCAGCGTCATGCAGTTTGAAGCCGAGATCGTGGCCATGACGGCAAACCTCCTCAACGGCGGTACTCAGTCCGTGACCGGCACGATGACGTCGGGCGGCACCGAGTCCATCATCATGGCGGCCAAGACGCACCGCGAGTGGGCGCGCAAGGAGCGCGGCATTTCGCGGCCAGAGATTGTTGCGTGCGACACCGCGCACGCGGCCATCGACAAGGCTTGCGAAATCCTCGGCATCAAGCTCGTGCATGTGCCCATGGACGAGGAGACCTGCGCGGTAAACCCCAAGGTTCTCGAGTCTTACATCACCCCGGACACTATCATGATCTACTCTTCGGCGCCGCAGTACCCGCACGGCGTCATTGACCCGATCGCCGAGCTCTCGGAGATTGCGGTACGCGCCGGCTGCGGCCTGCACGTAGACTGCTGCCTGGGCGGCTTTGTGCTGCCCTTCGCCAAGAAGCTGGGCTACGACATTCCGGACTTTGACTTCCGTCTCCCCGGCGTCACCTCCATGAGCTGCGATACCCACAAGTACGGCTACGCGGCCAAGGGCACGAGCGTGGTACTCTACAGGAGCGCGCACGTACGCAACTTCCAGTACTTTAGCTATCCCTCGTGGCTCGGTGGCGTCTACGTGACGCCCAGCACCGCAGGCAGCCGCCCCGGCGCGCTCTCGGCGTGCACTTGGGCGTCCATGGTGGCCATGGGCGAGAAGGGCTTCCTCGCGGCCACGCAAAAGATCATGGACACGGCCGCCAAGATCCGCAAGGCCGTCGAGGAGACCCCGGGCGTCCACGTGGTTGGTAAGCCGCAGGCCATGATTGTGGCTTTTGCCTCCAAGGAGTTCTCCGTGTACATGCTCGTCGATAAGCTGGAACACCGCGGCTGGTCTCTCAACTCGCTGCAGCGCCCGGCTGCCGCTCACATTTGCGTCACGCTGCCCGTTGTTGCCAATGCGGACCAGTTCATCAAGGATCTGCGCGAAAGCGCCGCGGAGTGCCTCAAGAACCCGAACGCTGCCAACAAGGACGAGGGCCAGGGCCGCCTCTATGGCGCCGCCTCTGCGCTCCCCGCGGGGCCAATCAAGGACGTCCTCAACACGTACACCAACGTCGTTCTCAAGGTCTAATCACCGAATCCGCATCAATCCACATTGCTTTTTTCTAACATCTTGAAGCGAGACACAATGCTGACGCCGCGGCGCAGATCCTCCCCCCCTTCTCGCAAGCCGAGCATCTCCGCACCGGCCTTGTCGCTATTCGATCATCGCGGTCCGGAGCAAGATTCTCCCACGGTCTTCCAGGACTTGGTCTGGCCAGATTCGCGACTCGTGATCATCTGAGACTCTTGCAATAACTTCGCGGCAATCGTCGATCGAGGGGCCCGTCGATGCGAGCAGCTCGTAGCGCTCTTTTCGCGGCCTTGGGACTCCAGGCTGTCGTCGTCGTCGTCGTCGTCGTCGTCGTCATCGTCATCGTCGTCGTCATTGCGTTGTTGTCGTTGTGGGCCACCGGTCGTTGTGGATAGATAGTCTTCGAGGGCCCGCGACGCCTCGCCCCGAGCGCGCAGAACCGCCGCGCCGCGCCGCGCAGATGCGAGCCGGGGGGGGCGCGCCCGCGCTGTGGCCGCTGCGCGAGGCCGC
>KQ758780.1:414745-426779 GCA_001462505.1 Aurantiochytrium sp. T66
GACGGCGACGAGGAGGAGGAGGAGGAGATGCCGTGGAAATGCGAGTACTGCACGTTCCAGAACCTGGGCGAGTCCGCCGAGGCGTGCGAGTGGTGCGGCGTGAAGAAGCCGCAGCCGCCGCCGAGAAGAGCTGCGCGGCCCCGACCGCCCGCGCCAGGCGTCGAGGACCGCCAGAGGCGCCAGGAACAAAAGCAGCAGCAGCAGCTAGAGCAGCAGCAACAGCAGCAGCAACAGCAACAGCAGCTAGAGCAACAGCAACAGCAGCAACAGCAAATCGGCCAGGCGCCGGCGTCAGCGCCCGAGGGTCTCTTTCAGGGAGACCGGGCGCATGACGAGCGCACGCAGCTTCTCGAGGAGATCCTTGAGTCTGAGCGCGCATACGTCGACAGCCTGCGCATCCTCGTCACGCACTTTTTGCAACCCATCGAACTCGAGATTCGGGAGGGCAGCTCCGTTATCACCGAGAAGAAGCTGCACAACATCTTTTCCAACGTTTCGCAGCTTCTGCAGCTTAACGTCGAGCTCCTGCGCGTCATGGAGCTCGAACTCGATAGCGCAGAGCAGTTGCGCAAACGAGCAAATTCAATATCAGACGCAAACGCTGGCGGCGAGGACATCGCGCTCGCCATCACCAAGGCCTTCAACGAGATCATCCCGTACTTCAAAATGTACTCGTGGTACGTCAACAACTACCCCAGCGCAGTCGAGCTGCTCAAGCACGAGCAAACCACCAATAAGCGTTTCGCCAAGTACCTCGCCGACAAACACGCGCACGAGATCTGCCGCGGCCTCGACGTCGGCGCATACCTGATTATGCCCGTGCAGCGCCTCTGCAAGTACCCCCTGCTCTTTGGTCGCCTCCTCAAGGAGACCCCGCCCGAGAACTCTGACTACGAATACATCAAACAAGTCACCGAGGTCGTCAACGCCATCACAGAGGTCGTCGACCTAGACCGCGATCGCGCCGAGCGCAGCCTGCGTGGCTTCGAAATTGCCAACTTTCTCTCCCTCGAAGCCATCTCGCGCCGCCTCGACACCAAGCTGCACGTCCTGCAGCCCGGGCGCCACTTCCTGTTTGAGTGGACCTGCATGATCTCTCGGTCGCTCTCCAAGCGCAGGTCTGCGGGTGGACCGCAGAAGCAGCGCACCATGTTCCTCTTTTCTGATTCCCTCATCATTGCCAAGAAGGGCTCCAAGGGCTACGATGCCCGCGTGTGGATGTCCCTCAGCAACGTTCTCTTGGGAGACCTCTCGCCCTCCGCCTCGGGTTCGGCATCCAAACTCGTCCCCGTCGGCAGCTCCACTGTCGCCGATCCGCCCAGCCCGCCGAGCGCTTCGCGCTCCTCGTTCACCTGGACGCCCAAGCTCATGGGCTCGGCCAAGCGCTCCGGCCACTCGTCTCCTACCGCGAGCGGGACCCCTTCGTCCTCGTCCGCTGCCGCGACGGCACAGACGGCTGCTCCCGCCCCGGGCAACGACGCCGCGCCTGGCGACGGGTCTGTCCGCATGTACACCTTTTCAATCATCAACGAGTCAAGCATGGCTCTGGCGCGCATGCCGCTCGCCCGCAGCCGCGCGCGCAAAAGCGGCGTGGAAACCTTTACATTTTTCTTCACGTCCGAGGACGAACGACGAAAGGTTCACACCGAGCTCGAAAACGCCATCGTCGGGCTTCAGGAAACTGCGCTATCGCGGCCCCGCCCACTCAGCTCCAACAGCGTCCTGTCTCTTGGTATGACCGGCAACCCGGCCAACTCCCTTTCGTTCAATCGCGGGCGGAGACCACTTAGCGAGGGAAACTTTGCGCCGGTGGCCCGAAAGGCGCGCTCGCTGTCTCCGCCCCCCGCGCGGGATTCGTCCGCCCCTTCTGTAGACCCGCCTGATCCTTATCAGTCTGCATTCACCACCGACGAGGACGATGATGGAGTCGATGGCGACCACGAAGAAGAGGAGGACGACGAGTCTGTCGAGGGCGTCGTTCCCTTCTCTCTGACGAGCCGCACGAAATATAAGGCCACGAAAACCGCCACTGGCGCAGCGGTCTCGCAGCGCAAGGCCGCTCGCCCTCCTGCCCCCATGCGGCCGCCGGCACCGACCAAGGCTCAGACCCCGCCACCAAGCTCCGAAGCCGGAACCTCGAGCAAAGCGCGACCCAAGGCGCCCACGCGCGGCTCGCAATCTCAACAAAAGGCCCGGCCCAAGGCGCCCACCAAAGCGAGTGGTGATTCGCGCGCCATCTCGTCGTCCGATTGGACGTCGGCCCCTATTGACGACGTGCGGCCAGAGACCCCTTTGCGGCTCACAAGCCGGAGCTCGAGCACTGCCTCGTCCGCCAGCAACGCTAGCAGTGCCGCCGTCAGCATCTTCTCGTCCAAGCCTGTCACCGTTCTGCAGCGGCCAGCGCCCTTAGCCTTGGCGCAGGATCGGGGCCCCGCCGACTCGGGCGCCAGTGACGACTCTCAAGTGCAGCTTGTCGACAAGTGGTTTGGTAACGGCGAAGGGAACGACAGCCCTTCGAGGGCGAGCGTCAAGAGCATGCCCGCGCCCCGCTCATGAGCCAACTAGCTCTGTCTTTTCACAACATTTTCCAAACATCATTTACTCCTGGCTAGATTCGTACGAGGGCTCTCCGGCCGGTTCCCCCACGGGCTGGGACGCGGGTTCGGGGCTGGCGGCCTCGGCCGTACCGGCGTCTACTGCGATGTCTTCGTTGTGCGAACCGCCCACGTGCTGCTGCTCCTCCTCCACCTGCTCCTGCTCCTGCTGCTGCTGCTGCTGCTCCTGCTGGTGCTCTTGCTCTTGCTGCTGCTGCTGCTGCTGCTCTTCGCGGCCCTTGCCCTCATTCTCCTTGACATGGAAACCGTGCTTCTTCATGAGGCTCTCCAGACGCGCGAGGTCCTTGTCTTGGAGGCCCGGCGTGGCACGCACGCTCCTACACAACTTCTCAAGCTCGACAGTTGGCAGGGTGGAAATCACCATATCCATGCGCTCGAGCACGTCCACTGCAAGCTGCGCCTGCGCAGCAGCAATGGGGCGCGCAAGGTTATGCGTCAAGAGCGCTTTGGTGGTCAGCTCGGCCCACTGCGCCCCTGTCAGGCAGTTGGCGTCCGCGAGCTCCATGACGGCGTTCCGAAAGAGCTGCGCGGCGTGACTCGAGGTCATCGAGCCTTGGTCGAGGGTCCTCCCGGCCTCCATGAGAGCGCGCAGGCTCGAGAGGATGCCCACTTCGTCCGCAAACCAGGCGTCGTCATGGTTACACGACTCCAAGAGGCGCGAGTGCAGGATAAAGAGCAGATTCAAGAGGTCCGTCAGCAGCTCGCTGCTGTTCATCTCTTCCTTGGCGGCCGACATGCCCTGGCGGTGCGCCAGCGCGCGGTCCACAAACGCGCGGTGTACGAGGAGGAGATCTTGGACGTTGGCCTCCACCAGCCGGGTGTGCGTGAAGATCTTGTTCAGGACCTGCAGCCCACGCAGACAGGCGCCAAAGTCCTCGGCCTGGCTGATAAGCACAAGCGTGCGCGAGATCGCCTCGTTCCAAATCTTGCGGTCTGCAGGAGGCTTGTCAAAGGCGCGCACTAGCGCGTCGCAGACCACCATGAAGAAGTCCGGCGCCACTGCGCTCGGCAGACGCAGCAAGAAGCGGAGCGCGCCGCTCACGTCGTCGCCGCCCTCCCACAGCCGCCGCAGAGCAAGTCTCAGCAGCGCGATCGAAGCCTTTTCGGTGTGGCATGAGGCGTGATCGGCAGAGCGCAGGACCTTGATCAGGTGCACGCGCGCCATGGGCCACGTCAGCTCGAGACGGTCTTCGTTGGCCAGGGCCACCTCCATGAGGAGGTGCAGTCCGAAGAGCCGCGACGCGCGCGACGGCGGCGCCAGCATGTCCACGCGAATATCGCCGCGCAAGTCCGTCACCTCGCCCTCGTCGCTATAGTTGACGCGCGTGTCGCTCAATAGGTCATCCTCCGACGGAAGGTGCGACTCTGACCCGCCACTCGCCACGATGATGCCGCGAACGAGCGCCATGAGCGTCTTCTCGGACAGCTGCCTCGACAGCTCGAAAAACCGCCCGAGCTTATCTGTCTCGACGCGCACCTGCTGCCGCTTTTGCGGACTGGCGGGGCTCCTGGGCTCCGCCGCCTTGGCGCTGTCGATGCTCTCTGCGGCAAAGCTTGCGGCGCGCTTGATTGTGTACAGTTCTTCCTCTCGCGCGTGCAAGGTGGCCTCTGCCTCGGCGCGGGACTCGCCATTGAACCAGCTCACCCAGCCCTTTGACCTTTCGAGCGTGGCGCGCGCGTTCGCTGTGCGCGTCTCGGCGTTGCGGACCCACGCGGATGCGCTGATGCGGTGGTACTTGGTACGAAGGCTGTTGTCCAGGAGGCCGTCGCGCGATTCGCGCAAGAGCTCCGTGGGCAGTAGCTCGAGGTCAAAGAGACGCATCAGGCAATACACAATGTACGGCCACGCCAGCCGCACCGCGTCGGCGTGCTGCAGCACGATCTTGACCACCGAGCTCGTCGCGGTCTGCGCCTTGCTACTGCGCTCGAGCGCGCGCATCGCCCCGGCGATGTTGTTTGGGGACCCTTGCACGTCTCGGGCGGCGTCGCGAGCCCGCGTTGCGGCAACATCGTCATCGTCGTCATCGTCCTCCTCCTCGTCGTTGTCGTCTTCGCCCCCTGAGCCAACGCCATTCCCGTCCGCGCTGCCGCCAACCGCGGTCTCCTCCGCCTCGTCGCCATCTTCGTCTTCAATGTCGGTGTCGATGCTCTCACCAGCGGGCAGTGCAGCCTTTTTCTGTTGGCGCTGGATCATGCGCATCCGCTTGTTCACGGGAGACGCCTGCGCGTACAGAAGCAGCGTGGTGAACTTGCAGACGTCTACGATGATGCGGTCTAGCACACGGACCATGCCGAAGCGCGCGGCGGTCTCGGCGCAGTTCATAATGCCTTCGAGCGCGAGTTCGACAGCGCGCGGCTGCCGCGTTGGGTCCCCGGCGTGGTAGACGACGCTGAGGGCCGCAAAGGCCGGCTTGTGGATGAAGGAGAACATTTGCTCGTCGTAGAGACGGCACACCGCGCTCTTGCCCGGCACGAGCTTGAGAGGTGGCCGCGGCCGGTTCATGAGGTCGGCCCAGCGATCCGAGGTCACCTCGCCAGTGAGCGCGTTACCGTCCGTCATGGTATTGATTTCTCGCGCGCGGATCTCGTCGTAGATGGACCGCAGCAGGGACAAGGGCATGTCTTGACCCTTGGACACGCTCTCGCCGTAATTGCGGTTGCTTAGCGTGAAAGAGTCAAAGCTCATCTTCTTCTCGGGCCGAATGTTCGGGTTGTGAAGATCGGTGTTGAGAAGAATGATGGAAAAGCACATGAGAAAGCAGCAGTCGACCGTGGGAAAGGTGCGCGCGTCGACGCACTCCTTGTGCGCGCGGTCCGCAAAGGCCTGGAGGATGCGATCGATGACCTGGGCCTCGCCGGGGAGGCGAAAGCTCTCCAGAAACATGCGCAGCGCCGAGAGCAGCGGCATGCCGTCCATGTGAAAGGTCTTGACGAACTCGAGGAGCACCGCCACGTTGCTGTCGTGGTAGTCGCCAATGTACTCGCCGATCATGCTCTTGTCGAGACCCTGGGTGTTGCGGAGAAAGGCGGCCAGCTCGGCAGGCGTGGGCGGATTGCTGACAAAGCCCCCGTCCACCAGCGCGGCCACGCCGGCCTTGGGCTTGCGGTTGAAGGCGACCACGCACTTTTGCAGGCGGCGCTTGGACCGCTTCGACGCGACGAGGTCTTCCGGGTCGTGCATGCGCTCGAGGTCGAGCGAGGCCTTGTCCGCCGGGACCTCGCCCGAGCGCGCTGCGATCGACTTGACTCCGAGGTGAATGCACCGCAGCGACATGAGCTGCAGCGGGTCAAGCGCCAGTTTCCGCAGCTGCTTGGGGAAGCTGTGGTTCGATAGGTACACAAAGAGGTTCTCCAGGACGTTCGAGGACCCGACTTCGCAGTCAAAGTTGCAGAAGATATCCACGGCGACCGTCTGGTCGGCAAAGAGATCTGTCAGGGTCTCGAGCACCAGCCGGCGCGCCTCGTTGTCCGTGTTCTTGGACTTGGCCTCGAGCGCGCGCAAAAACACACTGCCGCAAAAGGCCTCCATCTGCACGCGCAAGTGCCGGCGCGTGTTTGAGTGCGAGACGAGCACATGCACGACGCGCAGCGCCCGCGACAAGAGCCCCAACGGCACGCGCAGGGTCGAGCCGCCGTGCCGCCCGCCGCCGGATCCCATGAGCTCGAGAGCCTCCGACTTGTACTGCGCATCGAGCTCGCGAAAGGTCGACGGGATGCGCGCAAAGGGCGAGTCGGCGCGCGCCTCGTCTACGTGGTCTTCTTGGTCTTCGTCGCCGTCCTCTTCGTCGTCGTCGTCGTCGTCACACTCGTAGTCGTCGTCGTCGTCGTCGTCACTCGCGCCCGCGGCGACGTTGGCAGTCGCACCCTCGCCCTCCGCGGCGGCGTCCACCTGGACGCCATCTTCCTCCGCGCCGCGTTCTGGGGCCAGCTGGCTTTCGTCGACGGCATTGGGAACGTTGGCGCCGCCGGCGAGGACCTTTGTTGATCTCGATTTCTTCCGCCGCGGGTCCTTCTTTCTCCTTCTTCTAGCAGCCTTGTGGGGCACCGACGAGGGCAGCGGCAGGACCTGGACCATGTCCTGGCCCGCGACGTCCCGGTCCGCAATATTGGCAGTGAGCGGGCGGCAGGCGGCCTGGCACGTCTGCAAAAGGGCCCGGAAGAGGTCGTCACATATGAGCGCGTGGATCTCGGGCTGCGAGTCGACCCGGACCTCGCCCGTGTTTGCGTCAATGGTGGAGACTATGGCGCTAAGCACGAGGTCGAGCGAGGTCTGGCGCAGCTCGGGCTCATGCCACCCGGGACCGTTCGGGTCGATCCGCTTACAGAGAAAGCCGAAGAGCCTCCTTGCCAGCTTCTCGTCGCGCTGCTTGGTTTTGGAGGCCGTGGCGTCTGCGGCGTCGCTCGCAACCGCCTTGTCGCCATAGAGGGAGGTGAAGAGCGCACTGATCATGGACGCCAGCTTGCGCGAGGCGAGACGGCGCAGCATGTCGGCGTTCGAGGAGACGATGCCGTTCTTGAAGACTGCCACGTAGACGGCCTCGAGTTCACGCTGCGAGAGGCTGGCGGCCGCCGGGCAGGCGAGGCAGGCCTCGAGAAGCTCGAGGGCCCACATGACGGCGATTTCGTCGTCGCCGCTCTCGGTCTGGCGGAAGACGCAGCCCACCGTAGCTTCCACGACGTGGTGAAGGGCGCGCTCGACCCGCTCCGAGGGCTCCTTGAAGAGGTTGAGCGCGACGACGAGGCGGTGCACCGAGGCCAGGGCCTCGCTGGTCACGGAGGCCGTGGTGCTCGGGCTGCGGATGCACTCCAGCAGCGGTCGCAGCACCTCCGAGGGGTCGAGGACGTCGTCTTCACGCGCCATTGATGCGTACATGCGCAGCTTTTCGCGGACATTGCAAGCGGCCGCGGTCAGCACCGAGACGTCCTTGCGGAGCTCCTTGAGGTCCATGATCTGGAAGATCTCCAAGAACAGCCCGGGCTCCCGCAGGCAAAAAAGGCTCCTCGCGCGCAGCGCCGAGGCCCCGGAGGCGCTCCCCGCACCGCCGGCGGCGGCGGCCTCTTCGGCGCGGCCCACAGCATAGCCCTCCTGGCGCAGCTTCGCAATCACGCCCTGGTACTCGCCGCACAACACCGGGATCTCTGGGTGTTGCATATTGCGCGCGGCGGCTCTGGCTTCTTCTCCGAAAGGCCCCGCAACGCGCGCTCGTCCAGGGACGCGGGCTCGCGCGTGCTATATGCTGCGTGGCGACGTGGCGCGTCTTCCTCGGGCCGGTCTCTCCGGGCCGGCCGAAACGCCCGCGCGGCGCTCCTCCGCTGCGCGAAGGGGGAATCTCCGGCGCGCGGGCGGCGGCGCTGCGCGCGGCGGCGGCGGGCGCGTCGCGCGCGTCGTCGCCCCGCGAGACGAGACGAGCTGTCGAGTTCGGGATGTCGCGACGAGATCGACGAGATGAGATGAGACGAATCCACGCCGAGACGCGGCGCTGCGCGCAGGCGGGGCGCGCGCGCGTGGCGGGGGGAACGGAGCCGCGGCGGCGGCGCGGCGGCGGGGCCGCGGGCGCGGCGGCGGGGCGTGCGCTTGGGGAACGGGGCTGGTGAATGATTCGAAATTGCCGGCACGGCGTCGATCACTTACTGAGCCCAAGTGTGCACTTGCCGGCCCCGTAAACGCACTTGCAAGCCCCGTTTGCGCCACTTGCAGCGTCGCCGCCCCAGTCAGAAGAAACGAACAAGGCCGGAGAAATAGGGCTATCTTGCGATAGGCCAATTACGGAAAGCGGCTTTCTTTTTGCCACGTGGGCGTCATCATCCTCACCATGGCGGCCCCGAAGGTACCCTCCCTGTACTAGTACGTACGTACCGAAGACGGCGGCTCCTGCTCGATGGAGTAGTTTGTGCGTATCCGAGGGCGTGAGGCTTGATCGGCTTGATCAAACGCGACATCAATTTTTGGGAAACGAGAATTCGGAGGAAAGGCTTCCTCGAGGGGCTTCGTCGTCAAATGAGGCGCGGCGACGTGAGAGCTCGAGACACGTTGCGCGCAAACTGTGTCAGCCAGAGGACTCGGAGGCAGTGCAGACGAGACATATACTTTAAGAGCATCTACGGCGGGAGCGACGATCTGCAGGAAGTAGAAGAGTCGCAGCAGCCGGCTTAGAGCTTGCTGGGAGGGCCGTAGGCAGGGAGCTTGATACCGCCCGGGACGGCCCAGGTGACGCCGAGCTCGGAAAGACGGCGGTGGGCGTCGGCGTAGTCGTTGAAGAAGGCGCCCTGGCTCTCGGCGTAGCGGTCAAAGTGCGGCTTGAAGGCCGATTCCGAGGCGATGATGTTGTCGGTCTCGAGCATCATGAGGTTCTTGTCGCCGTCGCGCTTGAAGTAGCTGTTGTCGAAAGTGAGCCACTTCTTGGTCCAGCTCTGGCCGCCCATCATGCCGAGGCCCTTCTTGCCGTCCGCGCGAGCGATGCTGTCCTCGTCCGAGGTGTAGGGCGTGCCCTTGTTTCCGTAGCCGAACTCGCTGGTGCCGCTGCGCTCCTTGAAGGCGCGGCCCACGGTGTGGGCGCCGCTGAGCGCGACAATGTCGCGGTCGGAAAATCCCATGCGGTGGAAGACGTCGCGCAGGTGCTGCTTCGAGTCGACGTCGCGCGGGAACGGGGCGTTGCCCGCGGGGAGGTTGCCCTCGGCGGGGCAATCGTCGGCGTCGAGACGGCCGTAGCGCATGTCGATGGCGGGACCGCCCATGAGGGCAATAGCCTCGGCGCTCGCCATTTGCAGAATGTCGGCAATAGAAAGCACGGGGTACTTCTTCTTGAAGCTGTCCGCGTAGCGGAGGGCCTTGTCGAGGCCGGCGTTCGCGTCGTGGCCGAGCTCCTCCGAGATGCGGATGCTGCCGTTCGCGCCGCCGACGCCCGGCTTGTTCACGTCAAAGGTGCCGGAGTCGTGCCAGGCGGCGCGGATCATGATTGGCCCGCAGTTCATCTTGTCGATGAAGGCGCGGAGCTCCTCGCGGCACTCCACGAGCGCCTTGGTGTATTCCTGCGTCATTTCCACGCCACGAGAGAGGTCAGTCAGTGCCAGCTGCGTCCAGGGCATCGTCACCTCGCGCACGATGGAGGCCAAGCCCTGCGCGCGGACGCGGACGCGGCCTGGGCCATGGCCATTCTCGCGCAGGTCGGTCCGCCCGTCCGGGCGCGGGGGCCGTCGTCTGACCGCGCTGGCCGGAGCGCGGTCGGAGCTCGGCGTCCTGCGACCGCGCCGGCGTCCTGCGCCGCGCGGCCCTGCCCCCCCCCCCGTCGCTGCGCCCCTCGCGAGGGCGCAGCGAAGCGCGTGCGCGTCTCGTTTGCGCAGCGTCGCGCCGTCCGGGGTCTCGAGGTCAAGATCGATCCCATGGCCACGACCATGGCCACGACCATGGCCACGACCGTGCCGGGGACCGGCGGCCGCGCGCGATACGTACCTGCTCGTCGAAGCCCATGGTGCCGCTGCGTGCGGGCGTCGTCGGTTTCGTCGCGGAGAGTCCTGCGAGCGGCGGGGAATCGCGGCGTCGTCGATGCGGGTTTGCTACGGAAAGTAAATAGATTATTGCTGGCGCATGTAGGCACCGCAAGCACCCTGCCTGGCAGCCGACCCACAACGCACCGCAAATCTCGACGCAAGCTGATGATGAGCTTTCCAGACGGCGTTGTCCATCATCATCATCATCGTCATCATCATCCACTTTCGTTGGATACGCCCTCGCGCCGGGTAGCTTTTATCATCAAGTTCTCGCGTAACGGCGGGGTCACGAAGTCACGGTGACCGCGCGAACGTGGAGGCTTGCGCTGTACGCGCGCAGGCGATCGGCAAGCGCGCAGCGTCTGGTCGTCTGGTCGCCATGCGCGATCGCTCGCGCGTGGGAATCAGGGATTGGTCCAGGTACGCAGTACCCGTGTAATTTTCAGGTCCGGAGCCGGCTTGGCGCGCGCGATCGCAGCCGACTTGCCGCGAACCGGGGTCTGGAATTCGACGGGTATACCAAAGAGAAGAGAACCTCGTAAGGTCGAGGCTTGCTCGGGCAAAAATAGTGGAGAAGATTGAGGATCGAATCGACGACTGCAAGCGAGAATGGCGACAAGAACGTCCGTGCCAAGCCTTTGATCCCCAATGGCGAATGAACATTAGCCCTTCCCGCCGATCTCTCAGTCGTCAGGGCTCATGGCGTTGCGCGCTACTCTTGCGTATTTTCAAAGGCTGACGCTCATCAACCTGAGATTGCGGGATCAGGACTGAACGAGTCGCTGCGCACGTCTCGTGCGGACGTCACCTCGTTCTGCGGGGAAGTTCGTGCGGGCGACTTGGCGGCACGGCGAAGCGTGCGTCCTCGCTGATCTCCTGCTGCCTGATCTTCTCGCTGGCCGGGCTGCGCGGGCGGCGCATCTCGAGATGCCTTTGGCCGAGCGCTCAGCGATCGGCGAGCGAGTTGCGAGAGCGAGTGAGTTGCGAACGGCAAACCTTTGCAGCGTCGCGTCACTGCAGGCCTCAATGTCGCGCCTGGTCTTCGTCGTCTTCGTCTGAATCATTCGCGCTTACGCAGGCTGCAGAATTTCTGACGCCTCGGTCGTCTCGCTGATTGGCCTACGTGGTTGCACGTGGCTCGCCCACCGAAGCCAAGGCGTTCCAGAACCAGGTCTCTCCTCCTCGAAGGAAGCCAACTTGCGCCATCTTCCGGGCTGCCCAGGCTCGTGACAATGGCCTTTCGCGACCTCGCGACGAGGTCGTCTTGTAGAACCTGCTGCGCACGCGACCAGATTTGGCGGACCACCAACCAAAATGTCGGCGGTAGAGTCTGCGCCATCCAGGATCCGTGAGGCGAGGTCTAGTATGCTTTTTACCTGCGCCGCAAGTACCGACTGTGCAGCGCACGAGAGCCCAAGTCCGAAGCACCCGAAAGGAGATGCTTGAATTGATCTGATTACCTAAAACATCCGGCCGCGATTGTAGTCGCAGCGAGCGCTCAACGACACGATCGTTCAAACCCAGCTCGCAGATGGAAGCGCGTCGTGAGTCGTCGAGGCCGCGAGGACCTGCGCCCCCTGGCGATCTGCCTTGGCACGAAGGGCGAGCGAGCGACCGGGACCCGACGCTGACGGCGATGTCGCGGGCCTGCTGTGCTGTCCGGCCACTCGCGCACACGCGGGCCGCGCGCCGGGCGACCGCGCGTCGCGCACAGAGAGGAAGCTTGACGCGCTGGCGCGTGGGCTAAAGTCTCGTCCCGAGGCTGGCCGAGGGTCAGGGCCTGTTTTTGCCCTGCGGTGCATCGCACAACTAGGACTGTGCATGCGGTTGACAAAAGCCTTGGTCGCGAGCGCGGCGACAGCACCTGGGTGCCTTACACGTGAATTTATGGCCATGGGACTTGCACAAACCGGCCACCTGAGCGAACTTCG
>KQ758780.1:464603-474890 GCA_001462505.1 Aurantiochytrium sp. T66
GCGGGCCGGGCCGCTGCTCTCGCGCCGGCGGCGGTCCCGCCCGCTCGGCATGAGCGCGCGCGCGCGGAGCTGGTCTGCGGGCGAAATCGTGGCCCGCGCTCAAGGCGGCGAAGATCGCCGCGGACGACGGCATTGACGACGGCGTCAACGACGGCATCAACGACGGCATTGTCGAGAGCCACGTGGTCGAGGCCTTGCGGGCGTCTCGCCGGCGGGCTGCCATACGCTTCTTCTCGCGAGGCACGATTCGGCATGTACGTACGTAGTAACGCACGTACGTTGCCCGGTTCTAGTACGTTCGTCCATGGCCGGCTTCGCAAGCCTCGTGCTGCCGCTGGCGAGGAGGTTCTTCGAGAGCTTCGAGACAACGAGCCTTGGCAAGCATCTTGCCGGCTGCTATGCGCTTCTCCTTCCTCGCGAGTCGTGATTTGCCATGTACGCACGTGGGTGGGTTCATGAACTGCCGGAATCTGGACTTCGAGGGCTTGCTTCTGCCGACTTGTGCTGACGTAGGCGAGGAGCCTTTGCCAAGCGAGAGCTTCGGGACAACGAGCCTACAGCAATGGCATTCGGAGTACATGCCATGTAAACAACACAAAATTCTTGAGCTCGTCGACTCGGTAGAGGGTGATGACGAAGACAGCGCCGACAGCGGGCGAGCCGAAACGGAAAAGGGCAGGACCGTGCTGGTTGCTTTTGACCTGCCCCCGGAGGCGGCTCGCTCGACACACAGCGGCGTGCGTAGAGGAGACAAGATTTGCGGACAGTGGAGGCACGCAGATGACATACGCGGCGTGGTCCGGACAAAGGAGAGCGAGACGAAGAGTGGCACTGCCCGACTCTCTCAGGCGTCGTGGCACGAGGCATCCCCGACGAAAAAGATGTCACATGAGGTGTAAGGTGGGGAATGAGGCCACGTGGTGAATAGGCCAGTCTCGCCTGCGCCTAAAGTCCCAGGAATATCGATCCCTAGGCAAGCTAGACCTTGTCCACTGCGACCTTGTGCGAGGCGCGAAGAGCGCTGCTAGCCCGGGTGCTGCCGCGCGCGCTGACGCGAACGCTACCCCGTCCGCGGTCCAAAGACACAAGGGACTCGCCATACTGGTCCATGAGGCCAGCGTTGAAGGCGTCGATACCCTCCTCGAGAATGCGCGCCGCGTCGGCGGAGACCTGCGCCGGGGTCGCCTTTGCTGGGTCCTTCTTGCCGTAGAACACCAAGAGCTTGGCCTCGAGCGCTGCACCCTGCTTCGGGCGCTCGTGCTCCTCCGGCAGCATGGGCTCGTCCAAAGGGGGCGGTGGAGGTGGGCCATCCGGCAGGGGCGCCTTCTGGTGATACTTTTTCGTCTTTGTGGGACGCGGCGGAGGCATGTTCGGATGGCCGCCCGCGGAGGACCTGCGCGAGCTCACGGATCCGCGGTTGCCAGCCACATCGGGCTCCTCTGCAAAGGTGGTGTCCATGAGGGACTTGCCATAACGCTTTTTCAGCTTTTTGTTGAGCGCGTCGATCGAGTTCTCGTAGCACCAGTCGACGATCTCCTGCAGGTCGCGTTCGGTCTTTTTGGCGCCGACGGCGCCGTAAAAGAGGCGCAGACGCGCTCGCAGCCCCGTGCCGTCCAAGTCGTCGTCGTACTTGCGGCGCAGCGTCTCGTTGAGGCGGTCAAGCCCGTTCACAAGGGCCCAGCCGGTGACGGTGTCGAGCTGGTGCTCGTTCTCCGGCTCGAGCTTGGAGGGGTCGAAGCGCGCGTAAAAGCGCACGAGCTGCTCGCGGACGCTTTGGAACTCGGCGTCGATATCCGTGAGGTCCTCGTTGTACTTCTTGCGCAGCTTCTCGTTGAGGGCGATCTCGCCAGCCTGGATGGCGAACTCGATAATGGGGGTCACGCCCTCCTCGAGGAGGCGGTTCGGGTCATGGCGCGCGTAAAAGACCTCGATGAGCTTGCGCAGGTACTCCTGGTACGCGAGATCGGCCTCGACCTGAGCCTCGGCCTCTTCGCGCGCCGACGTCCCGGAAATCCCGCTCATGTGCTTGGACCTGCGCAGCGAGGCCATGCTCTTGCGCATGCTCTTGCGCAGGCTGGCGGCGCGCGATCCGGGCCGGGACATTTTGGTGGACTTGCGCATGATGGTGTTGAGGTTGAAGCCGTACTTTTGCTGGAGCCTGCGATTCATGTCGTGGAGGCCGTGTTTAAGGGTGAAGTCGACGACGAACTCGAGGTTGTCCGGATCGAGCTTCTCGGGCGCGTGCGTCTCGTAAAAGGACACGAGCTTCCTCTCGATGTCCTCGCGCACCTTGGCGCGGTCCATGGACCCGAGACCCTCGCCGTACTTTTCAATCATCTTGCGGTTCAGGGTCGTGAACCCGTGCACAATGCCCCAGGTGAGCACCGTGCGCACATCCTCCTCGCTCTTGCTGGGATCGTGCTTCTCGTAAAAGGCCTCGAGCTGGACGAGGACATCCGACTCGAAGACGTCCTCGACGCCCTCGCCGAACTTGCGGGCCAGTTTCTCGGAGAGCACGTCGATTCCATTGTGCATGGCCCAGTCGGTGATGGCGTCAATATCGGTGGGGCTGTCGAGCTTGGAGACGTCGTGCTTGATGTAAAACATCTCGATTCGCGACCTCAGGATCTCCCTCTCCGCGTTTCCGAAAGCCGGCTCGCCCCCGCTGCCGAGGTACGCGCCGTACCTGTCCATGAGCGCGGTGTTGAGGGCCTCGAGCCCCTCTGCGAGTCCGAAATCGACGATAGCATCGATTCCGCGCTCAAGGCGGTTCGGATCGTGTCGCTGGAAAAACTCGACCAGCCGGCTGTAGAGCGCCTGCCGCTCCGACATCGTGGCTCCTCGCGCGCGCGGCTCCGGCGGCAGGCTGGCGCGGCGGCGCGGCGGCGCGGCGGCGCTCGCGTGCTGTCGCGGCCGCCGATGGGATCCGCCTCCTCGCGCGCGGCTCTGGCGGCGGGTGTGGCGCTCGCGAGGGCTCTGGCGGCGGGCGGCGCTCGCGTGGCGTCGCCGGCGGGGGGCCGACTCTTTGCGCGCGCGGCTCTGGCGGCGCGGCGGCGCTCGCGAGGGCTCCGGCCTGGCCGAGCGGGGGACTTTGGACTTTGGTTTTCATTGGGTTGGCCCCGCCGCCTGCCCCCCTACGTTCTTATTGTTCCATTTTTCACATGAAATCACGGCGAGTACCGTTCTACTTTGAGGGGTATGAAAGGAGTTTATAGCGGGCGCGCGCCGCGGCGACCACAAGTGGACAATAGAGACCCGACAAGTGGATATAAAGAATTAAGCACTTGCGAGGTGGCAATAAGGCGTAGTAGTCTCTTCCGCGCGCGTGCACAGCTTGGAGAACGATTGCATTTGCAGCAAGCTCGCTGCCCCCAACAAATGTGATGACCGGTGACATGACATGTGGTGCTGGAGCCGTGATGGAGCTTCGTCTCTTGACGTCTTCCTTCGAGACGCGATACCAGGGGTACGTACTAGTACCTTTCTTCGGGCGACGCGAGAAGGTAAGGGGACATCGGGGCGAGCACGTGTCGGAGGCAGGCCCCGAGATTCATGGTAGATGGATCCTAGGATGTTCTAGCAGGGGTGCACTGGCACGTGCACTGCCGCTGCGAACGCAGTTACCTTAAAATTAGATTAAGGTGACGTCGTTTTGGCGCCATGCCTTTTGGGTTTTCACTCCCGAAAGCCCCGAAAGAGTCTTCGTATACAAGCAGAGGGAGCACGTGTTTGGCGCGATCTTCGTCCAAGGCTTTTCAGGGCAATCGATTCGGGCTTGCGTGCAGCTTGTGAAAGTTCTAGTTTGCAGCGAGCGCGTCAGTATATCCCCAAACTTCAATCGAAACAAACCAAAAGCGTGTCGTAGGTGCTACGGAGCGATTGCTAGTCCGCTTTCTGCTTTTTTCTAGACCAACAAGAGTATCTACAAATGTATAGGTACGTGTACCGAAGTTCATTACAAATTGCGTTGAGACGACGACTTGCCATTGGGTGCAGTTCGTCTCCGCGTTTACTATTGCCAATGTAGTGCCAAGGAAAATCCTCTCAGTGGGATGCCCGCCAGAATCAGACCGCGACGGAAGGGACATCGACCTCTTCGACCTCCTGGACGCCGCACTCTTCCTTGAGAAAGTCGTCGAGCTCCTTCATCGACGATTCCGCGTTCTGCTTCTTTCGCGAGGCGAGGCGGCGGCGGCCCTGGCCACCGCGAGGCGAGGATTTTCCAGGCGTTGTTCTAGACTCGCTGCTGCCACCCGGTCCGCTGCTGAGGAGGCTGCCCACGTTCAGGACATCGCCGCTGAGTACGTTGAGCGCCGACGGCAAGTGGCTGAACGAGAAGAAGGAGGAGTTGCGGTTCATGGGCCGCAGGAAAGACGCCGCGTTCAACAGCGAGTGCTCCGAAGCCTTGGTCCCGTACAGCGAAGAGGAGAAGTTTTGCGACAGCTTGTGGGTCAACTTGGCCGTCGAGAGCGTCTTCCAGGACTTGGTTGCGCGCAGCGTCAGGTCGTCGGCATCGCCGGCGGCCAGCGGCTCGAGGTCCTGCGTAAAGCGCTCGAGGTCAGCGGTGATGCCGCCGTGCGCGCGGGACGTCTTCGAGATGGTCGGATTCGGGCTGCTGCCGCCGTCGCTGCTGTCGTTGTGGCCAATCGTCACGCTCAGCGAGCTGTGGGCCGGCCTTGCCGAGGCCGACGAGCTCGTGCTGTTGCTCGTGCCGGGTCTGCTCGGCGAAGACGGCGCGAGCATGTAGGAAAAGTTAAAGTGCGACTGGCTGTGGTCGCGCGGCGACAGGCGGTCGGCGTCGAGCAGGCTGTCGAGACCCTGGCGGAGACTTAGGGTCGACATGACCGGGTACAGGTTCCCCATAATCTCGTCGGTCGTGGCCTTTTCCTCGCGCGCAGCGGAAGCCCGACGGCCGTTCTCGCCGCCAGTGCCGCTGCGCGACGCCGTGGTCCTCGGGGCTCGCGAGGACGTCACGAGGAACTCCGGGTCCGGCTGCGCGACGTGGCCCAGAAAGACGTTCTGGTAGGCCTTGAGGATGTTGAGCATAAAGGCCACGGTCCCGTACGGGTTATGCTGGCGCTGCTCGAGGGGCTGCTCGCGCGCAAACTGGACGAGCCGCGCTCCGAACCTGCCGTCGTCGACGAGGAACTTGCTAAAGCCCACCTCGTCGAGAATGTAGTCGTCGCACGGCGACCGCGCGGGCGGCGCGCTCTCGCGACTGTGGGGCCGGATGCGGAGCCCAGGACCCGCGCACGGCAGGCTGGCCTTGTGCGAGGGCACCGCCAGCCAGTGCCGGGCCAGGTCGAGCGCAGTGGCGCTAAAATGCTGAAAGTCGCCGTGGTCGCGCAGCGAGAGCGACGCGTGCGGCTCGGCATTTTTGATCGAGAAGTTGATCATGCGCAGCAGCTCGTAGAGGCAGACTTGGCGCGGGTCGCTCATCTTGCTCAGGCGCTTCGACGACGACCCGCCGCTGCTCCCGCTGCCGGCGTTCTTGTACAACTCGAGCTGCGGAATCGACTGCGACCGCGACATGTGCGTGTCTGCGAAGCACGAGGTCCACGCGCGGTCCTGGTCCTGGTCCTGGTCCTGGTCCTGGCGCGACTGCCGCTCTTGCTGCTGCTGCCGCAGGTACTGCTGCTGCTGCTGCTGCTGCTGCTGCTGCTGGGCCACGAGCGGGTAGACGGGCTCCGAGGAGTCGCTGTGGGTGCGCTTCTTGCTATAGCCCAAGCGCCCCGAGGCTGCGATGCGCTCCTGCGACGCGAGTCTCCGCACGTAGTGCTTCGACGCGTACGGCGGGGGCTCGGCCCAGGTCGTCGTCGTGCCGGCGTGCGGCTGCGCAGCGTGGGAGCGCGGAATTTGCGTCGTCGACGGCGACCCGTGGGCCCGCGCGGAGGCGCTGCGGGTCCTCGTCGTGACCTCAAAGTCGTCGCCGGCGGCGGCCGTGGCCGTCGCGCCTGTGTGCGTGTAGCGCTCCTGGTACGGGCCGGCGTGGCCGTGGTACGAGGACGGGACGTACGGGTGCTGCGAGACGTGCCGGGTCTCGATGACGCGCTGCTGCTGCTGCTGCTGCTGCTGCTGCTGCTGCGGGGCCTGCTCCTGGGCGCTCGAGTAGCACTCCGTGCCCGGGTCGCTCGGGTACCTGCGCGCCTGCAGCGGGACCGTGCGGTGGTGGTGGTGCATGCTCACGGCCGGCTGCGAACCCGCGTGCCGCGCGAGACGGCCCATCGAGGTGTCGGCCTCGCGCCGCTTTTTGGCGCGCCGCGGCGGCAGCGGAGGGCTGTTCATGGGCAGCCGCGTCTGCCGCGCATTCTCGAGCTTGGTGGCAATCCCGTTCTCTTGCGTCGAGGCAAAGACCCCCGTGCGGTTGCGGCGCCGGCAAAAGAGCTTCCACTTGGGCGAGGTCACGGCCGCTAGCACGCGGTAGTGCTGCGGGCGCTTCGTCGTCCCCGGGACCAGCTCGAGGACGTAGGCGCGAAAATTGTGGTACACATTGCGCGTGAGCTTGCTCCCGAGGAAGCCGTAGTGCCACCCTTTGAGGTTGCGGTTGAACTCAAAGTTCACGCGGACACTCCCGTCGCCGTCGATGCGCCTGTCCTGCAGCTCAAGGCCCTCAATGTACTCTAGAAGAGGCTCGTCGGCCTGGCGAATCTTGGTCCGCACCTGCTCCACGGAGAGCACGTCGCCAGCCTTGAAGCGCTCGCGCGAAATGCCTTTGGCCGCGGCTGCGGCCGGGCTGTTGAGCTCGCAGTCCGCGATGCAAAAATGCGCAAAGCTGTACAGCTGGCCTGGGACAGACTGCGGCAGGTAGTAAAAGTTGATGACGATGCTGTGGCCGCAAAACCCGCGCTGGTGGCCCAGGCCTTGGCAGTGGTTCGGGAAACAACGCAGGTTCTTCTGCCCATTGGCCTTGTTGTTCCGCTGGTACGCCTGGGCCCACTGGATGTTGGTATGGAATTCGAGCCTTGGCAAGTTATCGCAGTCCTTGGCGGCCGTCGACCCGCGAGAGACTGCCAGCTGCGATTCGCCGTTGCCGCCTCCTCGAACTGCTGCTGCTGCTGCAGCAGCAGCAGAAGCAGCGGCGGCAGCTCCGGGAGCAACCACTGCTGCCCTGCCTCCGGCGGCCGAGGGCCCGGGCTTGGGGTCCATTTTTCACGTTTGCTGAGGCCGGAAACGCTGTGCAGCTCCACGAAATCTCGGCGGGGAGGGGTGGCGGAGTTTTGCCCCAGGTGCTCGCTTGCTTCGAAGCGCACGCACCCGAGATTTGCGCGAATACGCTGGCCTGTGCTCGAGCTCCTCGAGGTTGACGGCGGTGTCTTTGCTCGCTTGCGTCGGCCGGCAGCTGCTGAGGATGTGCGCGCCTGGATCCCCGGCGATGGGCTACGCTGGGCTGCGCTGGGCTGCAAGGCGATGCGATGCAATGCGGCGCGATGGACTTCGCCACGATGCGCTACAATGCAGTGGCTGAGAAGTTGGTCCTCGACGGGCCGCTCGAGCGCTGAGCTGCTCAGATGATCAAGCCAATGCCCCGAGGGACCGACACAACGACGGATCCTCGAAAGTACGTGGTATGATCAGTTGAAGGTCCGCCGCCGTGGATGGCCGTCGCGCGGCGATCTTTGGCGCGCCTGATTGAGCGAGCGCGCGGGCTTTGGCCACCGCACGGGAATGCGCTTTGATGTCTCTCGCACGCGCGCGGCCTGACCCGGAATCTGCACCACCCCTCGCTCGCGTGTTTGGCCTCGAAAGCGAGTACGTGCGTGGGCAAGCACGCTAGCGCCTCCGAGCCGAGCCGAGCCGAGCCGAGCCGAGTCACGGATGGATCGATCGATGGCGCGTATCTTACGCGCTTTTACGAGTTTGGCGCCTCGGTCGACCGATGAGGCGGTCGGACGGCCGATTAGGCCCCCTCCCTGCCTGCTTGCCTGCCTGCCTGCCTGCCTGCCTGCCTGCCTGCCTGCCCGCGCCTCGGTGCTGCGACAACTGGACCCGGGCAGCCAATCGCGGCGCGGGGTCTTGGCGTTCCCGACCTGCGCGCGGCGTCCGACAGGCCCACCTGGGCGCCGGGCCGTCGCGCCGCGCAGCTCGCACCCGCGCAGAGTCTCGCGATTTGACCCCGGGAAGAGGGAGGAGCTTGAAAGACCCGAAAGAAAGAGAAAGAGAAAGGATTCCAGAGGGAAGGAAGAAAAAGAAAGAAAGAAAGAAAGAAAAGAAAAGAAAAGAAAGACCTCTCTTCGTCTGTGATGGACGTAAGCGAGAGAGACGAGGTGACCTGACGTGACCTGACTCCTGAGGCAACAGGGAGGGCCCAAGCGCGCGGGCGATGATGGCCGGGCCAGGCGCGCCTCTTGATTGGGGAAAGACGATTTGCTGCCGGCGATGCGATGGACGTCGAGGCGCTGGACGCGGCGCGGACTCCACGAAGGCGACTTGACTGACTGAATGACTGACAGTGAGTGCCAGAGTGGGGCGGAGGGATGGTTGGCCAGTCCCACGCACGTACGTATCCTACGCTTTCCTTTTACTTTGCAGTGTCGTCGACGAGGAGACAGCGGCGAGGCGATCAGAGACCGTCGCTGCACTGCGAGGAGGTAAGCGATGAGGATCTTGTACGCGCTCAAGGGGAGGGGAACGAAATCTGCGCCTGGCTCTGCGCGCTCGATGACTCTTGTCGTGGCAGGAAAGTGAAAGAACGTGAAGGAAAACACACGATCTTCGGCTCGGGCCCGGACCAGAAAAGACCCCGACGCGCGGCGCGGGGACTCGGGAAAGGGAGGGACTCGAGTCCTGCGCCTTTTGCGGCCGTCTCTCGAGGTCGCCGCGCGGTCGGGCTCGATTGTGGAAACTCGTTCAAGCGCTGCGAACTTGAAAGTTGATGCGATCAATGTGCTTTATTTAAAAAATTCGTTTTTCTTCCGTCAACTTGTTTTGAAAAGAGTGCCGCCGTGAAGTGAAAGACACGAAAGACCCTCTCCTCGTTTGAGGTCTTCGCGACGATCGATCGGCATTTCGTTTCGAGTTGCCTTTGATTGTTCGACCGGCTAAGGTCAGTTCCGCGGCCGGCTGCACGGCCGGCCTGCCGCCCGGGACATGCCTCAGCGCGCACGCTGCGCCTGTGAAAAAAAGCCTGCGAGCGCCCAGCTGCCCCGCTGCTTTGACCCGTTGCGATCGATTTTGTCCAGGCTCGCTGCGTACGTACGCATAGTACGCATACGTACGTACGCGTTCATTCCATTTTTCCACAGTGCTGCAGCGACACGACACGACACGATCGGCCGTGCCTCCGCCTCGCCCCACCTCGCCAACTTGCGCTGCGCTGCGCCGGAGCACTACGATTGCGCCCCCGCGGACAAAGATCTTCGACCTTGGCGTCTCTCAGATCTCCGCCCTCGTCTCGCAGGCCCCAGCACCCATCACTCACATCCGCGGGCACATCGCCGCGGAGGGCGACCGGCGCCGAAGGAGGGCGCCGCGCCGCGCCTCGCCTCGCCTCGCGCCGCGCAGCGCGGCCGCCGCGGGCGCTCGAGCGTCCCTCATCCGTGCCGGAGCGTCGAGTCCAAACTCGTCCAAACCGCCGCCTTCAAGTTCATTTGTTCATTCAAGTTGGAGCAAAACAAAATTTTCCCCACAGCTCCGGCGCTCCGAAGAATTCACATTCGTTCGTTCGCTCGTTCATGCGCTTCCCGCGCCGCCGCCGCCGCCGCCGCCGCCGCCGCGCTGAGCCCGGCGTCGTGCGTGGCGGCGCGGAGAGCGCGGGCAGGGGCGCCGGAATCGCCGTAATCGCCGGGGTCGCCGAGGCTGCAGTGCTTGCTTGGTCCGCCTGTCGGCCCCACAGCGCCTCGCTTGCGCTGCTCGGAAACCCTCGGAGCCATCGGAGTCGTCGGAGACGCAGTGCTCAGAGAATCACTGCGCTCCGAGAATGGCGCAAGCGAGCAAGCGCCCGGAGCCGGCCTGCAGGCTGGCTGGGGAAACCCTTGACCTCGAAAGGCCGCGCCGGCCGCGGACCCTGCGCAGGATCCTTGTGCAGGCAGAGCCTGCGGGGACGGGACCGCCGATTGGGCCCCAGTCCGGGCCAGTCGCCACCCGAGGGACACGCAACTGACCGCCCCCGATGAACAGTCTGAGCACGTTTATCAGGGCTATGGGACGACCTAGCGTAAGGATGAGGCCCGCGACGATAGCGCAAGTTTGCCCCATGTCGCCATGTACGTACGTACGTACGTACGTACGTACGTACGTACCGCCTCGCTGGGCTGGGGCGCTTTGCGTTGATTCATCCAGAACCCCCCC
>KQ758780.1:489059-502496 GCA_001462505.1 Aurantiochytrium sp. T66
TGTGCAAGCAAGCAGAGCGCCGCGCGCGGCCTGCTTTTGCATAGCAGCCGGGCAGGCGGAGCGCGCTACTCCGCCGCGCCGAGAGGCCGCGCCGCGCGCAGGCGCCTGTCGTCCTACCCTCCCGCCCCTCGCGCTCCCGCCCGCCCGCCGACGGCCCGCGGAGCCGCTGCCGAGCCGCGGATATCTATCCGTCGTTCGTTTTTTTCCTCCCTGCTTCTCTGCCCTGGGAGACCGCGCGAAGACTTTGTTCTCCGAGCGCGCAGAGAAGATCTGCGCGCGACGCTCGCCTCGCCGGGCGCGAGGCAGGCCAGCGTAGACCGCGGGGAGAGCCCCACCCAGGAAAAGGGCCGTAGATGAGCAGCGAGTCGGCTGCTGTCGCTCCAGCGCCCGGGCAGGACCAGCCTATGGATCCGAAGGCAACTGCGGCCCCCCACGACAACGCGAGCAGCGGCAAGAATCACAACACCGGCAGTAACCCTCACCCGCAGGGAAACCACGCTGACACATTGGGACCCACGCGAACGGACAGTATCATGGACTTTAACACGGACATTGGAGATGCGCACGGGAGCGGCGGGTCGTCCATACCCGCGCTCTCGCCGCCGCCCATGAACAGTACCATGTCTGCAATGTCCATGGATCTTGGCGACTTTTCCATGCCGAGTTCGGACAACTTTGACCCCACCGCACCATTAGACGCCAGCGGACCCTCCGCCGCAGGGCCCTCCGCCGCTGCCGCGGGTACTGGCGACGCCAACACCTCCAATGACAAGAGTGGCAGCAGCAGCAGCAGCAGCAACAACAACAACGGCGTGAGCGGTTCCGGGGCGGACGGCGCCAATCACGCCCAGAACGGACCCGGCGGCGCCTCGAGCGCGAGCAACACTCCCTTGAACGCAGCCAACGCGTCATCGACTGCGGCGACAGGGCCATCAGGGGCTGGGACGGGCGTAGGAGCTGGAGGAGGGCCTGGTGGGTCCGGGCCCGGGTACAACGCGAGCCAAGAAAGTGCAAGCGGCCCCGCCTCCACTTCCGCCGCTCCCGGCTCCGAGACGGCCGCCGCCGCCGCCGCCCCGGGCGCATCGGGCGCCGCGCCGCCTTCTTCGGCCGCGGGCTCACAAGCGCACGGGTCTGCGCCATCACAAACAAGCGCATCGTCGACCTCCTCTGCGTCTGGCGCTCCGCCGCAGCAGGCCAACGCCTCGCAGCCGGCGCCGAACGCTAATGCCGCGAGCAAGCCGCAGGGCGCGCCAAATGCAACAAACACGGTGCCCAATGCCGCGGGAAGGTCCCCGTCGCAGGGCCCAAACACCGGCGACGTGACGATGCAAGACGCTAATACCGGGGCCACGGCTGCGGGTCCCGGGCCGAACGCGAGCCCCGTGCCGGCGGGGCCCGTGACACCCGGGGGCAGCAACACCGCCGTGCCGCCCTCGCCGGCGGCGCTCATCGCCAAGCAGCAGTCGATGCCAACACCGCAACCCCTGGTCAAGTCGAGCAGCAGCTCGAGCAGCAGCAGCTCGAGCAGCCGCGCCAGCCGCGCCGGTCTCAAGCGCTCCGCGTCTTCACTGCGCGGCAACGTCGCCAAGATCAAGGCGCGCGCAAACAAGCGGTTTGACCAATCAAAAGAGTCGGTCATGGGAATGGTCGCGCCCTTTTGTGACTTCAAAACGATGATGGCCATCTCGATCGTTTCAAAGCGATGTAAGGAGGCGGTCGCTATGACAAAAGAGTGGAAAATGAAGGCCATGTCGCTAGTGAAAGACCTGCGCGGACACATCGGGCCCATAAACGTGCTCATCAAGGTGAGCAACTTTGTCTTTAGCGGATCGGCGGACGGCAAGATCAAAATCTGGAACACGCGCACGTGGGCCTGCGAGCGGACGGTGAACGTCTCGCCGCTGCCCACGAGCCAGGGCGGCGCCCAGCAGAGCATGGTGCCCCAGGGCACGCAGCCCAGGGGCAGCAGGGCCCAGGACGAGAGCGAGCGCACCAACGCAGTGACGGCGCTGACCGTCCTGGACAAGGTGCTTTTTATTGGCCTCGAAGACGGCTTCCTCATCATCCGCATGATCATGGAGTCACAGAATAGCCGTCTTGAGAACCGCAAAATCAAGGCCCACGAGGGCGCGATCAAGGCGATCGCGGTGCACGCGCGCATGCAAAAGATCTTCACCGGCGGCGCAGACCGCAAAATCAAGGTCTGGAACGCGCAGAGCTACCAGCTCGTCGCCACCTTTGACAAGCACACGGACATGGTCACGGCCCTCGAGATTTGCGGCGCCCGCCTCTTTAGCGGCGGCCGCGACTGCAAGCTCATGGTCTGGGCCGGCAAGGAGCTCAAGCACGAGAAACAGCTCGAGCGTCCCTCGTCGGACCGTGAGCGCCGCTCCTTCGGCATCATCACCGCCTTGGCCTCGCACGAGAACAAGGTTTTTTCCGCCTCGTGGGACTGCTACATTCGAATCTGGGACGCCAAAAAGCTAGAGCTCATCAACGAGGTCTTTATATGGCCCGTTGGCGTCTGCTGGTCGCTCGCTGTCCGCGTCGTCAAGGACTTCCCGACCACGCTCGTCTGCGGCATTCGGGATGGAGACATCGAGCTGCGTCTCATCGACGACAAGCACAAGCTCGAGTGCGTGCAGTCCCTTGAGGAGGACAAGTGGTGTACCAAGCTGCAAAAGCACGAGGACTGGATCCTTTGCGTCCTGCCTCTTCCGGACGGGCGCATTGTCACCGGCTCCGAGGACTGGATGGTCAAGGTTTGGAACTACCGCTTCATGCCTGAGCCGGCGCGTCCACCCGTGGCCCGCTCGGCGTCCATGAGTTCGCGCGGTAGAGGTCGGGGTGGGCCGAGCCAGCAGCCCGTGCGCCCCCCTCCCGGCGCCCCTCCCGGCGCCCCTCCGCGCCCGCGTGGTGCCTTGCCGCCGGACGGCTATACCTCGATGAGGGGAGGCGTGAATCACATTCGGCCGCCTCAAGGGGGCTACCCCGCGCGGCCCCCTACGGGCACAGCCAAGCCCGGGGGGCCCTCGCCGCGAGGCAGCGCGCCTGCTAAGCCTGGCGGCTACTACGATCCGAACGGACGCCCACCCGCGAGCGGCTACGCCTCGCAAGGCTCTGCGCCGGGAACATACCCCATGCACGCGCAGTCATCTGCGGCTTCTCAGAGTCAGGGACACCCGGGTATGGGAGCCCAGGGGCCGCGGCCGGGCTACGGTCACCCGCCGCATGTTCCCTACCCTCACGCAGGCGGCAGCTACCCGCGACCTGCCGTGCGCGGCATGTACCCGCAGCAGGGCCCGCAAGGCCAGGGCCAGGGACCCAACACGCAGCAGTTGTCTCAGCAGCAGATGCAGGTGAACCAACGCCGTATGTATCAAGGAGCGCCCGGCTCCTCCGGGTACGCAGGCCAGCCTCCTCCTCAGGGACAAGGCTATTCTTCGCAGGGAGGGTACTCCCAAGGGTACCAGTAGCCCGCTCCCCTTTGCCCGTTTTGCTCGACCGCCGCCAACAACTGACATCGTTTCCGTCACCCGTCCTCCGCGGCGTTGACGGAATTTGAATGAGAGAATCATTGTTCTTACTGCACGGTAGCTCGTAGTACTTGAGCGCGCTCTTGCCTAACTCCCGCCAAGCTTGCTGTGCGTTGGATAGTAATCGCGCAAAAGATGTCTTCATACCAGTATGGTTTTGATAAGAGAGAGCCTGAGGGGGAGCATCTTCTTGACGCGCTGAGCTGACTGCGAAAAGCTCGTTTCACTCGAGAAATTGGCTGGGGTCAATAATTTCTCTCGGAGGGACCGTGACGGCAGTGTAGCCTAGACCTTCTCGGCGCTATCAGGGTACTACGTATACATTATTTGGTCTTGACTTTGCAAAAGTCAATGACGAGCTTGCCCTGGAAATCGGAGTGGCCCAGGACACGGATGAAGTCTTCCCGGGTGATAGATTCACGGTCCGAGCTCGCCTCTTCAAAGGTGTGGTCCACAACCTGGTCTAGCACGCCGGCGGTCTCGAGCGATTTGATACGCTCCATGTAGCGGCGCTTCTCCTCGGGGTCCATCTTGATTTTCTTTTCTGCAGCCGCATCTCGCAGCGCGGAGAGCTGCTTTTGGTTCCACTCGAGCTGCTTCTGGACGCTCCCTGCAGCGCCTGCGGCCTCCTCGGCCTCGAGGCATCGGCGCTCCTGGGCAAGCTCTTCGACGGAGCGCTTGAAGGCTGTGATATCTCGAAGATAGGCACAGAGATCGCTTTTGCTGATCTTGTCGTCGCCGTCGTAGTCGTGCATCTTGAAAGCAAGCATGAGCTTTTTCTCGCGAGGTCCGTGCGGGCTGAAATTGGAAGCCGTGATGACAAATTCGCGAAAATCCATGAGACCTTCCTCGTCGGCCTCAAAACACTCGATGACGCGATGCTTTAGCGGGTTATCGCGCAGCTCGGCCATCTCGGTGAGCTTTTCCCTTTCCACCCACTCGCTCTCGCCCGCGATGTCCTTGAAACGGAGACGGAGGAGCTTTACTTCCTGCTCGGAGAACACGCTGAGCATGCGGAGCTCTTCCACCTCCTCGCCATTCAGGTCGCAGGTGTCGAGCTCCCAGACCCGCTCCTGGGTTTTGGTTTCTCCGAAAATAGCGGTCTTTAGCTTTGCAAAGAAACCCTGCGGAGCCGGACCCGCCGTGGCCTTCTTCGCGTCAGGATCTTGTTTCGGCTGCGCCTTCGGGTCGGCGCTTGGGGGTGCAGGGGCGACGGCAGCGCTAGACCCCGAGCTGCCGCGACGCCCTCCCTTGTCTTCTACGGCCCGCTGGCTTGGCCGATTTTCGCCTGCTCGCTCCGAAGAGGCCATCTTCTCCTCAGTCTCGTCTGGTAAGGCTTTCTCTGCCGCCATGGCGCTGCCCTTGCCGGCCAGCAGCAAGCCGCTTGGCAGGCTTCGCCGCCGCGACGATTTCGCTCTTTGCTCTCGTCCGTTTGTCCGGCTCTTCGCTTCTTTGCTCTTCAGAACTTGTGGGCTTGCCAAATGGGGCTGGCAGGTATGGTATGGCGACTGGCAGTGATAAGCAAGCACAGGGCATGCAGAGAGCGTGCGTGGTCCACGCCCTCGCTGACGGCTTTGATGATCTCGATCGCCTTCAACAAGGTCCTTGAAAGCTAAATTTCTGTTCCTGGATTCTCGCAAACATGCCTCACTGTCGGCCAAATTGTCGGAGAGCAAGCTGCAAGCCGAGGTCTTCCTCCGCGGGCCCGCGTAGGGCGCCGAAGCCGTTACGGTCTAGTGGCGCGCGAGCGAGCGCAGTAGGCTCGCTGGACCGCGGCCCTGGCGCGCGACCTTCAGACCCGACCCCGACCCCGACGATCCCGCGCGCGGTGCGCGCCCGGCTGGGCCCCCGCTGCGAGGCACCCCCTCCCCCTCCCGCGCGCCATGGGCGGCCCCACCTGCGCGGGCGTGTGCTCGGTGGCCTCGCTGCGCATGGTCGGCGAGCTGCTCGCCGACCGGGACGAGGCGGCCGCCGACTCCGACGGCGACAGCGACGAGCTCGTCGTGGACGCGGAGGACGCGGCCGCGAAGCTGGCGACGGTCAGCGGCGCCGAGATTAAGGCCGCCACGAAGGTCGTATGGACCCGCGACGTCGTCGAGCACGCCAACGGGACCACGGAGGTGGTGGACTCCAAGCACTACGTGCCCTTCGACAGCGCGCAGCGCGGCGTGAGCGGTAACCGTAGGCTAGAGGTGTTCAGCAACCTCGGCACCTGGCTCAAGATCGCGAAACGGGTGTGGCCGTACACGGCCATCGGGCGCATTCGCATCGTGGAGAACGGCGTCGAGTACGCGTGCACAGGGACGATCGTGGCGCCAAATATTGTACTCACCGCCGGCCATTGCGCCATCAATAGGGACTCGGGGGAGGTCCTGGAAGAGATCTATTTTGAGCCCGACCTGATCAACGGCGAGACTTTTGAGGAGTACTCCATCGTCGGCATGTACGGCTATCTGGGCGAGGAATCCTTTTTGTACTACACCGACCGCGACTGGATGTTCCTCTTCACACGGGAGTCTGTGGGTACGCGCTACGGCTGGCTCAGCATTAGATCTTCGGCTCCCTTTGACAGCAACAGCGAGCTCGAGGTCAAGGTCTCCGGGTATGCGACCCATACGCACTGCGATTCGGGCTACACCCTGTGTGAAGGCTCGGGAACCATGACGCGCCGGTCCGGAGGCGCTGAAGGCGCGTACACGATCAACACATACGGGGGGTCGAGCGGAGGGCCCATTACCGTGTGGGGCGACGATGGGTCCGTGCAAATCGTCGGTATCCATGTCAAAGCTGTCACGCTCTCGCGAACGAATGTGGGCATTCTTTCCTCCGAGTTCTATTCCCACCTTCTCGAGGCCAGGGATAGGACGTTTGCTCTCGACGTGGCGGACCAGTATCGAGTAAAGGGCATTGTGTGCACGGTGCACGACAACTGCGATTCGTCTTCGTTTTGCGCAAATATTAACGGCGGTCGGTGCTACCGCTGCGATGCGTGTGGCGACGTGAACAGTACCGTGTCCACTTTTGATGGAGGCGACTGTCCTCTTAAGTGCGCGGCCAGCTCGGGCAGCGGGTCAAATGCGGACCACGACACTGACTGCGACCTGACCACGGACGGGACCAGCTCCAGCACCTCGGTTTGCGTGGACAACAACACGCTGTGTATTTCAGAATCGAGCTGTGGGGCCTCGACGAGTCTTTCTGAAAGCGCGGACCCCACTGTCTACGTGTATCTGCAGGGCGTGTATATCTCCACGAAATACGTGGACGTTTTCAAGGTGACCCAGGACGAGTTCGACTCGTTTGACCAGGATGCCAATTTGCTTGCTCGGGCGCGAGGGTACCGCGCCGGGGCGCTGAACGACACGCTCACGGTTGTCGCCTTCGGCAGCGCGCAGCTTGTGCCTGACGACCTCGACCTCATCATCAGCAGTATTTCGCCGTCTGTGGTCGCAGACCCGACCGACGGCGTCGTTTTCCTCACCCTGAGCTTTATTGCCGCAAGCATTCTCCTCATGCTTTACATGCGCTGGCGCATCGCCGAGCTCTTGCGATCTTAACGTTTATGTTCGCGAGCTGGTGTTGAGCGCACGAGCACGCGCAAGAGCGAGCGAGCGGTCGCGACTGTGATGTCTATATAGTGTACCATGACCCCTGTACTTTGTGATTTCGCGAGCATCTCGTTACTGGTTAGGCTGAGCCTTGGGATCTGATCCGCAGCAGTCGCGCGATTTTGCGCGCCCTTCCGCAAAATGGTCACAGAAGACTTTTCCTCTTGGGCGCGCCACCAGTAGACGAAGTTTTTCGCCAAGTTTGGGTCTTGTGCCCGGCCTTGGGGTTCATCCTCATCATGCCGCAGTTCTCAGATCGGCAGAGCCCCCATCGATTGTCAAATTCTACGCATGACTCCTACAATACCCCCTTACGCTACGCTTGTCGCCCTCGCCTCATGGACCAAGAGGGGGCTAGTATGAACGTTTGGTATCGCCTACCCTCAGGCTTCTGTGCGCTCAAACCAGGATCACCCAGGCAGTTGCTGCACTACGCACTAGCCTACGGTTCTTCCCAACTCTCTTTTGGATCTTCTTTTGGCTCTTCTGTTCCAGTGAGTTTGACTCTCGCGGACGTCCAGGAGTCATCCAGAATCCAGATGATCATCTTTTTGCTGGTGACGTGAACATGCCAGGCCTACCTAGCTAGTAGTACTGTAGGCTGGATTATTGAGTCTCAGCACAAGTGCAGACGTTCCTGTTCGGACCATGGTCACCGGTATCATCGGTGCAGATCATACAGTACCTACGTACCAGGGTACGTAGTCCCCAACCTCCATCGATTGAGATAAATCATCGAGACTCTCGCGCAAGAGCCCCCGACACGAAGCGAAGCGTGACTGATAGGCCCAGTAGCCTCTTGGGGCTGGCATGATGGATGTCATTGATGATGATGATGATGATGATGATGATGATGATGATGATGATGATGATGATGATGATGATGATGATGGTGACGATGATCACGATGATGATGAAGGCGAACGACGCCGACATGACCTTGACCTCGCCCGGCTCGGCGTCGCCAAGGCGCGCGAGCTTAAAGTGGACCAGCTCCTGTCGAAGAAAAGGTCTCGGAGACGCTGAGAGAAGCTTGCAATCGACGAGGAAACTTTGGAGATGCTACGCAAATAAAGATGTTGGCGTTGCGGACGTACGACGTTGGGACCACACCAGCGGGCCTCGAGACCCGAATGCGCTCCGGTGAAAGGCTACAATGCTCGGGAACTAGAAAATGAAGGGAAGTTTTACAAAGTTGGGATGGATCATCAGCGCGAAGGGCGGGGCGAACGAACGTATACCCTCAGTTATTCGGCCTTTTGGGCTTTCTTGGCGTTGCGGTTCGCGTAGGCGGCTTCAGGCAAGGTGGAGTTCGTCTTCACGAAGGCGTTGTAGCAAGCCTGCAAGAGGTTGCCCCACCAGACCCAGTTGAGCACTGTGAGAATGCAGATGCAGACCATGCTGGTGACGCCGACAACGTGCGGGTATTTGCCGTGCTCGGTTCCAAAGGCCGGGGACTCGGTGTGCTCGACGAGCCAGAGGTAGTTGAAGTAAGTAAAGAGGCAGACGCGGGCTGGGAAGACGAAGAAGAGCACGGCACCGGCGACCATGACGAAGCGGTTCAGGCCGTCGGCGCGCGCGATGTCGATGACGGCCACGAGCGGCGTGCTAAACTCGGAGAGACCAACGGCGGCGCCGAACATGCCGCTCTGGCCAAAAAACATAGAGTTGGCGAGACCGACGATGCAGGCGACGTGGTGGACAACAAAGGGAAGGCGCCAGTTCTTCCAGATAACGCGGCCCACGAGGTCCTGAGCCATGTAGGCGAGCATGAGCGCGTGCATGACGGAGGCCTGGAACTCTTCTAGCGGGGAAAGCGTGACGTTGCCAACGAGGACGTCAAAGAAGCCGCGTGCGGTGCCTCCACCCGCCTGCACGACGATGATGGAGTAATAGAGGACGGATACCGCGCAGCAAAAGGTCGCGCAAAAGAGGTTGGTGAACCGCAGCCGCAGCTTTCCCGAGGCCTTCTCCTCTTTATCGTCCAGGTACCTGGCAAAAAGGCCCACAAAGGTCACGCTCACGGCCGAGAGCGCCCAGAGCGACGCCTCGTGCGACTGAAAGGTCGCCACGGCCTCGCGGGCCAGGCCCTCTACGATCTTCTCCGACGCGTTGGTCATGGCGCCGGCCGCCGGGGGACCCACTGCTCTGGCAGCGACTGCGAGCAACTGCCTGCTCAGAGGTCGGAGAGCGTCACGGGCTCGACTCCGACGGGTTGCTGCTGCTCGTCCTCGATGCTCTTCTGCTGCTCTCGGCGCTCTTCGGCAGAGCTTCTGAGAATGCTTGCTTGCTTTCTACAGCGCGACGATCGTCAATCAGCGAAGATCGCAAAGCGCGTCAGCAATGCCGCTGGCACGGACTCGAGATCGATCTTGCAGCTTTGCGCAGCGCAGCATCAGGCTGCTGACCTGGCGACCTGGTTGACTGACGCGGCTGTCATCATGAGGCCACGACACGACGCGACGACACGAGCGAAGAAGCAGCGGTGGTGCGCTGGTTTTCGTCGCTGACTCGTCATCTCATCTCAGCGCTGCTATGCTGACTGTCAGACGCTCTCTCTTGCAATGGCCGGCCGGCCGACCTCATCATCATCAGACAGATTAGTCTGTCGGTCGGGCGCGGCGAAAGCTGCGTTTCTGGTTATTAGTAAGGCCGCTATGCGTAGCAACCATAGGCTGAGCGCGAGCTGGTCACCGGTCACAGTGATCACTACTAGCTAGCCTATCCTCGGCCACGATGATGGTCTTTGACGAAGGACTTTTGAGCAGCGAGCGAGAGCCAAATCTGCGCGACTTCAACTTTGTTGCAGTGCCGGATTGCCGAGGAATCCTTGTCGATGGACTTCTAACCCGGGACGACCCCGGGACTATGTTCGTGCACGTACGTACGTATACGTACCAGTGGTACGTGTAGTACGCCGTGTATGTACGTACGTACTGTACTATGGTACGATTTTGCCACGAATGTCCGAGTCGGGCGGGCAGGTTAGGTTCGCAGGTTAGTTCGAGAGCGAGAGTTTGTCTCTCGCCCATAGCCGAGGCCTAGGCCGAGGTTAGGCCTAGGCCGAGGCCTATTGCAAGCTCGAGGCCTCGGACTCGGACTCGGACTCGGAGGCCGACGCCTATGTGTTCTATCGAAGTTTTTCCCGCCGAGTCCGAGTCCCGCTCTCGCTCAACGTTCATGTCCATGCCACTCTCATCACTCCCCGTGAGGTGACGTCAGTCAGTCAGCGCCGCGCGTCGAGGGCGAGGTCCTGAGGTCCTGGTCGCCGAAGCACGCAGGGGCGGGCGTTCTTCTCTTCTTCAAGTTCTACGACGTGACGTGCTTCTCCTCGCTCTAGCTAGTGACCTCGGAGCAGGAGCAGACCGCGAGCCCGCCGAGCCCGCCCGCACGCGCCCCGGCCCGAGCCTCGGCCCGAGCCCCGGCGAGCGGGAGCGAGCGGGAGCGAGCGAGCGAGCGCAGCCCGCCCCGGCGAGGCGCCGCGAGGCGGAGATGGGGTCCGCGAAGCGGCGCAGAGTCTCATCTGGCGCCAGCAGCTCGGAGCCGAGCGTTCGAGGGTCATCTTCACGGGAGACCAAGGCCCCGCGCGCGGCGACGGAGGAGGAGATGAAGCAGCACGGGAGGAGGATGCTGACGGACCTCGGCGCGATGGTGTCCGGCCGTGTCATAGCAAGGCCGTCCAAGCACGTCAAGACCCCGTACGTCGCCGACGTGCAACTGCTCGATGGCACCGACCGCATCGTGCAGGCGCACTCGCCGTCGCTCGGATGTGCGGGCATGGTGGCCCCAGGACGGGTCGTGGAAATGACCGAGGTCTCCAAAACGTCGTCGTCGTCGTCATCTTCGTCGTCCTCGAAAACGCCGCCCCGTAAAACGACTCACTCGGTGTGTCTGTGTCACGACGCCCCCCGCGCAGATGTCAAGGAGGGTCAGCCGGTCCTCGGCGACCCCGTCGTAGGCGCCTTGCCCGCGCTCGCAGAGTCGTTCGTGCTCAAGGCCCTGGAAAAGGGCTGGTTCCGGGAGTTCGAGCCCGGGTACACGGTGACGAAGCAGAAGACCTACGGCGCTAGCCGTGTGGACTTTGTCCTCAACTACGACGACGATAACAGCGAAGCCGGTGCCGCCAGCGCCGATAGCGCCAGCAAGAAGAAGAAGACCAGGTCAAAAAAGGCCAAAACTAAGAGCAACGAAGATGACGACAACCAGGACGTCAGCAAGAGCAAAGCTGACACTCCTGGCGAAGGCGGCGAAGCGAAGCCCGCGCGCAAGACGCTCATCGAGGTGAAGAATGTGGTCTGCGCCGACTACCTCCCATGGGAGAACCCGGTCGCTAGCAAGGTTGAGGGCGCGCTCGAGCCTCGCCTGGCTTCTTGCCTGCAGGACAAGCGTACGGGCGCTGTCTTGCGCGCTGCGGTCTTTCCGCACGGGGGCACGAAGAAACCCAAGATCGGGGTTCTCTCCTCGCGGGCCATCAAGCACGTCCACGAACTCACGCAGATGCACCTCTCGCGGCGTCTGGGCGAGGAGAACATCGACAGCGCGCTAATCTTCGTGGTGAATCGGAGCGACTGCGACGTATTTCGCCCGGCGCACGAGTCGTGCCCCTTATTTGCACGCGTGCTGTACGAGGCGTCCTTGGCCGGCGTGCGTATTCTCGCGTACAGCGTCCAGTGGGACTTGGCCTCCGGGTGCGCGTACCTGGGCAAGCGGATGCCTGTGGACTTTGCCCCTGAGACGACGAGTATCCCGCTTGACCGCGTCTGGCTGGATCAGGTTCTCGTCTACGAGTCGGGTCCCAAGCCGGGCTCGCTCGGTGGTAAGGACGACAAGAAGGACAAGAAAAAGCACAAGAAGCGAAAGCGCTCCTCCCATCACCACCACCATCACCATAGTCGTCGCCGTCACCACCATGACGATGATGGAAACGGCGACAATGCGGGGGATCCGGCGCTAGCGCTGTATTCCTAAACTCAGCTCTCGCCTTGTTAGTATGTATGTCATGGGGCCGCCATATCCTGTATTCGTTCAACCCCTGCCGATCTTTACAAGTTTCATTTCGGACACGTTTGATTGAGAACAAGCGTCGACTTGTGCGATGTTCGCCGGGTTCAACTCCTTGCAGGTTTTCGCGCCTGTCGACAGATCTAGTCTAGGCCTTGGACCTACATTCATCGTCGGGCACCGTGACCCAAGTACTACGTATCGTACCCAATACCCGGGTACGTACGTACTACGTAAGGCCCGGTACGTAGTACGTACTAGGCTAGGCCTAGTAGAAGGCCGGCGTGGCAGCAGTCACAGATGAGATTCGGGCATCGCGTAAAAGTCGTCCTGCCGCGACTCGCGAGCCCACCGCAGTCATTTCCACCGCAGTCGTGGCGGCGTTGTCTTCCGCTGCGACAGCGTTGGGCAGGAAGAGTTGTTGGGCAGGAAGAGTTCCCGGCCCTGCAGGTCTCTGCGGTGACAAAAATGCGCCCGGATTGCTAGCCGTCTGCGCTGTGCGACTTCCACTCTTGTGGACCACAGCGCCGTCCTCTCAGCACGGGCCCGACGAGTCCCCGGCAGAGTCCGCTCGGTGCACGACATGGATGCTAAGCTGGCCTTCGCCACGAATGATGGATGAAGCGCAAGGGGCTCAAGGGCGTTCGCGCTCGACCTCGAGGTCGTCGGCGCCGCTTTTCCCAACGCTTGCCGCCGAAGCGACTCGACTCGAAGGAAGCCATGCATTGCCAGCGAATCCGGTCATGTCGTTCTTGCGAGCCATGCACGGTGGCGGCATCAGATTCACCAGGGCTGGACTGACATGACCAGCCTGTCGAACCCCGTGGGCCTGACCCCGAGTCCGCCCAGCGCATCGGAACGAGCGGCACAAGCTCGGCTCTTGGCTGGCCGGCGTGCTTCACGATGAATGAAGCTTGGCTGGGTCCAGTGATCCACTCCGAATCGAGCGCCGGCCGTGCCGAGCACTGCCGACGCTCCACATCAGTCTGACGAGTTTGGCATTGGGCCTCGCGGCGCGTCGCCTGGTGAGGATTTTTCGCTAACCAGCACTGCAAGCAAGCGCAAGACGCACCAGCAGCAGCAAGCAAGCAGCACACGGACGGAGGGATGGAATGACGGTATCAGTCATCAGTCATCAGAGCTCAGCGAATCATCGTTCGGAGTCCTCGCAATCCCAGCCAGCCAGCGCGTCCGTCCACCAGCTGCTGCTCCGCAGAGCTTTGGCCGACAGTTCCATTCCTTCCGCTTCTTCTGACATCATCATCATCATCATCATCATCATCATCATCATC
>KQ758780.1:506671-520261 GCA_001462505.1 Aurantiochytrium sp. T66
TGCGTCGGAAATTGCAGTCTGCTCGCCTGCAACGCCGCCCGTGCCGCGGCGCGCGACTCCTACTGTTTACGGTAGCCACCCACTAGGCCTCCGCATGGACCAGCGTGACGCCAGGCCCTCTCCGTCACCGCTTTCATGATGCCTTCCTCCACGCTCCGGTCGCAGGGCAGAGGAGACCCGCGGCCGCGATGACCGCAGCGGAACGGCGGCCGGGGCCCGCGCGTCGAGTCGCGACGCGATGCCGAAGGTGGCCACGGCGTACGCAAGAGCAGGCGGGTGCAACTCGAGGGCCGCGCTTACCTTTTACAGGCGTCGCGTTATTAGTGGCACCAGTAGTGCCCGTATGTACTGTACGTACGTGAATGCGTACGGGACCTGGTGGTAGTGCAGTGCAGTGCAATGCAGATGTAATGCACGCCGTGTAATGCAATGCATGCCGGGAAGAACTTGAAGATGGAGCCCGGGTACTACGTAGCAGCAGAGACCTGCTCGAGACTCTCCAGAGGATCTTCAGCCAGAAGAAGCGCTGCTTTTCTTTGCACAAGTTTCATCGTAGGCAGCAGCAAAATTGAAGACTTGCAATGGTCTTGAATGTGGATTATTTTGTTGATGATCTTGAAGTGACCATCATCAAAGATCAACTTGACTTTCACAACACAAGGAACACAAGGAGGAAAGAGGAGGAGTCGGAGCTTCGAGCTTTTCTTTTGTTGGACAATTTCCTTGCAGTAGGATAAGAGCGACTTGCAGGAGGAATTGTCGACTTGGAGGGCGCAGGCGCAGGCCTCTGAAAAGAGGGAAAAGGGGAGAAAAGAAAAGGGGGAGGAAAGAAAAGGAACAAAAATGTGCATTGATACATGGATACAAGCATCACTTTTAGCTAATGAATACTTGTAGCAATATCGATGTCCTCCAGGGACAGCTGCAGTGGCTGGCCGGATTGAGGTTATCATAAAAATATATGATTCACGGATTGGAGGCCGGAGGCGGAGTGAGATAGGGTGAAATGAAATCCTGACGCCGGCAATTTCATGACGCCGTGCTGTAAACAGGACCTCAAGGGAGTCCTCAACGCCGCCTCTCAAGTTGTGGACGTTGAATAAAAGCGCCTGATGATGAGTCAAAGGACGCCGCCGAGAAAAACGTGGCACAGCCGTCGTCCAATTGTAGAGGCCTACAAGGCCTTATCGAGATGAGATCTCGCCTAAATTGTGGTCCAGTCCCTCACTCCCAGATTGCCTCCCTCTTGCCAGGGCCGAATCCATTCACACCCCGGACACTATCTTGACCAGGGGGTGTACGCTAGGATTTAGCACAGATATCATATCCGTTACGCTTTTTGACACCGCCGCCGGACCAAGGCGTGCGAGCATGATTTGCGCGCCGTGGCCGCGAATAGATACGTACGTAGATAGATAGATCGACAGATACGTACGTAGACTCTGAGATACCCGGCGGGCGCCGAGATCTTTGTGAGAAGCCGCTTGAGCCGAGGATGAAGGACCGCGGGACGCCTGGGTCTCAAGTGTAGCGCAGAACCAGCCCCGCGAGAGAACAGGGCGCGCCTCGACGCGGCGACGACTCGGACCGCGCGCGATGAGCCGCGAGGTGGATGCCGAGGCGACCGGTCAGAACGAAGATCCTGCGGTACGCGACCACAAACACGTCCAAGGATGGAGGTACATAGACGACGACGCGGACTTTGGCGCGTACTGGTTCCACGAGGAGACCGGGAGCACGAGCTTCGAGCCGCCGCATACGATTACGTGTGGCAGCGTCATCAGGCTCGTGGACCCGGACTCGGGTGCCTTCTATTATTACGACACCAACCTGAAGACGAGCAGCTGGGACCCACCCGAGGGCTTCGTCGCACCCCTCGCGGACAGGAGACTCGAGCGATGGTCGACCGCGTTCTCCTCGATGACCACCACTTCGCTTGCCAAAAGCAAAACGGACGAGACCAGTCCTGTCGAGTCTCCGCACGAACCAGAGACGCCCGGCGCCCCCCGCCTTGAGCGCCTTGATGAGGACCTGGGCGGGGAAAAGGCGGATGTGCGCGCCGACGACTCGGAGAGCATCGGCTCATCCTTCGACGAGAAGAAACGCAAGAAAACGGACGCTCCTCAGAACTCGCCATACAGCGCAAAAGGCCGTACAGCTTTGGGCGAGCCCAGCACTCCCGGCGTTGAAGAATCCGACGATGAAGACAGGCTACAACTTGAGCAGAAAATTGCGCACGCCCGAATGAGGCTTCATGCCGAAGCAAAGATGGACTACGAAGACGACGAGGAAGAGAAAGATGAAGAGGAGCTTCGTGAGGGTCGTGACGACGCGGAAGATGCGAACGAGAGTAGCAATGACCAGGAAGATGAGGAGGGCGCCGAAAAGGTCGACAGCCTGCCCGATCTTCCGAGCGGGGATACGCTCAAGCTTGGCCGCAAGTCATACGTGGCGCTCGAAAGAATGCAGACGCAGCTCGAGAGGCGCGCAACTGAAATGAAGATCGCGGAGGAGGACTACCAGCGCAGACTTTCCGAGCTTGACGAAGGACCGAAACTGATTCGTGTCAAGCTCACACCCGCGCAGCTCGCCCGGCGACGACGGCTTCTCGCCGAGGAGCGGGAACGTCTCGCCCAGGCCAAAGAGGCTTCTTGCCAAGAAGAGAGACACGAGTATATGCTCGCCTTTTACGAGTCAAGAAGTGCATCTGGGATCCGCAAGAAAGACAATGGCGGTGGCGCTCGGCCCCTCCGCCTTGGAAGCCTCTTCGAGTCCAAGAAACACTTTAGCGTGCAGGTCTCCCGGACGACCAAGAGGCAAGACTCACAGCGGCCAGTCTCGCAGCGACGACGCAGCAGTGTCCGAAAGGGCGCAGCGCGAATCGACGACCCTGCCATGCCTCTCAGACCTCGGACTGCGCCCAGCTGTCTCGGCGCCCGACCAAAGCGAGTCGCGAAGGCTATGCAAAGCGAGTTCGCCCCCAGCGGGGTGGACTCGCCAACCCTGCGCGACCTGCGCGAAGACCTCGAAGAATCTATGCTTCGCGCAAGCGGCGAATCCTTTGGGAACTTGCGCCAGGCCATGCTCGAGCGCCTGGAGGCCCCGCATCGTCGCGCACGCCTCAAGCCCCGGAAGCGCGCGACGGCGAGCCGAAAAAGCATCGTCAACGACATATCGTACCTCAGTAAGATGCCAGGCCGCACGGAGTCAATCCTTTGCCCACTGCCCGACGACAGACGTGCGCCTGGTCTTAAGGCACCGCTCGACTCGCAACGCTCGCGACAGGCTTCAACGAGTACTCCAGATATCTCTGCCGATCCCGCCGCCGAGGGCGTCCGTGAGGACGCCGACGGCCAGAGCACGAACACCAACCAAATCGGCGATGAAGGAAGCGAGAATGCGAGCGGGTGCACTGCGAGGGCCCCCACTGTAGGACGCAGCAAGACCCGAAGACGCGCCGTCGTCTCAAGCGATGTGCTGAGGCAAATGTTCGCGACTATCGACACCTCTGGAGACGGCTTCGTGGACCTCAAAGAGATGAAGGCGGCCATGCGGGAGAAGTCGCTCATATGCGAGTTTGCAAAGCGAAGCCCTGGTCTCAATATGCTCCTGCGCGATGAAATGTGCCAGACCATCTTTGAGAGCATCGACGTCGACGACTCCGGCGACGTCAGTCTCGAGGAGTTCGTCCGTGTCTTTGGGCAGTTTCTGAACGAGACTGCTATGGAACGTCAGCGTCGCGTCGATTTTCGCAGGCTCTTTAATGCTATGGACCGCAACGGCGACGGCAGCATCGACATGTTCGAGCTGCGCAACGCGCTGCGCAACGACAAGCGCATCATCGACATGCTCAAGTGCAGCCCGGTGCTTCGCGTGCTCTTGCGCGCCTCCGCGTACCACCGTATCAGCTCGATCTACTTGCAGTTCGACGTAGACAACTCGGGGACTTTGGAGTGGCCCGAGTTTCTCAAAGTCTGCCAGCTCACTTTTCACAATGATGACGAGTCCTGATTGACTCTACGCTGTCGTCGACGAGGCAAGCCGCCGCGTCGTCCTCGTAGCGTGAAAAAAGGCTCTTCTAGTTGTAACAATAATGTCTATCTACTCTCTCGTGTCCGAGTCCTGGTGCGAAAGAAATGCACAGGCGCCCTCGGCCAGTCGGGGCCCAGTCCAGGACCCCGATCGCTAGGTTACCTATCAATACTCACACTCGGTCAGATACGACGCAGCTCAACATGCTGTGCGGCAGTCTCGAGGTCGCTGTTACCCGCCATGTCGACGGATGGGACCGAAGACTTGCGCAGCGCGGCCTCGCGGAGCTCCTGCTTCTCGAGCTTGAATGCCTTCTTGAGATGGTAGCTGAGCGCGACGGAACATGCCGTGCTGAAAAAGGTCGCGCACAGGTAGAAGATGTACGTGCTCAGGTTGTTGAAGCTGTCGGTGTTGAGCCCGCTCTCATTGGCCTTTTCGTAAATGGCGTTCTTGATGAGCCCGAGCAAAAAGGGCCCGACACTGGTCACCGTGAAGGCGATGGACATGTTCACCGAGTTGTCGGCGATGCCGCCCGGGAAGGAGACGGTCGAAATAACAGCCATCGTGCTAACGATTCCCCCGAAGCCAAAGCCCACGAGGGAAGCCATCAGGTAGGCGCCCTTGAGGGTCGGGTACGCCGTGTAGACGACCATGCCCAGAAACAGCAGGACGTTCCACATGGTATTCACATGGGGCCAGTTGAGGTGCGCGTAGATGAGCGTGGTGACGATGCGCGAGAGGATGATCCACGCCAGAAAGGTAATTGTCAGGCTGAAGGTCGTTGCGTCCACGAGAGACTCGTCCTCGACGAGCAAGCTCGCGGTGTTTTGCAGGCTGTTGAGCGCCACGGACCCGATGCCGTACGCAAAGAACGCGGACACTGACGTCAGCCAGACCACAGGGCTCGTCCAGTAGTCCTTGCGCGTGGGCGATTGCGTCGCGATCGTGGCCTCGGGGGCCGGCCCCAGGTTGTTCGTGGCGATGGCCCCAAGCTCTGCACCCTCGTCGACCCGGACCTGCTCGACGTCGGCGCCAGCCCGCTCCTGGTCGGCGGGCGACGGCTGCACCACGACGCCCGGCGTCATTGGCGGCAAGATGGGTGGAGCCTCTACAGGGCCCGGCACATCGAAGCGCCCGCGCACCATGAAGACGAGGCGAAAAACCGCCACGCACGTGTAGATTACCGTCATGACGACCAGATTGTTGACGAGCGAGAGCTTGGACATGCCGTAGTAAAACAGAACGACCCAGGTCATGCTGCCGATTCCGAGCGCGAAGGCGTTGAAGGCCACCGCCTTACGACGCAGGGCCTTGTTGCCTGCAAAGAGATAGTTCGCAATCGTCATGCTCTGGTAAAAGGAGATGCCGAGGCCGGCGCTCCAGACCGCAAAGCCGACGCAAAAGAGCGCCATCGAGATGGGCTGTCCTGAGACGTCTGCGTACACCGAGCCGCCGATCATGAGCCCGAGCGCAAGGAGCGTCACGATGGCGGAGACGGCGCTCATGAGGCGGTCGATGGACTGGGGCGACATGCTTGCCGCTAGCCTGGGATTCATGTACGCGCGCGCGAACGGGTACGAGATAAGCCCGTAACCGAGCTGCAGCATAAGGCCGGCGATGACTACATTGCTGCTCGACAGGCCCTGGGCCTTGAGCTTGACACTAAGCATGGGAAAGGCGTAGACGACTCCATTGTAAGCGCACGTCAGCGTGCAGGCCAGGTAGGCCGCGTATTTCTCCATCCGCAGCTTCCTCTCGCTCCCGTCGTCGAGCGTTCCCAGAGTCGTCGCCTCCATTCTCTCCGCCGCCTCGTCCTCCTCGGGGCTCGAGTCCGGCCCTCGCGAGGTCGCCTTTTGGCTTTGGCCTTCAGTTTCTTCCCTCGGCGGCGGCGACGACTGGCCTTGCGTTCATTCACTGGCACCGTGGGGCCGACGGCGTTCCTGTCCGCTGGTGATCCGGGTTTGCGGCGAGAGACTCGAACTGACCTCGGAGGCTCGGACGATCCCTCGGACTCCTCGGGCAGGCCCCTGCACTGCAGTGCCGGCGCGTGCGCCCTTCCGGCGTCGATGACGGCACGGAGATGCTCGCACCGGCGCGCCGTTCGGAGAATGTGCAACTTGAAGAAAGGTCACGTACGGGGTCCGTACGGGTACGAAGTACGTACGTACGTACGTACGTACGTATACATACGTTGGTACGTAAGTTGTGCTGCAAGTTGTGCTCCATGCAAGTTGGGCTGCCATGGCTGCTGGGCTGCTGCAACTCTAGGCTAGGCTAGCTCGAGAAGTCTGTCTCTGTCAGAAGACCCGAAGGACGGCCTTTGAGGCGGTGGGAAGATTGGCCTCGCCCCACACCTGAGCCGTGAACCTTTCTTCTCATACATAGTAGTACGTAGTTCGTACATAGATTGAAGTCTTGGACGGCGACGACGGCGACGACGACGAGCGAGAAGCACGCCTTGCGGAGGGAGACAGGGCTCGTCCAAACGACTCGAGGGCTCGCAAGAGAGGCAGGAGGCCTCCTGGCCTGGCCTCGGGCAAAGTTTGGCGAAGAATCGAGCGGGGGCCCAACCTGATGGCGACCGAAGCAAATTCTGTTATTCTGTCGAGCGGCACGGCATGGCGCGAAGCGCAAAGTCAAGCAGGCACCAGGCCGCAGGCGTGGAGCGAGAGGAAGAAGTCTTGCTTTGTAGTCGAGGAGGATGGCAAGGCCAATAGCGTGCTCAGAACGGGCCCGGAGAGAACCTAGACCCAGTCGTTCTCAAAGATCTTCTCAAAGCCGCCGCCGAGACGCCGAAACCGAATGCGCACCCAATCAGCGTCTGCTTGTAGCCCGAAACTCACTCACGATAATGTGCGCGAACTGAATACTGCTGCGCCCGGGCCGGGTCGAGGTTGCCCGAGCGGCGGGGACTGAGCTGTCGACTGATCATTATTTCAACCGAGCCGTGTGCGCCGAGATTTACGTGCGACCAGCTCTGGGCTTCTCGCGAAGGAGATGGCGCGTAGACAACAGCGAGCAAGGTATTGCAGACCATCGCGAGGCTCGAGAAGAAGAAGAGCGCATCGCTTTCAATCTCGCCGGTGGCTAGCGGGCGAGCCGCTCCACGAGGGCCAACGGCAAACCTGAAGAACGAGCGTTGAGATCAACATGAGCCGCAAGACGTAGAAGCTTGCGCTCGACAAACCAGATCATCCTTCTCAATCGCTGCCAAGCGATGCCAATCAAGCTTCTCGTCGTGTTTAGTGTCGCCCGGTCAGCAATTTACGTCGCGTGAGGAGTGAGGCAGCTGCTTGATAACGCAAATATTGACTTCGGGAGTTGCAAGGCCCCAGGTCAAGCAATAGACGCATCATTCATTGACGATGCATGAGGGCGCTACGACTCAAGCCAAAAGCGAACCGGAGGCGAGCTTCATGAACATTTGACACGAGACGTCGCCGAATGAAGGTAAGCACTCCTGGACCTCCTCGTCCGTGCGTGCAGGCCTGCCATTGTGTTTTGCTACGTACTCCAGTACGTATCCTCGCGATTTTCGCGGTTTTCTTACGCGAGTCTTGACGACCGTCTCGCCACCACCAGCACCTCGCCGGTCAAGTTGGCCCAAGCGATCAGGACCTGGTCAGCTTTTTTTGACGTTGTACGTACGGGTACGTACGTACGAAAACGGGATGCCAGCTGGCATCATCACCTCGACGAGGACTCGACGAGTCTACGTTGACAGTGCTCGTGTCGACACCATTGCAACGCTGCAATCCGGCATTGCACGCTTTGCACCGGTGAGGCGTTTGATGATCAGAAGAAAGCTCCACGTACAACGCCCCCGTACGAGCTGTATGTAGTTCGTACCGTCCGCGCCGCACGGAGGGCGTCGTAGGGCCTCCTAGTGTTTACCTACGTCTGCCCTATTATCCCCGCGCCCGGGCCCGTACCTCCACCCTGGGCGGCTGCCGCCGCCGCGCCTGGCCGCGCGTCGGGGCGGGCGTTGCGTGACAACCCTCGGGCGCGGGGCGGGCGCGGCTCCCCGCCGGTCTCCGCGCCCGGAGGCGGCGTCGGAGCGGCGTCGGAGGCCCTGACGCGCGGAGCCACGAGATGCCGGGCGGACTCCTAGGGTTTGTGGTAGCCGCGACCTAGGCTGGCCCGCGCGGGCCCAAGGGCCTGGCGGCAGACCCGCGTAGCATTCGCCGCCGCCGCACGAGACCAACCCCCACGCCGCGCAGCGCAGCACAGCGCAGCGCAGCGCAGCGCGCGACAGCCGGCCCCGCCGCGCAGCGCCCGCGCCGCCGCCGTCTGCGAATTTTCGCGCCCTGGAGCCTCAGCGGAGGTCGTCATATAAGGCTCGAAGACTCCGACGCGCCCGAAAATGGCCTCCGGCGACATGAAGGACGAGGACATTGGGCCGTGCCTGCACACGCTCTTCCGCGAGAGCGCGAAGAAGTACGGGGACCGCGTCGCGATCGTGAGCGAGTCGAGGAAGATCACCTACAAGGAGCTCGATGAGGCCTCCGACCGCCTCGCTGCCATGCTCGTCCAGGCCGGCGTCAAGAAGGATTCCTGCGTGGGCATCCTCATGGAACGCTGTAACGAGTACGCGCTCGCGTACGTAGCCATTCTCAAGGCTGGCGGCGCCTACATGCCCATCGACCCCGGATACCCGCAGGGCATGCTCGATGACGTGCTCGAGGACGCGACGCCCGCGGTTGTCCTCTGCAAGCGGAACCTGGTCGCCCGCATGCCCGAGTCGCAGACCGTCATCCTTCTTGAGTCCGATTGGGACCAATGCCTCGCCGAGCTGACCCCCGAGGATGAATCGCGCCTCGCTCAGGTCGACGGGACCGACCTTGGCGCCCTCGCCTACGTGGTCTACTCGAGCGGCACCACCGGCAAGCCCAAGGGCATTGCCTGCCCGCACCGCGGCGCCGTCTTTTCGTACAAGTGGCGCTACGAAAACATCCCGTACAAGGAGAACAACGGGCAGGAGATCGAGGCCTGCAACGTCTTCTTTGTCTGGGAGATGTTTCGTCCCCTGGCGCAGGGCCAGACGCTTCTGGTCATCCCAGACGACGTCATCTACGATCCGCCCGCGCTGACCGCGTTCTTGCAGCAGTACGCCGTAACCCGCATGCTCTTCACGCCGAGTCTGCTGGAGGCCGTGCTCGACTGTAAGACGCTCGAGCCCAAGGAGCTCTTCGGCCGCATGCGCTCGCTCACCACTATCATTCTTTGTGGCGAGGTGGTCACCGTGGCTCTGCAGGAGCGTGTCAAGGCCAACATGCCCTGGGCTGCGCTTTGGAACCTCTACAGCGTCAGCGAGTGCCACGATGTTGCGGCTATCGACCTGGCCGGCGGGGACTACGGCTCGCGCAAGTACTGCCCCGTCGGCAAGCTCTTTGTCGGCGTCGAGGCGCACGTCATGGATGAATCGCTTGCGCTGCGGCCCATCGGTGAGGTCGGCGAGCTCTACGTGGCCGGCCCCACTCTCGCGCGCGGCTACCTGAACCGCGACGAGCTCAACAGCCAGCGGTTCCCCGTCGTCAACGGCAAGCGTCTCTACAAAACGGGAGATCGCGCGCGCGTCCTTCCCAATCGCGAGCTCGAGATTCTCGGCCGCTGCGACTCCATGGTCAAGGTTCGCGGCTACTCTGTCGAGCTGCGCGCCATCGAGGCCGCCATCATGACCCTCGACAACCTCGTCAGCTCCTGCGTCGTCATCGTCCAGGGCGAGGAGGGCGAGGACAAGTTTGTCATTGCCTACGTGGTGCTCCGGCAGACCGCCGAGGCCACCTGCCGCAACGTCCGTCTCGCGCTCAAGGCCAAGCTCCCTCACTACATGGTGCCGGCCTTCGTCATTGACCTCGAGGAGCTCCCCACGCACGAGGTCAGCGGCAAGCTCGACAAGAAGTCTCTGCCCGCCGTCGACCTGACCACCGGCCAGCCCGCCGGCCGCAACCGCAGCGTCAGCACCGAGAACGACGTCACGCTGCCGCGCTCCACGCTCGAGTTCGAGCTCCACAAGATCTGGTGCAGTGTCATGAGCATGCGGCAGATCGACGTCGTCTTCGATTCCTTCTTTGACATCGGCGGCCACTCGCTTCTCGCTGCGCGCCTCGTGCAGCAGATCAAGGCTGACCTCGGCCACGACATTGGCGTCGTCGAGCTCTTTGCCAATTCCACGATCGAGGCGCTCGCCGAGTTCATCGAGCGCAAGCCCAGCCTCGAGCACCTCGACTCGGCGGGCTCGCTCCAGTCGAACTCCAAGTCGATCAAGCAAAAGGAGCTCAACCTCTCCGCCGAGGTCGAAGTCTACGACGCCAGCAAGGCCATCAACGACATCGCCATGCGCGCCTTCTGGCGCTCGACGCACTTTGCCCAGGTCCGCGCCCGCGCCGTCCTCGTCACTGGCGTCACCGGCTTCCTCGGCAGCTTCATTCTCGCCGAGCTCCTCCGCAACGCCGACATTGACGTCGTCTACTGCGTCGTGCGTGCTACTTCGACCAAGGAGGGCACCGAGCGCGTGCGCAAGACGCTTCAGAGCCGCGGCATGTGGCGCGACGAGGACGAGGACCGCATCCAGGTCTTTGCCGGCGACGCCTCGCTGCACCACATGGGTCTCGACGACGACGACTATGCCGTTCTCAGCACCGGCGTCGACGTCGTCGTGCACTGCGCCGCCGTTGTCAACCTGGTGTACCCGTATGAGGGTTTGCGCTCGGCCAACGTCATCGGCACGCGCAACGTCATCGAGTTCGCGCTCCACGGTAAGGTCAAGAAGCTCGCCTACATCTCCACGGACGGCATCTTCCCCGACGGCATGAAGGAGTGCAAGGAGGACGCGGCGCTCGACCCGCTCGCCAAGGATCTTACGAACGGCTACGCCCAGAGCAAGTGGGTCGCCGAGAAGCTCGTTCGCCGGGCCATGGACCGAGGCCTCCCGGCCATTGTCTTTCGCCCTGGCAACCTCGGCGGAGTCGGCGCCACCTGGAACCCATCGGACCTCAACTTCCTCGTGCTGACCGGCTGCATCGAGGTCGGGGCGGCCCCCAACGTTCCTGGCTGGACCATGGAGATGACCCCGGTCGACTTTGCCTCCCAGGCCATCGTCAAGATTCTCCAGGACAAGGACTCTCTTGGTGAGACCTTTCACGTGACCAACTTTGCCAACTGCCTCGAAGCGAACGTGTACTTTGACGCCCTGCGCAACGCCGGCTACGCGCTCGAGTCCTCTTCGCTCGAGGCGTGGCGCGCCAAGGTGCTCCGCTCCTCAAGCGCGACGACCGAAAAGCTCCGCAACGCTCTGCTCGGCGGTGCTGCCGACACGGTCGCCTCGCTCGCAGAACTCGCCACCTTTGACAATGCTAACTTTGCCAAGTACTGCAAGCAGTACGGCATGGTCCTCCCCAAGATCACCACCACGCTCATGCACGAGTACCTCGAGGCCTGGCAGCAGGCCGGCATCGTCCCTGAGCCCGAGACCTTTGTGGGCCGCCCGCTCATCGGCAAGGTCGCCATTGTCACTGGCGCATCCTCGGGCATTGGCGCCGCCATCGCTCGCGCGCTCAGCAAGGCCGGCGCCAAGGTCGGCATTGGCGGCCGCCGCCTCGAGCGGCTCCAGTCCCTCGCCGAGGAGATGAAGTCCAGCTCTGGCGGCCAGGTGTTTCCCTTCAAGGTCGATGTCACGGACCGCGAGCAGGTCGGCGACTTCTTCAAGGCCTGCGAGGCCGAGCTCGGGCCGGTCGACATCTTCGTCAACAACGCCGGCGTCATGCACTATACGCGCATCGAGCATCTCAAGGAGGATCAGTGGCACAAGGAGGTCGACGTGAACTGCAAGGGCCTGCTCAACTGCACCGCCGCGGCCCTGCCGGCCATGCTGGCGCGCGGCAAGGGCCACATCGTGGCCACCTCCTCGGACGCCGGTCGCAAGGTCTTCCCGGGCCTCGGCGTTTACTCGGCCTCCAAGATGTTCGTCGAAGGGTTTTGCCAGGCCCTGCGCCTCGAGAACTGCGGCAAGGGCCTCAAGGTCACCACCATCCAGCCCGGCGACTGCAAGACCGAGCTCCCGGCCCTCACCACGGACGACGCTGCGCGCTCCGAGTTCGCTCAGAGCTCCCAGGACCGCGACGTCTGGCTCGACCCGGAGGATGTCGCCCGCGCGGTCGTCTTTGCGGTTTCTTCCCCGGCGCACGTCGGGATCAATGAGATCCTCATCGAGCCCCGGGGCGCCCCGGCCTAAGGTGAGAGCGAGGCGGGCATGACTCCACCAAAGCCTAGGGTTGGCACGCCAGAGTTTTAGAGGGGATGGACGTCCGCGCGGGACGGATGTCTCCGGTTTTCTACCCCAGCTAGGTTTCTGCATTCAAGCTTTCCTGGATCCAGTCGACAATATAGACATTCATCAGCAGAGAGCTGGCTTCCAAGCGCGCGTCAGCGTTAACCTTATCCAGACCATATCAAATTCGCACAAAGCAAGCCTTGCTTGATGATGAGCAAGGGCGATGAGGACAAAGAGCTCATGAGAGAGATGAAACAGATCCATTGAGTTGCGTAAACCGCAGAGCCGGCCAGGGTCTACACCCGGGCTCCTTGCTTATCGTTTTTTGCCGACCTGTTTCAGAAAAAGTGGTCTTTTAGTGCCTCCTCTTCTTGCTTGTCGTCGTTGGGTGTGAGATCACGTAAAGCACAGAGAGAGGAGAGAGAGACTCGGCTCGCTTCACCACGCGAGGTCGAATCGGTGTGAGAGGGTTCCGTATGTACATACGTATGCATACGCGTTGTGGCGGAGTGAGAGAGAGAGTGAGAGAGAGAGAGAGACAGAAGAGCTCGAGCTTGCTCGCTTGCTCACGCGAGCGTCGCGGTCTACTCGGCCACCTCGGCTTCAGTCATTACAGGGCCAAATTCGCGCTCGTACTGCTCGCGCTCCTCCTTGGCGAGATCAGGGTCAACCAGGCCGGTGGCCGGGTCAGTTCCGACCGGCCGCCGGAAGAGGAGAATGTGCTGCTCGGGCTTGTGGATGGCGTAGTGCTTCCAGCCTCGCTGTGCGCATTGAATTTCACTCATCGTCAGCAAAAGAAGACCGTGCCGTGCCGCCTAATCTTCGAGAGAACTTACGCTCTGCTGGATATGAAAACCACGCCACTCGTGCTCCTCCAGGAGGCGGTCCTTAGGGAACAGTTTGGCAATCTCCTTGGGGCAGATCACATGCCTGTAGCTGTCTGTGAGGTGGCGCGCAATCACGAGCACTGTCAGTTCCTGCTCGTCCGCGTGCCTTGACTAGCAAGAGCTCAGCGCCAGGCAGGCAAAACCTACAGATTCCATCCGTGTACCGGTCGCTGTACTCGATGCGCGAGGCGGCGTCGTGCGGCATTTTCGCTAAGCGGTTTCTTCACAGTAAATGTGCAACGGACGCGGGCTCAAGCTGCTGTGTTTCTCCCCGGGCACCACAACGTCCACGACGACACGCATACATACACCACGTGGCAAATCGAATCGCGTCATCGTCAATCAGGCCGTCCCGTCAGTCCTCCATCTCCTTCTCCCCTGCGTCGTCCACGTCGTCGT
>KQ758780.1:522143-559546 GCA_001462505.1 Aurantiochytrium sp. T66
CCGCGCGGCCGGCATTCGGAATTTCGACTCGAGCAGCAGGATGATGCGGGCCATGCGGCGCGCGACGACGGCGCCGGCGGCGAGGAAGGCGGCGGCGGCGGCGGCGCAGAGGAGGATGATGGGCGCGCTGACGTCGAAGCCGTACTCGTTCACGGCGAGGCCATGGGAGCTGAAGGACACGGACACGGTGGACGTGATGGACGGCATGGGCGCCAGCATCAAGCTGCAGACCAAGGGCGGCGAGGTGATGCGCGTCGTGCCCCGCGAGAACGACGAGATTAACGAGGAGTGGATTCACGATAAGACGCGGTTCTCGTACGACGGACTCAAGCGCCAGCGGCTCACGCGGCCCCTCGTCCGCTCGGTCGACAACCCGAGCTCCTGGGATAACACCGGGTCGAACTGGCGCGGCGCCTTCGCACGCATCAAGACGGCGCTCGAGAAGCAGCGCGCCAAGAAGGGCTCGGTCCGCGCCCTGTGCGGGCCCTCCACTGACCTCTACTCGGCGCTCGCCCTCTCGGACTGGGTCAACCAGTACGCCGACGTCGAGCTCGAGAGCCTCGGGTCCACGGGCGGCTCCCTCGGCGCCGATCTGACCTCGCAGTACCGCTTCAACTCGACCATCCTCGGTCTCGAGACCGCCGACGTCGTCCTGCTCGTCGGCACCCCGCTCGCCGCCGAGGCCCCGCTCCTGCAGACGCGCCTGCGCAAAATGTTCCTCCACGGCGAGATGGACGTGTACAGCCTCGGCATGCCCTCGGACCTCACCTTCCCCATTGCCCAGGTCGGCCTTACGCCGGCGTCCCTCGTCGACATTGCCGAGGGCCGCCACCCGCTCTGCGCCAAGCTCGCCGAGGCCGAGCGCCCGGCCATCGTCGTCTCTTCGCAGATTTACAAACGCCAGGATGGCGAGGCGCTCAAGGGCGTCATTGAGACCATCGCTGCCAAGAGCGGCAACTTTCGCCAGTACGACAAGGAGACCGGCGAGCTCATCTGGAACGGCGTCAACACGCTCCACCACAACGCCAACGACGTCGGTCTCCTCGACCTCGGCCGCTGCAAGGCATTCGATGATGCCGCCGACCCCGAGGCCACCGACATTCTCTACCTCCTCAATGTCACGGCCGCCGACCTCCCGGTGCCCGTCGACCAGCTCATCGGGCCCAACACCTTTGTCGTCTTCCAGGGCCACCACGGCGACGAGCTCGCCAGCCGCGCCGACGTTGTCCTCGCCGGCGCTGCCTTTAGCGAGAAGAACGGCATTTACGTCAACTTCGAGGGCCGCGCGCAGCTCGCCCGCAACGCCATCGTCCCGCCCGTCGACGCCCGCGTCGACTGGAAGATCGTGCGCGCCATGTCCGAGGCCTGCTCCGACGTCGTCCTCCCCTATGACACCGAGGACGAGCTTCACGAGCGCCTCGCCTCGCTCGTCCCCACGCTCGCCTGCCGCGGCAAGGTCTCGCCCAGCATTCTCCCCGAGCAGCTCGTCGGCGCCGACTACACCAAGGTCGCTGCCTCCACGCCTGGCGAGGTCGACTGCACGCCCTTCCGCCCGGCCATCTATGACTTTCACCTCGACGGCCACATCATCGCCCGCTCCTCGCAGACCATGGCCAAGGCCTCCCAGGAGCTCGGCGACGTGTCGAACTTCCTCCCCATCTCACAGTAAGGGCATTAGCCGAGACACCATCACCTTGCAGACGACGGATGTGCTCGAGATGCTCGCTATCGCAGGCCCGACTTACTTGTGGACAAGAGGATGCTGATGACCTACCTACCGGCGCTGCCGCCGGCGGCGGCGATGATCCGGGATCTCGAACATTTTACAAAGCGTAATAAACTTTAGTCTGGTCTACTGGGCGGCGGCGCGGCATCAGCGAGAGCCCATCGGAACCCACACAGGAAGCCTTGCCCGATTCTTTGCAAAGCCAAAGGTGGCTCACTGTAAATCAAAAGCTTTCCGAGATGCGGACCAGATCCTCTCGCCCATTGCCTACGTCATCTTGGATGCTGGACGCTGGCCCCTCGAACGCGCAGGCTTGGCAGTCTGCGGGCGCCGCGGGGACATGGCTGAACCCGCGCGGCCTGCGGCGCGAGTCATTGCATTCATACGAGTCTGAATGTGCTGCGCAAGTCCTTTGGCCCACGCGACAGGAGCGTTGCTACTTTTGCCAAAAGCGAGGCGCGCGCACTCTTCGAGCCAATATCGAACAATCAGGACGTTCCGGGCGCGCCGCGCGTCCTTCCCCTTCTCCTTGTTCTCGGTATCGGTCTTTGCGGGGTCCTGCGAGGGCTCCGCCACGTCGAGCGCATCCTCGAGACGCTCGAGCGTCTGGGATTTGGCCCAGGCGAGACCAAATGCACAGCCGATCTTGTGCTGCGTCAACAGGTTTGGGATCATGCTCACGTCAAAGGCGAATTCCTGCAGCCTGTCCATCAGCACGGCAGGGGACGGAGCCGCGCCCAGAATCGGCGAGTACTCCAGCACTGAGCGTACGAGGCCTTCGAGCAAACCTGCGACGGCTTTGTCGGGCGGTGCCGAGATGACTTGCCGCACGCGCTGACGCAAATTCTCTTGTGCCTTTGCAGAAGCCCGCTTCTCCTTTTCGACGCAGTCTTGCATCCAAGAGTTCTTGCTCGATGGGGACATTTCCCTGGTCGCTGCGAGATCCTTTTGCGGTGGCGGCTGCTGCTGGAGCTGCGGAGATGCGGCTTTATGGGGCACTCGAAACACATATGTGCTGGCACGAACCTGTAAGCCGTCTTCGCGCGGCACCTCGTGCGAGCTCGAGCTGTGGCCTCGTTTGACGCCGAGACTCGCGCTCGAGGATTCCATGGATTGCGGTCTCGACGCATGCGAGTGAGACCGCGACCCCGCGAGTGCCGACTCCGACTGCATGGCCCGAAAGTTGGAGGCGCGCGGAGAAGGTGCGTGGACCTCCTCGTCGCCTTCTGGGTCCTCCGAGCGCTCAGGCGCCGCTACGAGCCTCATCCACCGCTTGAGCCAGGCGCTGTTCTCTTCCTCCCACTGCAAAACTCCGTCGGGCTCGACGTTGGCGTCCTGTGCCAGCTTTTCCCACAGGTGAGGGTAGACGTGGTAAATCATGCGCATGACGAGCGATGCGAGCTGGACGTTTGTCGCCGCGGTCTCACGCTTGGACTTGACGAGCTTGAGCTCGATGTCCTGCTGCATTTCGATGAGCTCATCGCGAGACTCGATCTCGCGCTGGAGCTTGGCGACGTCTCTGTTCAATAAAGACTGCATGCGGCCGACGTCATCCTGAATGCGCCGCAGAGACCTGGTCTGGCGCTCGAGGAGCGTAATCTCTTCCGCTTCCGCGGCTGCCGTGGGCCGGGCCGCGGGATGCATGACACTCAAGTCGTCGTCGTCGCAGATCTCGCCCGACGCCGCGGCGCTGTCATCTTGGTCGTATACCCTGGCCTCGGCCTCGCGCCGCGAGTCCTCGTGCGGCGATTGGCGAGACCGCCGGCGTTGCTTGGTCCTCTGGCGCTGCTGCTGCTTTCGAGCAAGCGAGCGATCCATCTCAACAATTCGCGTGCGTATCTGCGCGAGGTTAGAGTAAAACCACGACAGTTGCTCGCGAATGCTCGTGTTTTGGCGGCGTTGAAATGCAACATTGTCCTCCTCGGGAAGTTCTTCGCTGTCAAAGAGGCCTCTGACGCTCTCATCGGCGGCGATGTCGGACCCGCGCCGAGTGTCCCGCGCAAACAGATGGAGCTCGGCGATTTCGATGAGGTGGGCTGGCTCGGGAGCTGCCGCAAACACCTTTTCGTCTTCAGGTCTCATGTGCAATGCGAGGGCGGCCTGGAGAAGAGGGTGTCGCGCAACATTGCACCCTTGAAGAAAAGATTGGCAGGCGGCGAGCTCGTTTTGCAGGGCAATCACAAGCACCTGCAGCTGCTGCGGCGTCATATTGACGAGTCGGTAGCGGCGCAGCAGCGGATCAAGGCGGAATCGCGCTTCACGCGCTTGCGCTGACCTACGCGCGGCCTCCTGCTCAAGCATGGCGGCTTCTGCTTCGGAGAGAGATCCAAATTTGATCAATAGGCGCTCGAGCGCTGCGAGCTCTGGATCTTTGGAAAGCGGCTCCTTCGTGCGAGCGGCGTCGGCGTCGCTGTTGGCCGGTTCAGTTCGCAAGGTTGCTCCGGGCTGTTTGTCTTCCGCTGTTCCTGTTTGTGGGAGTGCATCACTCTCATTTCTGGTCGCTTCAGCTGTGCAAGGGTCCGCATCCTCACTCGTGGCCGAGGTCTTTGCGGAGGTCTTGGCTCGCTTGTTGCCGCGGCTCTTGTGCCGTTGGTCTCGCTCCACAGCCGCCGGGTGCGCATGGTCCCGTAGCCACTCCCTCAAGAGCTCGGGCGCCTTCCGCTTTAGCTTCAGCCACTCGGGCGTGAAGTCGAGCTCAGCGAGCGGGATCCTCGTGTAGTCGCAAAGGGGCAAGATGCGGACCTGCAGCACGGGCAGTGGATTCTCTGGCGCCTCAAAGACGTCCAGCATGGACAGTTCTGCGCCTCCGCAGGCATCCTCGAGCTCTCTTTTCCTTCGGCGCAACGCCGCTTGGTCCATCCGCGAACTGCGCGGCGTCGCGCTCATCTTCTTCACCAAGTTCACCTTGGCGCGCGTATCGCTCGCTCGCGGGGTCTGCAGGTCTGCTCGTCTCTCGTCACTGGGCCACGAACTCAGAACCAAACGTTAGTGACAGTTCACGACAACGGGCCGGTCCAAAGGGACGTGCGTACGTGGCTAATCTTGGCTCGAGTCTAGCTCTAGAAGTAGTACAAGTACAAGTAGTACAAGTAGTACGTACTGAGCCTCTGAGCTGAGCCCGAAGCGTGTCAACGGATACATCATTAGGCAAAAGCAGGCGCAACTCGGGGCACGCGCTCGGAGGCCGGAAAGGTCTCTTGGCTGCGCGCAAGAGCCGGAAAGCTTGCACGCAAGCTAGCAGGCTTACGGAGAAGCAGCAGGCATGCAAGATTGACGACGCTGGCGAACGTTGAGATGCAAGGTTTGGTCCGTCAGTGCCCGCCAGAGTGCTCGTGACGATCGGCAAAACGCCAAAGGCGAGCGCGATAAATCTCGGGCAGAGCCGGCGTGCGCGCGAGACGATGGAGATGACCACGACGATGGATGCCGAGCTCAGCGTCATTTGGAGCTGGGTCGAAATGTCGGAGGGTGTCGGCGAGAGCGTAGCAGGGCTGGACGCGGGCGCGAGCCATTTGGTGGCCGCCTTTGCGGTGAGCGTGGCGGGGCTGCTGGCGTGGATTCTATTGAGCATTTGCACGCCAGTGGCATGGCAGGTGCTGGGCACGGCGCGCATGTGCCGGGTCATGTGTTTGCTCGGTCTGGGTCTGAAAACCCTGGAGACCTACCTCGTGACGCACTTGGACGCGCCGACGCTACGCGCGGCGGCGCTCATTGTGCCGGGCTTGACGTACACATCCATGGCCGGCCTGGTGCTGGGCCAGATGGGGGTATTATTTCTGGGCCAGTTTGTGAGCGCGGGAGGTGTAATGCGCGTGGTGGTTCTTCTTTGCGTGGCGGTGAGCGCGGCTCTGGACGCGGTTATTCTGAGCGAGATCGAGGTCCTCTTGGTCTGCGCCGAGGAGGGGATTTGCGGAAAGCGGCAGTACGACGTGGAGGCAATGCGCTGGCGCGTCGTCCTCTTTTTGTGCTGCTTCATGGTGCAGGTACTGGTGGTGAACTTTTGCGCGTACCTGGTGCTTCTCGTGGGGCCGTGCGGGGTCGCGCATTTGCTACACAGCAGCGAGCTGGTGAGCAAGGTGGATCTTTACATCCAGGACCGAAATCGGCGGCGCGAGCGGCGCCTGCAGCGGGTGCATGCTGCGAAGACGAACGGCCACCTCACTGTGCGTACAGAGTCCCCGCCCGCTCCTGGTGTGTTGGAGTGAGTGCGGCGTCGAGTCGAGTCACGGCAGCTTTGCACGGGCCCAGATCTTCATGGCGCTCATATTACGACTCTTCGTGACCCGCTTCGAGACGACGGCCGCCCTGACGCTTGCCGTCGTGTTCCAATCCTTCAGCGAGCTGTTTACGCGCCTCACCATGGGCTGGCGCGATCAGATCATGAACAGTCTACTGGTGAAGATCTTCCGCATCAAGAAGAACTCGATCGTGATGCCGGCGCCGCTCGAACGCTCTCTCCGCTCGATGCCGTTGCCCAAACTCGAACCAGCGTCGGCGATGCTCACCGAGCGGAGTTCGCAGCGGGAGCTTCTCGAGGAGTTCTTCCAGGCCGAGAGAGTGGAGGTCCCTAGGGGCGAGCGGAGAAGCTACTTGTGAGCGCGCCAAGGCCAAGTGTAGTCCGTTTATTGAATTTGTCACATGTGTTTCGGGTTTCATTCATCATGGTCAGAAAAGTGATCCACGCGGCGGGCCACGAAGTCAGAGATACATAAGAATACATGGGCAAGGCGTCTCCATCAGACCTTAGGAGGGCTGGAAGACGCGCTTGAGGAGCTCGAGAGCCTTGTCCTCGTTCATGAGTTCCTTGCGGAGGTTTTTGAGGATTTGTTGGCGGCACTCGATGATATCGACAGGAATGGAGAAGCTGCCGACGGGGAGCGGCGAGTCGTCCTTGGGGACTGCCTGGAGGGCGTTGATGACGGTGCTCTGCTCGTCCTTCTTGAAGACCTGGCGCGCAAAGAGCGTGAGCTGCTCCATGCACGGGAGGCGGTTCTCGCAGCTGCGCTTGCGCTTCTTCTTGTGAAGACAGTTGGTGCACTTGCCGCAGACGTCCTGGGTGCAGGTGCGGCACGCGTTGCAGCGCTTGCGGGTGCTGATGGTGACGCCGGAGACGGTGTTGAGCGCGGCGATCTGCTTCGCGGTGAAGTTGGGCGCCGGCGAGGCCGCACTCGGCCCGACGTTGGCCGCCGAGAAGGGGTGGATGCGGTGCATGGCGTGGTGCGCGCGGAGCATGTTTCCGTCAACAGTGTCGTAATGCTCGAGGCCGTAGGCGCCCAGGCCGCTGGGCTGGTGCCGGGCCTCGAGGCCAACGTGGGGATGCTGGTGCTGAAGGAGGTGACCGTAGCTGAGGACCTCGTCGTCCTCTTCATCGCTGGCGGAGGCGTAGCGCACGTTTTGCGGTGGCTCGTAGCGCTGGTGGTGCGGGCGGGCCGCGTTGGCGTTGCTGGCGAAGACCACGTTCTGCGCGTTAAACTTGTTGCCGAGCGTGGCCGGGGGCGAGCGTGCCGTGGTGGTCGGCGAGGGCTCCTGGTTGCGCGGGAGCTGCGGGGCCGCGTCGCTGCGGCGGGGCGTGGCGAAGTCTTGGTGCTGGTTGCGCTCCTGGTGCTGCGTGCTCACAGCCGCGAGTGTGGAGAACGGCGAGTCTGCCGCGGAAAGGTGGCCGGCATGGGTGGCGTTCGGGCTCACAAGAGCAGCCGGCATGGGCGCAGACGACATGGACAACGTGTTGTTGTTGTTCCTGGCGAAATAGCCGCCCTGCTGCTGCTGCTGCTGCGGCTGCTGCTGCTGCTGCTGCTGCTGCGGCTGCTGCTGCTGCTGCTGCTGCTGCGGCTGCTGCTGCTGCTGCGGCTGCTGCTGGGATTGGGCGTAGACCTTTTGGAGAAAGGCGGCGCCGGCCGGCGACTTGAGGAAAGCGTCGATGGAGTTCGCCTGGGCGGCGTTGGAGTTTGCGGCATTCTCGCTGGAGGTGCGCTGGCGCTTGATGGTGGGGCTCTCGGCGACCGGGGTCGCGTCGTCCGTTTCGTCGTCGCTAGCGGTCATGGGCAGGGCGCGCTTGCCGTTCTGCTGGAGCTTGCGGAGCGCGGCGGTGAGGTCGATGGTTTTCTCGTCCATGGACGGGTCTCGGTGCTCGTTCTGGGGCTGGTGGGGCTGGACCAGAGCCGACCTCTGCAGCTGCATCGCGGCGGCGAATCCCTCGGATGACATCGACAGCGAGCTTCCGAGCGTCGCGGCGGGTTTCGAGAACCCCATGAGCGCGGCGAGCGCATCGGGCTCAAGCTTTTGCTGTTGCTGCAGGCGCTGGCGCAGGTCCCCGGCGCGCAGGCTGCTTCCTGCGTCCATGGCGCCTGGCGCGGCGCTCGGTTGGGGAGGAATGGTGGTGTCGCCGGAGGGCTTCCTCTCCTGCTGCTGCTGCTGCTCGTGCTCGCTTTTCGAAGGCGTGGACTTCGCTCGCTCTGCTGTGTCGTCTTCGGGTTGGCACGTGGGTCGCGCGGTTCGGGGTCTGCCGCTATCGCCTCGCTCGCTCGCGAACCCGGGGCTAAGAAAAAGAAAAAGAAAGCCAAAAAGAAGAATTCTCAAAAGAAAAAAGAAAAAGAAGAAGAAAAAAGTAAAATGAATGAGGGGGAGGAAACGAAGTATCGCAAGAAAGAAGAAAAGAAAATCGGAAATAAAAAGAGAAGAAGAAGAAGAACCGGGAAGGAAAGAAAAGAGAAGAAAAGAAATAGAATAAAAGAATGAAAATAAAATTCTCTTTAGCTGCGCGCCACCGCTCGCGCGACTCCATTGCGGACTTTGGGCCCCCCGGACGTCCGTTGCGGCGGCCGGATCGGCTTCGGCAGCCGAGGTGGCGATCCGCTCCAGTACGAACTACTTATTATGTACGTAGGCTAGTAGTAGCGTACCACCTACGTATACGGTACGACGCAGGCCCTGGCCTCTCTCTCTCTGGCAGGCGGCAGGCTGGCGCCTCGCGCGTGCGCGCGACACCGGCAGCGAGCGACCTGGCAGCGGCACCAGTCGAGCGCGGGCGTGACGTGACGATGATAGCTTTGCTTTGCCCAAGGGTCGGCGACGACGAGCGAGCGAGCGAGCGAGCTAGCGCGCGAGGCTCTCTGGCCTGCAGGTGGCAGGCAGGAGCATCCAAGGCTTCAAAGTTCGAGCCCATGATTTCCCTGCCTGATGTGAGATGATGAGGTGGGATGGCACGAGAAGTAAGTACAGGAAGGCTGGAGGCCTTTGGCTTTGCTTTGCTTTGCTTTGCTTTGCTTGGCTTGGCTTTGCTTTGGCTAGCCGTGGCTGGGCTGGCCTGGACTGGCCTGGGCTGGGCTGGGCTGGGTGAGGCTTGCCCCACCCCAGCCAGCCAGGGCCTTCAATCAATCAGTCAATCAATCTTCGATCATTTTTTGACGCTTGATGACAGTGATGAAGCAAGTATCGTGATCGTGATCGTGATCGTGATCGATTGTGATCGTGATTATCGTCGAGTCTGTCATCAGTCATGGGGCCCAGGGCGAAAAGCTCTCACTGTCAGCAGCCACTCGTGGCTGATCATGAGCCACTCGTGGAGCCACTCGTGACTGTAGTTGCACTCCTTCTGCTCCAGTTGTGTTGATGAGCGAGGGCACTTGCGACGATGCGACGATGCGACGATGCGACGCTCACGCACAGCACCCTCGCGCCCCTCGCAGTCAGCTAGCTAGCCAGCTGCCTGGGAGCCCAGCGAATCAGTGCAGCTGTTCGTTCATCCCGAGCAGAAGAGACGAATGAATAGCCGCGCAATGGGCTGGGATGGCAGCGAGTGCCGCCGGTGGATTGGTGGGCCAGCCAGCCTGCTGCGTCGAGCACGAGGCATGATTGAATGATCGAGTTGATTGAGTGATCGCCAGAACAGAATAAGAATACTTAGACGACTTTTCACTCAAATTCTTCCTTTCTAAATTTCAGAAAGAAAGAAATAAAACAAACTCTTTCTTTTCATTTTTCAAAATTTTGGGTCTTTCCTTCTTTCGTTCTTTCGTTCGTTCGTTCGTTCACGCCCGGCCGCGCTCCGCTCGAAGAGCCCACGCTGCGCGCGCGCGTTGCAGGGCGCCGGCGGCACGGGCAGCCCGCCGCGTCTCGTGCGTCGTACGTATGGTGGGTCGATCGACGCCCGGGCCCCTGGAATGGAAACGAGCGGCTCCGCTGGAACTTTGAAGGCGTGCTCGGAGCCTGTCCAAAACGTTAGGCCCGGTCAAAAAGTCAAAAAGGCCTATTGGACACCATACACCATACCATTGGTACTATTCTAAAAAAGGGGCCGGGCACTGCAGCAGCCTCCCGCATCGGGTCATCGGGCGATCGATCGGGCGCGTGCGCGAGGCCCGAGAGGCCCGCGAGGGGGTTGGTTCGCCGAGCTCTCGTGGGACGCAGGGTGGGCTCGTTTTCCCTCTCTCATCATATTGACATTCATCCCGCGCGGCTCGGCTCGGGCTTCTATGGCGCCCCTCCGTCACGTATACGTATACGGCGTAAACTCTAGCGTCGCGTATGCTCCATTCATGGACTGGGCTCTCGCTCGTCGCCATGATGCGGCAACCGCGCTCCGCCTCGACCCACCGCTACTCGATTTGCGCCCCGGGCCGAGGGCACGGCCGCCATTCTCGAGCGCGCGCCTTCTCGGCGCACCGCCCGTCCGACCGAGCGTCTTGTGGCCGCTTTTTCCGCTTCTTTCCGAGGCTCCGGCGCTCCGCGGTCCCGCGATCATCGCTGCCGGTGTTGTGCAGTGCCTTCCGAGCAAGCTTGGTTTGGTTGTGCCGGGCAAGCGACTTCAAGTTGTTGCAATCATGGCCAGCGACTAGGCCTACTCTGTTTGATGCTGCAGGGTTGGTCGATTCGTCGAGCCTGCTCTGGCTTGAGCGAACGTATGTTCTTCGTCCTACGTACAGGACGTATACGTACGTACATATACTTGTCAGGACACAAGCTGCTCAGCAATGGCGCCCGCGCCGCTCCTGCGGTGGGGCGGCTGTCATCAACTTGAATGCTCGTCATGGCGTGTCGCCAGCTTTCTTGAAGGGAGAGGTTGTTAGGTTAGGTTAGACGAGCGAAGAAACGGAACGGAATCGAAGGGCGCTCGGAGAGCACGAGCTAGCTGCCTGACCGACGAAGGAGACTCCTGACATTGATCGCTTCCTGGAATCCCTCTATCGCCAGCGCATCGCTTTTGACTCTCTTGCACGGCAGGCTTGGGGATGGATCCTGGATGGTCGACGGTCGGTCGGTTGGACGGCCGTGCCGTGCGGATGGTGATCGCCGGCGGTTGGAGGTGGCCTCAAAAAATAAGAACCGAAATTTCGCGAGAATCTTGTGCGCTCGCACGCTTGCGAGCTCTTGGCGTTGGTTGCACAACCCAACGTACTAAGCTGAGGCGACGAGGCTAGACTAGATCGATTGAACCTCGAAGCTCGGTCCGGACGAACGAACTGATGAAGATCAGAGAGCTCCGTCCGCGCAGTCTCATCGTCTCATCAATTCGTCAGTAAAAAGAAATCGTGCACGGAGCGCCGGACGGGACTGGCCCCCGCGGATGGGATGGCGACCACGCTGGAAAAGGCAGGCAGGCGGGGGGGCGCGCCAGGATCCTGGAAAGCTCGAAATGCTCGAAAAACCAGGCAGGAGAACAGAGAGAGAGAGAGAGAGAGAGAGAGAGAGAGGAAGAGGAAGAGGAAAGAGAAAAATCGCGTGAAAGACCCCGCCTCCTTGTTCGGGAGCGCCCGATAGCTGTGGGAACGATCGTTTTATTTTGTATTATAATTTTTTCGGCGAGCCGAGGCAGGAGCGCGGAGCGGAGCCCAGCGAGCCAAACCTGCGCCACCATCATCATTAACTCCAGGCCCGTGTCCGAACGGCAGGCAGGGCCCGGACCGGCCGGGCCGGAACGATGCATCGCCCGTCGGTCCCACGGACAGACACGCGCAGTCAGATTGGGACCAATCGAATCGCGCGGATTGTTCTCCGTGCCAGTTTTGACCTAATCTTCATGAACGATTCCATAGCGCGCAAGGCTCAAGCATTTGCATTTCAAGGTGTCCGACGCGTCCTGGCTGATGAAAGTCCTGATGAAGCGCGCAATCCAAGCCAGGACCGGCCGGCTTGACATTGAATTGATCGAGCAACATCATCCGGAGTCCGTCCCGCGCGTTCGATCGAGGTGATTCTGATCCGTCCGACCGACGCGTCCTAGTTTTCTGCGGGCGCCCCAGGCGGTCTGCAAAGCTCCGGGCCGAGACGAGACTGGGGCGTTCGTCGCCGCTGCGCGCCACTGCGATCGATCTTCGAATCTCGAAATGAAGAGATTCTCGTCTCGTCAGGTTGGCAGCCTGCCTGGCGCGCGCATGCATGCGCAGCGCAGCGCAGCGCAGCGCGGCGCGGCCCAGCGAGCGCGGCGCCTGTCAATCAAGTCAAGCGGCGCGACTCGGTTGGGCGCGCGAGCAAGCGAGTACAGAAGTGGGTAATGGAAGGAAGGACTTGATTGAAGGACTTGAAGCGAAGCGGCGGCCCCGCACTCCGCCCCCTCTCTCCCTCCCTCCCTCCCTGTGCGTCGCCGCCGCGCCGCGCGTGCTGTGCGTGCGTGCGTGCCGTGCCGTGCGCGCGGACGCCGTGCGGTGGCGGCGGCGAGCCCGCCGGAATCCGGATGTTCCGAGCCGTCGGAAATGGGATGGGGGCATGCCATGGCATTGCATCTAAATCAATCTCACGCCACCACCCTCACGTCCGTCCTCAGCTCGCTCGCAACACAACTAACTCGACTCGCAAGGTCCGGCCGGGCCAGCCAGCACGGCCAGGGCCGCCAGGCTGCCCCCCTGCTAGCGAAAGGTCCGCACGGAATTGGCCGGCCGCAAGCGGCTCTCAGGCTCTCGAGTATGAGCGGACGGCTCATTTGCGCAATGTGGAGCCTAGCCTACTTGAAGAAAGTAGCTATAAATTATAGCTACGTAGATCGCTACGTATAGGCTACGTACGTACGTACTACTGGTACGTACGTACGTATCATGGTGGGAGCCGGCGAGCCAAACGCACGCACGCTCGCCCGCCCGCCCGGCCGGCGCGTCCGGGAATTTAGCTGCTGCCTCTGGAGTCTGGCCCTCACGTACGTAGTACCATGGACCCGTGCGTACGTACTGTGCCGAGGCGGCCGGCAGGGCAGCCTGAGCCAGGCTTGGCCAACGGTCGCTCGCTCGCTCGCGTCCCGCCCACCCACTGGCAGTGCCCACACCATAACCAACGTCAAGTTCTTTTCTTCTTTTCCTTTCAGCTGCCTTCAAGTTTTCTTCTTCCGGGTGCGGGCGTCTTTCAGGCAGGCTTTCAGCGTCCTTTTAGCGGAGCGGCGCAGCGGGCTGCGCACACTACCGTCCGGCCTTCCAACTGAGTGCTCTGCTCTAGCTTACAGTTAGCTTGAGCTTCCGGGAAGGGCTTTCAAATGAGTATGAGAGAGTACGTACTAGTACTACTAGTACGTACTACAAACGAAAAAATTTATATTGAAACAATTTTTGAAGCAATTTGTTTGTTTTTACCTTTTGCGGCTTTCTTGTCTCAAGAGAGCATCGCGAGGCAAAACCGAGGCGGCGTGGCGTCCGCGAGGAAGCACAAGCAAGGGGAGCGCGCGCTGCAGCACAGGCTGCTCCTCGCGCGCGTCCCGCCTCGCCCGCCTCGGCCAGCGCCAACGATCGATTGATTGATGCAACCAAGGCTGGCTCAGCCTGGCTCGCAGGGCCAGCCCGGGCCCCGGGGGTGGAAGCTGAGTCTCGCGACGACCTCGCGACGCTCCGCGTGAGTCCGATGCGTCGGGGGGGTCGGTGCGGGCCGCGAGCGCACCGCCTACGAGCACTGGCACGATCATAACATAACTGGCTCCGGCTCTGCAGCCTGCAGGCCGGCCACCGCCAGCGGCGCCACGGCGGAACTTGAAAGTTATGGGACGGACGTTCGGACGAACGAACGAACGAAACGAGAGGACGACGGTCGACGGATGAAGAAATCACTCGATTCACGCAAGTGGAGCGTGATGGACGGAGCCCCCCACGAAATCACTCGCGCTGCGTCGTGGATCGATCATCAAGATGATGAAATAGGTTGGAAGATTTCTCTTTTGCAGACGCGATGGCAAGCAATGGGCAATTCAGTCACGGTTGGCGCTATTAGCTCTCACGCCATCACTTTAGGCTAGGCCTTGGTACGTCCGTACTGCGCAGAATATAAACGGTAGGCCTAGATCGAGGGCCTTGCAGCCTTGCAGGCCCGCGGAGCGGACGGCTCGCGACCAGAATGTCGACCCGAGGCTGCGCCAAATTCTTTCGCGGTACAAGTCCCGGCCTCGAGTCAAGTCATATCGAATGGCAGTCGAGCGGCTGTTGAATATCTGTCCTTGCCAGCAGCTATCTGACCGCTGCCATTCATTCTGGTAGGATTGCCAATACGGCCCGTTTCGAAGTTGAAAGATGAGTCAGTAAATGCCCGGACTTTTCGGCAGTTCGAAGTGCGGCTAGTACGTACGTACGTACCATGGTACGATTTCGAGATCTTGCTAATTTTTTCATTTTCGCCGCTCTTGACACAAACGCTGCTCGCTTTGACTCGTTGCCGGCAGCATCCGTGTGACGCCACACATTCGCGTTTTGGACTTGGCAAATCAGCCGCGATGATGCAGGATGCGTTGACCCAGCGAGGGTCCATTCGTTGATTCCCAGGACCAAGAGTCTTTCGACAAGCAGCTGTCACAGCAGGCATGGCGAGAACCTCGAAGTTTCTGATGCGCCTACCTCTGGCAAACGAAGTCTTGAAGATCGCCACCTGGACAAAAAAATGCGCTACAAGGCCAATCAAATGGTGGTGCAGTCTGGCTATTTTAGCTAGCTCTTCTTTCCGGCAAGCTAACGTACGTACGTACGTACGCATACTAGTACCGCAGCGTCCGCCAAACTTTCGGGACAACAAACGTGGTCTGAGGGGATCTCGTTTCATTTAGGTTTCCTGACTGTGCACCGAGCGGAAGGACGGACGACCCATTCGTCCGTCCGGGTCCCAGCCGGCAATCCAAGGACGTCCGGGGGGGGGCTTGCAAGCAACCTACCTCCGTGTCGCGTGCTTGCGGCCCGTCCTCCCCATTTAGCTTGAACGGCGGGCACTGGAACACAGGAGAAGCAGCCGGTTGCCGTTTCTGCGCCTTTGCTCAGAAGTTGCTCTTGTCTTGGGCACCACGGCAGACTCCGATGCGCCAGTGACAGAGGTAAAAATTGGAAGAAAATACGTACTGGTATGCACGCACCTAATAAATGTTCAACGTCAAATTTTTGTTGAAAAGAAAGGGCTGAAAAGGGGCTTCGGAAGCGAGCGACCGCTTCGGACCGCAGCCTGCAAGGACTCAAGAATTAGGCCTGGCCAGTGGCCATTCATGATGTTGATTGCGACTCCAGCAGAGTGAGCAGATCTTGTTTCTACGAAGCAGAATCTGTTTGGTCCTGCCGCTAAAGTGCTTGAAGCTGATCGGATGATTGAAATATCCATGGTAGATCGAACCCATGCCAGGCAGTCTCCGTTGCGTCCAGTTGCATGCGGACCCCGGATGCGCACGCAGGATGCGCTGTTTGAAAGGATGCGCTATTTTCGCCCGCTTTTATAAGTATTTGCGGGCCGTCGACCGTCGCGTGCTGCTTCAGAAATGATCAAGGAACGAAATGGAGAATTCTTCGACGTCCTCGCGCCGCCAATCCCTTCTAAGCTCAGAAGCACACATCGTCGCGCTTGCGGGGGGAACTTGCTCACCATCGACCACTCCTATACATTCCCTGCCGCAAATTTCAACATTCTCAATTACAAGACCTGGAGAAAACGGCCTATCTTTTTTCGCAGGACAATTCCACCGAGGCGGCGGACACAGATTTTGAAAAGGCAAAATACCCCCTTTTTCAGTGGACAATAGGAAATTGAAGACATGGCGTCGAGGACTCGGGCCCGGTCTCAATCGCCAAACGCTTGTCGAATCGTGCAACATGGAAGGTGAAATTACTTGAGGTCGGCCTCGCTAGTCCGCGTCGGCATAGTTCAAGTATCCTTTACGCCGAATGACGTTCAGAAGGGACTGGAGTACGCAAACAGCTTCGCCTTCGTAGTTGCCGTGACGGTAGAGCTCGGCGATGCCCTCTTGCACGATTGCTTCGAGGGCATTAAGACGATGCTGGATCTTCTGCCCATGCGAAACATTTTCCTTGAGCAAATTTATCTCCGTCAGATGGTCGTTTCGCCTACGGTTTGTCCAGCCGCGCAGGATCCGGTTGTAGTTTTCGCAGAGATTGAGCTGTGGCGAGTTTGGAGCAGCTCGGAGGATTCGAATCTTGCTCTTGAGTTCTTTCAACATCGCCGCGAAGGCTGCATAATTGCTAAGCTCGGCCAGCACATCTTCATCTCGATCGAGGCCGCGCGTCGAGTGCTCGGGAGCGTTATCCATGACGATCCAAACCGTCCTGCCCTTGACGAAGTCCGACAAGGGTATCGGATGCCCACGGACCAAAGTGGTGCCCGTAACAAGCTTGTCGAGGAGCCCATTCAGGAAGCTTCGGAACTCTGCGGCACCGTATTGCGACTTCCAGAGCATCGCCATGGCCCCGTTTCGTCGCCTTACCTCCTGCTTTTTGGCGGGGAAGAAGTCCGCGTACACAAGACCGCACGCGTTGCTGACCGCGAGTGCGCCTTGGCATCGCTGGCCGAGCCCGCTGACCGGAGGCGTCTTGATTGTTGCGCGCTCGCCTCGCTTGGCCCAGCCGTGCGCCTCGTGGAGTGCGACGTAGAAGGGCAGCTCGTCGACGAAGATCATGAAGTTATCGTCACTCTTTTTCAGGAGTTGCACGAGCTGCTTGCCGTACGTAAGACGAGATTCTCTTGTCTTGCGCGTATTTATAGTCGTCTTCTCAACCTTGACCGTCTTGTAAGTGTAGATCACGCCATAATTCTTCAGATGGCGTTCGATCGTCTTCTCGCACATCTTCTCCTTTTCGAAGTTCGCGTGAAGCATTGGAGCCTGGTCGAAAAAAAACTTCCGCCGGGCATCTGTGAGGCTCGCAAATTTTCTGCGCTCTTCGCGTTTGAGGCCCAAGTTGTTGTCGTCGGGGTGGAGCTTCACGTACTCGATCAGGAGCTTCCGCAGAATTTCCTGGTTCAAATACGCGGTCAGCTCCTTCATGCTATGTGTAGAGTTCTCGTGAAGCATGTCGCAAACAAAGTCTTCATGCCACTGTCTCCATTTGTAGTAAGAACCGCCGCTGCGCTTGGCCCGATGGTCGCGAATGGCAGCCGCATCGCCAAGTTTGCGCGCTCGGGTCAGGGTGTAGTCAACGGTGGAAGTTGGCATGTCGTAGAGGCGCCCAACCTCGAGCGCGAATTCCCTCCCGCCTTCGCGGTAAGCTTTGATGACTGCCCTCCTGATTTCTGGTGTGTACGTGTTGTGATGACGGACTTTGGAGGTCTCGCTGGAGGAGCTGACCTGCACCGCAGTCGCACGGCCCGAGGCGTTCACCCGCGCTTCTGCAGCTTGCTCGTCTGATCCATTGAGAGCGTCAAGGACATCATCGGCAGTGTCGCCTGTCTCTATTGCCTCATTCTCACCCTTGCCATCTCTTTCCTCGCCATGGTCGATGTCGTCGTCGTTGTCGCTGCCGGACTCGTAGAAATCGTCACTCTGGTTGCTGCCAAGCACATCGACGTCTTCGTCCGCCCACGGCAGCTCCTCAAGAAAGTCGTCGTCATCACTGGCCAAGTCGGCCGACTCGCTGTCCTTGTCAGCTTCCCCGGCTGTCGAGCCAAGTGGAGCGACCCTAGAGCCATGCGCCAAACGTGGAGACTTAGCGCTGGCCGCAGCAGGAGCTTGTCTCGGCTTTGCGGCTGCAGTAGTTGGCTTTGTTAGCGATGGTGAGTCGCGGAGGCGCTTCGCCCCTTGGCCATCCCAGTGACCCTGTACAACGTTTGCAGGAACACCCTCAGCGGCCTGCGCTTGCCATTGCCGGTTCTCTCCGCCAGTTGAAAACGCAGAAGACGAAGTTGGCGGAGAATGAAGAGCAATACGAGGCTTCACTACAGCAACATCCCAGGACCCATCCGCGCCGAGCGTCCGCTGTTGATCCTCAAAAGTCGCGACACTGGCCTCTCGAGATGAATTTGGACCTTCGTGGTGACCGACGGACTTCGAGATGTCGCCATGGTCGAAATTATGCTCTCGATCACCCATGAGGGCCAGCGAAAGCCTCTTCCGCTCTTCGCGAGGACAGCTTGGCTGGTGCGGCGGCGATGATGGGGGATCGAACTCGGAGCGCCACCCAGCCAGCCAGGTTCGTCGCGCTTCTTGCGGTCAGCGGCGCAAAGGCACGCCACGCGCCTCGTTCGCCATGGTCGGTCGGCGCGCCGATACCGCTCCGCGCGCGCGTGTGGTTAGTGACGAGGCGACTCCAGGGGAGCAAGGTACCTGGAGAGCGCGCGAACAGGCGACGGCCCTCCCGCTGGCCCTTGCCCGTGGCGCTCTTGGTCTGCTGGCCGCCGCGGGGCCGGTTAGCTCGAGCCAAGATATTCTTTTCTCTTCGCCGTGGAACGTGCACACCTGAGATTTCGAAACTTGGTGGAACGTTTACTTCGGCAAAACTAAGGGCACCTTCGACGAGAGAGATTCCCCGAAACCCGTGTCTGGTTTGGAATGTCCACCTACGCGGAGAGGAATGTCGAACGGTGGCGACTTGCTCGGGACGCGCGGAAGCTCTCAGTCGCGGTCCTTCGATTCATGGAGGCTCTCAAACGAACCTGCTGTCAAGCCGCGTTCATGCCAGGCCGGGCCTCGCGCGAGGTCACCTTCCAAGATCGGGCATCTACTGCTACGTACGTACGTACGTACGCACTTTGTTGCATGTGACGCCATCGTGATCTTCGAAATCGGACCCGACCCGGACCCGTCCCGACCGAAGCACCGTGCGACCGACCGAGACTGGCTTCCCGACATTGATTGACAGCGAGATGACAGAGGTGACTCAGGTGAGAGAGGATTCCGGCGCCATGTTCGTACTTTCTTCCCAAGTGCGAGTAAGATGAGGACCCGCGACACGTGGCTTGCTCACGCGAACGCTGCTCGCGCCGACCGTTGATCACGCTCCGACTCGCGCTACTTTCTCGGCACCATCACGCGCAAGAGTGTCGTGGAGGTGAGCAGGCTGCTCGCCAATGCCATTACATTGCATGGTGAGGTGAGCCAGCCTGGCCGACTGAAGCCAGACGACAGCGAGATCGCCAGACCCCCCGCTAGCTGAAAGCAGCTCTTGTGCTCCTCTGCTTATGCTTAGGGGCCCAGCTTCTGCGGCAAAGCCTCCCGAATCCCACGGCGATGCGACGTCGGAACGCGGAGGCGGAGCACAGCACGGAGGCGCAACGCGGCAGTCGCAGAGAAGGAAGGCGCGCGGGACCGTCCCGGGCCCCGACCAATCGCAACTTCGCAAGCTTTCCGCAAGCCATGTAGGCCTAGCGTCGCTCCGCCGCCTGGCGACCGCGTATCGTCTGGTCTGGAGATTCGGCCTGTTCGCCGCCTTCCGAAGGTGGACAATTACTAATCGATCAGTCTGATCAGAGGGCGATGGCGAAGTCAGACTCTGCGCCAAAATCAAGGTTCAAGCGTCCGCAGGTGCCTGCCAGTGCCAGGCTGCCAGCTGCCCTGCTGCCCCAGATGTCAGCTGCGCACGACCATGCCAAGGATCAGGATCCATCCGGGATTCCAGGCTGCGCTTCACTTGTCTCCAGCTTCGGACCTGGCCGAGGGTGGCAATAGAGTGCCCAGAGACAGCGTACGGCTGATCATACGGCTTGCGTCCCTCCGAGCCACTGCTCGTGAATCCGTGCGCGTGCATCTATGTAGGTACCCGGGTACGTACGTACGTACCTACGTACTGCTCCTCGGATCGACCCTCGATCGATCGATCGATCGATCGATCGTGCCAGTGATCGACTGATTGATTGACGACATGACGACGACATCATGATTGCAGCACGGCATGCGGACGCGACACGACAAGCGAGCCCCGCCGATTGAGCGCGCCGAGGCGACCGAGCCCAGCCCATCCAAGCTCAAGCTCAAAGATGGAGTCGTGGCGGTCATGTCTCATGTCGTTGTGGCGACAAGAGTACGTACGCGATCCGTCCCGCTGCCAATCATGTGCCGACATGGCGTGACTGGCGCTCATTGATAGCGAGCCACGCGCCAAGAACGAGTGCGCGCGTCTTGCGCGCGTCTTGGTCATCGCCATGTACGTATGTATACGTGCAGTACTACGTAGAAGTTTCCCCGCGCCACCACTGGCCCACCAAGCAGCTACGTATGTACGTACGTACGTACGTACCAGAGTAACCAGACTCGAGCAAGCAATCTTTGGCCAAAGACGCAGGTGGCTCAGGCGCAGCTCAGCAGGGAGGGCGCCGGCGGCCATGCATCATGGTCCATCCAAAATTTTGAAGGTACAAATTCTTTAAAACGTTTAACTATTTTTTTGATTTGTAAAAATTATTATTATATAAAAAGTAAAAAGGTAAAAATATTTTCTAAAAATATTTTCAACATTTTTTTGGGCGACGAAAAGCTTGAAAACACGAAGCTCGCGCAGCGCAGCACAAGTCCACGATAGCGACGCACGCACGCAGCAGCGCGCCGGCGAGCGTGGCAGCCGTGGCAGCGGTGGCAGCGCGAAGTCACGTCACGTCACGTCGCGCACGCCCAGTGGATGGACTGGATCATGCATGCATTTGTTCTCATGGCGAACCCCAACTTGAAAGGGGTCACGAGCGAGTACGTAGCACAGGGCCGACGATGAGAACGAGTGCTGTGACCGACATGCGCGCGCGCGCGCGCAGGCGACCAGGGAACGCGCGCCGGGGCGCGGCCTGGCTTCCTTCGCGCCGCGCGGGCGGGTGACATGCAACGCAAAGCAATGCAATGCAAAGCAAGCAATGCAATGCAACGCAATGCAAAATGTTCATGGTGGAACCTGAGCAGCAAAACGATCATGGGACGCGGTGACTTCTGACTCGGAGGTCCAGTAGCAGGAGTTCTTGCTCTCATAGATAGGATAGCCCGACAAGGAGTCCGACAATACGCTCGGTCATGTCAGGTCACACGTCAGTACAGAACAGAGGTGGGCATTTTTCAGAGGCTGGGCATTTCGCAGAGGCCAAGATTTGCGGGGCAGCCTCAGGCCCTCGGCGTTGCAACGCAGCGACTAAGCTAAATTGGTTCCTGCTGAGGTCAGCGAAAAGCGCAAGTTGTCGCAACGTCGCTTCCGTTGGAAGCGGAGCGCGTGCGTTGGGTCAACGTTGGACCTCGCTCGTCTCGACAATGCCATCGATGAGAGGATGGATCCCTGTCTCGAACGGCGGTTGCAGAATAAAATTGAGGATAAGTCCGTGGCGGCCAACCTGCCTCCGACACTCGCTAGCAACACAAGCAGCACTCGCTCGCCAGCGACACTCGTGCCGCGAGCAAGCGAAGAATTAGATCGGTCGCGACTCCTTCTACGTGATGGTTCGCTCGCTCGTGTCGGTCGTCCGTCCAGCCAACGTTACGTTCGGCCGAGCGAGGGTCGGTCGAGGGCGGCCTTGCCTGCCTGGAATTCCTCGTTCGGGCATGCATTCATTCGGCAGTCGACTGTCTAGACGAGCGTTGCCGCTCCGCTCCGCGTGCTGGAAGCTCTCGCGCCCAATGCAGCGCGCAGGAAGGAACAACCGGCACGGACGCCGACGGGTTCTCGCGACACGTCGCAGGATGCGGCGGGAACTCGCTCGACAAGTCGTCGATGATCATCGATCATCGTCAGCCTGGGCACTAAAAAAAATCTCGCGGCCAAAAAAAATCTCGGACACGCACGCCGGGAGGTAGGCACGCGCACGCAGTGATATGACCCCAACCGTCCAACGAACGATCCCATCCCGATTCCCGACGCTCTCCGGTCAGTCAAAAAATTGTTTCTTTGTTCTGTCCAGTCTCGGAAAGCCGACTCGGGAACTCGGTGCAGCTAGATTATTTTCATCGCTTCTCCAGGCTTTTCCATGCCACTGGGCAGCCAGCCATGCCAGCAGCCAGCAAAGCATTTTCATGATGAGGATCATATCATTTCATTTTGAGGAATCAGGCAGGCGAAGCTTCGACAAGTTTCGGAGGCTGCAGGCAGCCCGAGTCCGTGCCGCCGCTCCGATCTTCAATACACTGCCAGGCGGCAGTCTCAGAGTCGATCGTCGTGCGCGTTCGCTCGCCGGCGAGTCTTTGATGATAGCCACAGGACAGGACAGTCCTGCCAGACTCGACTCTGACTCTGATTGGTCTGTCAAATGAGTCATGATTCTCATCTCATCTCCAGCCTCCGAGTCCTTCCAGGAGCGGAGCAGCGCAGCCGCGGAGATCGCGGAGCGCGCCGCAAAGGAGCACAGATTCCCGGCACTGCATGCAGGCACTGTAGGACTTCTTCTCGCCCGGAGTCTCCACGAAGGCCCTTTCAAGTTGGGTGACGCTCGGAGACACGACACGCGCGAGAATCGAGTACCAGGTACGTACGTACTACGTACCCTACGCCCGTCCGGAGGATAAAATCGTCGAGGATAAAATCGTCGGTCGGTCGCTCGTCTCGTAAACTCAGATCAGGATGCGAAGAACTCCAGCCTCCATGATCCATTTGAAACGAGACAACGCTGATGAGACGATGATCGCGCGAGAGACCCTCCCGACCCGTGGGGACGTCGGCGGGGTTTTGCTGGCATGGATGGTTGGCATGCCTTGCGCAGACTTTACTGGCAGTTGACGGCGTGGCAGCGACTCGGAGCGACGAGCCTGAAGAGGAGAGAGGCCTGGCCTCTCCAGGCTCCGAGTCCTCCAGGCCTGCTTGATTGATTGAGGTCCGATCGATCGACGTTGGCACGCACGCTGGGAGCACCGTGCGACTTGCGTTCCTCGGGCGCGTGGCTCTCTGATCACCGACGACTCTAGAAGAACTTGAAGGCGCTGGCGCTGGCTCGCTCCCCCACGTGACGTCGAGCGACACTCGGCAGGGGAACCTTCGAGTTCTGTTCATTGTTGGATGATGAGTTTTCTGCTCACCGATGCCATGTCAATGCCATGCCTCGGGCGTTGCCGGCACGGGACGAGCAACGGCGCGGCGCCGCGAGCGTCGGGCCATTCTGCCAAAGCCAACGTTGGAACAATGCGAGCCTGGACGATGTCGGCCTGACGCACGCTCGCAGCAGTGCACAGATAATTTGGCCGTGACTCTCGAGCCTGGAGTCTTCTTCCTGGAGTCTTCATCTCTGGCCTGGGGCTCCTGGGGTCCTCCTGGGCCAGTCGGCCCACTACCAGTCGTGGCCTACTGGCCCGCAAAAGCAAAAGAAAGCCTGGAATGGACGCGTGACGTGGGCCCCAACTTGGCCCTCAACCCGCGTGCGGACTGCGAAAGCCGCGAAACGGGACGGGCCGCGCGCACACGCGGCGGGTTGGGGCCCGCGTCAACAACTTGAAGGGCAGAAAAAGAGGCCGCGAGGCGAGGAGGAACTCTGGAAACTGAAGTTGAGACCAAAATCTCTGCGTGGCTCTGATAAAGAGGCCTCTGCTGGGCAGGAGACTCGACGTCGACTTGACCCGACCTCTACACGTGCATGAGTTCAAGCTCCGTACTGATTAGATTTCATGACACGGGCCACGATTCTGGGGCCAATGAGCGTTGTGATCATCCTCTTTGAGCACGCCGTCGACGCCCATCGTTAGAATTACTTTAGAATTACTAAGGAAGCGCGACGCAGGCGGTACCACGCACCAAGGCGCGGTCCGTGCAGACGTCTCGGGGCGCGCCCTGGCCGGAGAACGGGTAAGGGCCCGCCGTCTTGAACGAGTCGGTGTGCAGCACGTACGTCTCGCTCGTCGTCTCGTCCACGAGCGTGAGCGCATCCGCGTTTCCGGGCACGCCCACGATGCGCTTGATCGTGGCGCGCGGGAGCCTGATTTCGTGCGCAAGGTCCAGGTGCTCGGCGTCTAGCGCCTGCAAGACGCCGTCCTCGTTCACGAGGTAAATTCGGGCCCCGCAGTACGCCATTGAGACCACCACGCCGTCCAAGCTCGCCTGCGCCTGCACCTGGCCCAAATCCGCGTCCCACCGCCGGATGATTAGATCGCGCCCCGCTGTGAACACAAAGCGACCGCACCACGAGGTCGTCGCGCACGAACACCGCTTCGTGTGCCCCAAAAACACCAACGCGGAGGGGTGGTCCGGGTCCTCCAGAGCGATTTCCTGCGTACCGGTCACTACGCGCACGCCGCCCCGGTCCACCGACAGCAAGGACTGCAGAGAGCCCTCCGCCACGCGAAGGTCGCCTATGCACGTCCGCCCGCGCCACACGCGCACGCGGCCGAGACTGTCCGCGCTCGCCCACACCAAAGACGCGCTTTGCCGAGAAACCACCTCGATCGCCGCTCCGGGATGCGCCCGCACAGCTCGCGCGCCAATGCCCTCGTCCACAAAGTGGACGTGGCCCTCTGCGTCGCCGGCCAGACCGCACGAGAGCACCGTAATGCACGCGGGGAAGATCTCCACGCCCGCGAGCCGCAGCGCGCCCTCGTGCGCGCTCACCACAGCGGCGTGCCGCAGGGTCTTCGCCACGCCCAGACACATGAACGAGCGGCCGTCCACAAACGTGCACCCGCGGGCCGCGGCGACGGTCTCCTCGCGAGCCTTCAGGTCGTCTAAGAGGACGTGCTGCATTTGCACGCCGGACTCTGCCTCCACGTACACGGCGACCAGCATGCCGCGGGCCTCCTCGAGGTCCTCGTCGTCGTCATCGTCCTGCTCGTCGCCGGCATCCTCGTCGTCGCCCCGGCACGCGCTCTCCTTCTCCATGACGCGGCCCACGATGCCGACATTCCCGCGCATCGACACAGCGATCGATTCCACCACGAGTTTTTCGCTCAGGGTATGCGCGCCGCCTCGCAGCTCTCCGGTGAGCGTGTCGAAGACGAGCACCACGCGGGGCGGGCCGCGGCAGGTCACCGCCATCAGCCGCGCGTCCCGGCTAAAGGCGCACGCGTCCACGGCGCCCGGCACGGCCAGCCCCACAGCGCGCTGCTTTTGCGAACCAAGGTCCAAGGCCACCGCGCCGTCGCCCCCGACCCGCACGAGCTCCCCGGAGCGATTGAACTGCCGCGGCATGCCCTGGGTCACGCCCACCACGCTGCGTCGCCCGCGCGCATGCGTCGCATCCACGGCGGCCTGCGCGTAGGCCACCTTTTCGTCGAGACCCGCGCCCGCAAAGCCGCGCCGCAGGACCGAGACGTGCACCTCCACGCCGTCCACGGGATGGGCCGCAGCCCACGACTCCTCGAGCGACTCCTCGGGGATCGGGTTGGCCGACACCGAGTCCGCAAAGCATTCCTTGCCGTCCGCGTCCAGCATGCGCACAATCTCGCAATCGTCCGCAAACTCCACCTTTTGCGGCGGCCAGCGCCACGCCCCGCCCATGGGCGCGAGCGGCTTGCGGATCATCGCGTGCTCCGCGTCGTAAAAGATCATGGTGCCGTCGTCGCGCCCCACGGCCAGACGAAACGAGCTCGACTTGGTCGCCGCCGGGCTCCACGCCAGGCAGCGCACCGCCGACGAGGCGGACTCGCCGCTGCGCAGTCGAATCGCCTCCTCGCTCAAGTGGCTCGCCACCGTGCGAATGTGCACGCTCCCCGTGCTCGTCCCAATTGCGACCAGGTCGCTGTCGTGCGAGAAGGCGACGCTCGTGCAGACGGCCTCGCTTCGCGTGTCCAGCATGACCTCGTTCAGAAGCGAGAGCTCCGGGGTCCAGAGGCAAACGCTCGTGTCGCGCTCGCCAAGGCTTACCCAGAGCCCATTCCGCGCGCGACACAAGCCCCACACCTTCGTGTGCGCGGAGGTCAAGACCTCCGCCGCCGCGGGCTCTCGGAGACCAATTACGCGGTGCCCATCCACCACCGCGCCCGTGCGGCAAACGCCGTCCACGCGCCCGGGAATCAGCTTGGCGTCGACCACCTCCTCCAGCTTGCCCAGGGGCGACCACACGCGCAGCACAGAGTTCTCGCTCACCGAGACGCCGTCCCGCAGCATCATGACGCCCTTGCCTTCGTGCGCCTTGGCCTCGAGCAGCCTGAGCGACGCGTGCGCGACGTCAAGGCGCCAAAGGGAGCCCTCGGCATCGCCGCACCAGTCTCGCCAGAGGCATGTCAGCGCTGCGGCGTGCTCCACGCGCTGCACCCGGTACTTGCGCCCTTCCGGCTCGTGCATCCACAGCTGTCCCGAGGTGTCCAGCTCGGCCACCGCGATCGAGGCCCCGGAGACTTCCACCACGCTCATGCGGCTGCCCGCGTCAACGAGCGGAAACTGCGCTGCCGCTGTCATCGAGGCGAACTCACCAGTTGTCTCGCAGTCGTCGATGCCCGTCTGGAGCCGCCAAACGAAGACCTCGCCATGCTTGTCCACGTAGGCCACGACCCCGGCGCTCGACACGTCCACTTGGCTCACGCCTTCGACGCGCATGCGCGCCCATAGGGCGCACTTGGCTGGTGGTGGGAACCTCTCGTGACTTGGGCCTTGCCCAGGACGGGCGTCGTCATGAGCATTCGCAACGCGCACGCGCCACACGGCGACGCAGAGCGTATCGCAGGCCACGAGCCACCACCATGCAGAGCCTTCTTCGGTTATCGCAGGGCAGGATCGCACGCATACGACCTGGGCGAACATGCGGAGGTACAGCGGCTGCCCGTCGCGGGCCCTCGACACCACAATCGTGTCCGAGGCAGCATACGCGACGAGTCCGTCGCGCCCAAGACTCGCGATGCATTCGCCACGCGCGCCCTTGCACCCTTGGACTGTGCGGTCGTAGCCTATTGCCTCGTATCGCGAGACCTCGGCTTGCTGCGGGTTCTTCGAGGTCTCGGCCGCGACCAGCGCCTCCTCCTTGCCTTCCTTCTCCTCCGTGGCAATCTCGGTATCAGCGTCGTCCTCTTGGCCGGGCTTGTCGTCGTCTTCAGACGCGCGCAGCGCCGAGATGTCTTGCGGCGCCTGGTCGCTGGCCCGCAGGGCAAATTCTGGTGGCGCTGCGTCGCTGCGCACCACGGGCTCGGGCGCAGCGAGCGAGTAAAACCACCCGCGCGCGCTTCCGTACGTCTCGAGGTACACCGGGTCGGCCACCTCGGCGCCAATGTCCTCAAGGTCCGCGTACTCGCTCGCGCTTCCGGGCAGCTTGATGCGGCGCAGACCCTTTTTGCGCAGCACAGACTTGTGCGAGACCTCGAAGGTGTTGTCCGCGTTGAAGGAGACGTGCCAGCCCCCTTTGCCGCCCGCTGCCAAAAACCGAGGCCTCGCCAGAGGCGTGCGCTCTGGAAGCCGGCAAAACTCCTCGCAGGCCCGCAGGTCGTACACGCGGTCCTCAGCAAAGAGATAGCGTCCGCACGGCGAAAGCGTCAAGAGACGGCCTGCAAAGCCCGGCTCGCGCACCGCGTACTTTTCTGTCCACGTTCTCTCCGCATCGTCGCGCTCCAGGACGGAAAACCCATCCGTGTGCCCCAGCGCGCAGACCGTCACTCGTTTGGGGTGCGTGACCTCGCGAGCAGTAATCACCAAGGCCTCGCGGTCCACCATGCAGGTCGACTCGAGATGCCCTAGACTGCTCATGTCCCATAGCCGCAGCGTGCAGTCGCGCCCCGCAGTCAAGAGCCGCGCTCCCGGCAGCCAGCATCGCTCCTGCAGGCCGGGGTGGCCGCTCGAGACGCCGCCGTCGCCAACAATGCCGCCGCTCACGCCATGCACGAGAAAGACCTCGCATGCTCGAGTCGTCACGGCGATGCGCGACCCTTCCGACGACCAGCATACCCGCTCTGCCCCCGTGTCCAGCGACGGCGCCCGCGTCATTTCGTCGAATTCGGCAACGAGCTGCACGTTGAGGCTCCAGAGCTTGAGCAAGCCTGTCGCGGGGGACGCTGTCGTGAAACCTCGCGAGCACGCGTGCAGAGCCTTGACCGCCTCGCCTGGGCCGAATGCCTGCATCGCCCGCGTCACGCGAAAGCCCTCCACAACGTGCAAATGGGCGTCTCCGCCGCCGAGAACCGCAAACTTGGACCGTGGATGGTAGGCCGCAGAAACGAAGTCGACCTCGGGCGCCGCGTCAAAGCCCACGCGTCGGTGCTCGCCAGTGTCTTGGTCCAAAATCTCCGCAAGACCACCACGTCCGCAAACCAGCACGCGGTCGTCTTCCACGTGGGTCATGGCCAGCACGGCCGCTGGGGGCAGCTGAAAGACCGCCTCCTGTCGAGTTCGCACAAGAGGGCGTTTAAGTCGGCCCGTGGAGGCAGTTCTTGAGGAGCTGTTCGCTAAGCCACGCTCGAACTCATCATCGCTTTCTTCGTCCTCGTCGGACGCACTCTCATCATCACCGTCGTCTATCTCGGAGTCGATCTCCGAGTCCTCCTCCGAGTCTTCAGAGCTTTCTTCTCGAACGAGGCTGAACATGCGAACAACGCCGCGCGCGTCCGCCGCGCATAGCTCGACACGATCGCGGGCCCAGCTCATCGCGACCGTGCTGCTCGTCGTGTCCACGACGGCGATTGGGTCCAGACTCGGATAGGCCCACACGACAATCTGCCGCGCGCAGGCGGTGGCGATGAGATCGTGGGACCAGCTGTACGCCACGGCGATAATGCTCTCCGAATGGAACCATCCAATCTGCCCAGGATCCTGACGGCCGTCGTTGCGCGGTTGTACTGAGCTCGCCACGAGCATGGGCCCCGCCACGCGCACGAGGCGGCCGTCCATCATGAAGAAGGCGTCAAGGCATCCACACACGCTGTGCGGGTCGCCCAGAATTCGTTCACTCCGGGCGAGCGCCCCGTCCCGCTTCGCAGCGGCTGGAATGATAAATGGCAGCGAGTCTCCACCCTGAATCGACAGTCCCTCGAAGACTTGCAGCCACGCGCGTGCGCGTTGGCACGTGTTGTTCACGAATGCCGCTCGCGACAGGCGGTCGTGCGGCGTCGCCGAAAATAGAATATCCGCCACCAGCTCGAGGTCGGCCTGGCTCGGCAGGACGAAGCGTCCGCCTCCAAAGCGCTCGACGCCGGCGCAGCAGGTATCGAGCAGCAGGAACAGCTCTTCGAAAGAAAGCGACCCGCGGCGATCAAAGTCAAAGACATCAAAGAGCGCCGCGAGACGCGACCTGCGACTCGTGGAGCTGAAGCATATCGCCGCGCCAACAAGCTGGAGACAGTCCACCGAGGCCAACACGCTCTTGGCCGGCGCGCATGGGCAGGTCTCGCTGCACGGTTTTTCAACGCCGAGCAACCGAAGGCAGTCTCGAGGATCGAGTTGAAAGTCGAGGCCTCGGTGCCGCTCCACAAGGCTCCACATGGCCTTGGAGCCCATTCCCGTCACACACGAGCACCCCGTGCCACCAGCTTCCGCCGTCGTCGTCGCGTCTTGCGCGGCGCCATTCTCGGCTCCTTGTTCGCGTGCGACCACCAGCCCCATGAGCAGCCGCAGGCGTCAGAGAGTCTCAGCTCGCGACTAGGCCTAGATCGGGGTACTGATGCCTCCGCGGCACCAGGACGAGCAAGGCCTTGGGCACGAGCGCTGCGTCCCAGAAATGCCTTGCGCTTCTCCTAATATCGAGCGTGGTGGTATGTATACGCGTCGTGTACGCAAATGAAATAAGCACCATTGTGCCATTTATCCATCCGCAAGCAACGCTGTCGATTGTCGAGTCTACGTCGCCGCAGCGAGAAGCAGCCTTCGATGACTCGGATTCTCAGGCTGCTTGACCGGTGAACGGACATAAATGAGAACCGGCAGGAACCGTTCTCTGCAGAACGCATTTTCACGCGTAACGGACACCTTACGACCTTTACGTACCCCCCGAAAAAGCCTTGCCTGCGTGCGTGCCGCAGGCTGGTCCCATGGCGCCAATCGATCGATCGATCGATCGGTCGGTCGACGTGCAGGCCCGACTGCGAGGGTCCCTTCCCACCAGTCAAACGGCACGTTGCAGTGGAAAAGTTCCAGTGGCCATTAACCCTTGACGCTTGACGTACACGTGTCATCGTCTTGACCTTTCCTGCTGCCATGCCGCAGAGGCTGACGCACTGTCAGGAAGAAGCAGCCAGGCCGAGAGAAGAGAACCTCGCCGTCATCAGCGAGACATCGTCAACCAAGAGAGGGCATTGGTTGCCAAGGGCGTTACAACAGCGACGCAGCTTAGAGAGCCTTTCCTGCAAAAGCTAGGACACAAACTTACCGGTGGTCTCTCCGCCCCAAGCAGGGTTTCTGCGTCTGGCGACGCAGCACCGCTGCCGCCGGTCGTTATCTACAAGGACTACCGTGATTGGCTGCACAAGTGCGAAGGAATCAAGAGGACAAAGCTCGAAGCGTCGGCGCCGCGCCTGAGTGCGGCGCAAGGGGCGGCGCTTTGCGTCGGCCCTCGAGAGCGCGTCGGGCGTGCGTCCAGACGTAGGTTGGAGCCCGGCCATGGCGGCCGCGGCGTCGATCGCCGCTGCGCAGCGGAATGCCCGACGAAAGCAAAAGGAGTCCGATAAGGAGGCTCGCCGCAATGCTCGACGCATCAAGAACGAACGCGCGGGCCTCGAGGCCAAGCTTGAGCTAGAAACCACCCAGCTCGCTGGCTACAGCGAGGACAATGTCGAAGAGGACCCCATGGCGCGCCTCAACAAGGGCGACTCGGAGCAGCTCGCGGTCGACTCGGCACTGCCCGGGCCCGCTAGCATGGACTACGAGGATCTGGACTTTTACGGCCGCCTTGCCTTCACGTGCAACAAAATCTCACACAACGACACCTTTAACGCTTTTATCATTGGCGTCATTCTCGTTGCCGGCGTGCTCGTGGGTCTGCAGTCGTATCCGTCATTAGCCACCAACGCCGTCGTTGGCGCCATTGATAACTCTGTTCTGGCGATATTCCTCGCAGAGTGCGTCGTCAAGATCGTCGCAGAGAACCGCAGGCCGTGGCGATACTTTACCGGCGAAGAGTGGAAGTGGAACGTCTTCGACTTCACCATTGTCTTTCTCTCCCTGCCCATCTTTGACTGGGGGTCATCCATTGGCCTCTTGCGCCTCGTGCGCCTGATGCGGCTCATTAAGCTGGTCAAGCGCGTTCCGCAGCTCTACATGATTGTTATGGGCCTCATTGGCGGCATGCGCGCTATCATGTACATTCTCGTCCTGCTCTTGCTCATCTTCTACATGTACGCAGTTCTCGGGTATTACCTCTTCAGCGAGAACGACCCATTTGAGTTTGGTGACATTTGGCGTGCCATGTTCACGCTCTGGCGACTCTCCACCTTTGAAGACTGGACCGACGTGCTGTACACGAACTACTACTCGTGCCAGCACTACCCGGGCAACATTTACAAGGATGAGATCTCCAACAACCCAGACCATGGAAATGTGCCCCAGGTGAGTCCGGCCGACGCGGGCCGGTCCGGGGAGCTCTGGGCCTGCACAAAACCGGAAAGTCAACAGCTCTTCTCCGTCATCTACTTCATCAGCTTCGTCTTTGTGTCTTCGCTCGTCATGCTCAGTCTCTTCGTGGGCGCCGTGACTATGAGCATGACCAAGAGCATGGAAGACCTCAAAGAGGAGAAAGAAGCCATGCATCGCGAACAAGCGCTTGCCAAAGCACGAGATCGCGCGCTCAATCGCACGGCTACCGAGCGCTCAAATAGCCTCCTTGAAAGCTCGGTCGGGGGCGTGCGGCTCGCTACTGGGGCTGTTGCCTTTACGCGGAAGCTCTCCCAGGCGGTGCGGTCAAGATCGATGAATCGCAGCGACAGCATGAATAAGGTGACTCCGCTCAACCTGGTCGAGGCGGGCCCGAAGGACAGCAATGAGAGCGCGCCACAGCCGCCCAGACACAGCAATTTTAGGGGTGGGAGTGAGCTGCTGCAAAAGATGCCCTCACTGCGGCATCATCTCTTTACGCCTTCGCAGACGCAGATCGAGACTGAGATCTTCGACGACTCAGAGATATCGCACCTGCGCTCGCTCATTCTGCGGGCCGTGGGAATCGAGGACTCGAGCAGAATCGACGAAGAAGAGGATCCGATGGGCCTCGCGCGCTCGGGTTCCTTCCGACGACGGTTCATTGCTCTCTCCGATTTTTGCGAGCGCATCGTGAGCAGCTCGCGCTTTACCAATTTCATCACCTTTATTATCGTCTGCGCTGGCGTACAAATCGGTGTGTCGACCTTTCCCGAATTCGAGGACTCCGTGGGACTCAAGTTGGTTGATGGTCTAATTTTGGGCATCTTCGGCGCCGAGATTCTGCTCAAGACTCTCGCGTGCCGGTGGAAACCCTGGCACTTTTTCTACCATCGCGGCGTCATTGCCTGGAACGTCTTTGACTACGTGGTGGTTATCGGCAGCCTCATTCCCGGCTCGGGCAGCACGCTGACCATTCTGCGCCTGCTGAGGCTTTTGCGCGTGCTCAAGCTGCTTCAGGCGCTCCCCGACCTGCAGATTATTGTGGTGGCGCTCATCAACGGTGTCAGCTCCATCAGCTACATTGCGCTCATTCTCTTTATGGTCTTTTACATTTTCGCCATTGCAGGGCAGATTCTCCTGGCCGAGAACGACCCGTGGCACTTTGGCGAGCTGCACGTTGCGCTCCTCACGCTCTTCCGCAGCGCTACACTCGAGGACTGGTCCGACCTGGCGTACATTTCCATGTACGGCTGCGACCAATTCGGCTACGACGGCATGGAGGAGCTGTGCAAGAACCCTCAGGCCCTCGGTGTCGTGGCTGCGCTCTACTACATCCTCTTTACCCTCATTGGCGGGCTCGTCCTCATGACGCTCTTCATTGGTGTGGTCACCATGAGCATGGAGGAGGCCTCGGCTGAGCAGGAGGAGCACAAAGCCGTCATGAAGCGGGCAGAGAGCATCCGGGAGGCGAACAATCTCTCCAAGGAGACGATCTCACTGTTTCAGGAAATTTTCGGCACCATCGACTACGACGGCGGTGGGTCCATCGACGAGGAGGAGCTCGCCATTGGCTTTATCGCCATCGGCGACGTCTTCACGAAGGCCCAGATTCGCGAGATGGTCGCCCAGATGGACGAGGACAACAGCGGCGAGCTCGACTTTGCCGAGTTCATCGAGTTTATGATCGTCTTCCAAAAAGAGTTCATTGTGCGTACCAATGGCACCGGCGACATTCATGCGGCCCGAAAGTTCGCGCGCGAGGAGCGGTCTCGCGAAGAGCAGGTCTTGCCGTCTGCAGTCTCTTCCGCGATCGACGACTTGGACTGAGGATCGCTGGCTATGCACCCAGGAAGGCCATCGCCTGATGAGCGACTTGCCCACCGAAACGAACCTCCAGCCAGCATGCCGCTCTTGGCCGGCGACATGATTGTAATTGTAGTTACGTACCCCCTGCCGATGCCACACTGTCTTTGCTTGGTAAACGCATAACACCTCCTTCTGTAGCTGTCTTTGACCCTTTTTACTTTGCCAGACGCAGCCTTACGGCCCGTCGCTCATGTGGGCGTCCTGATCTTCATCGCTCGCGGCGTCAGCCTCGCCGTCATCGACGCGAGAAAACTGCGCAGACTTGGTGGCGGGGGAATAAAACACGAACGAGGAGTCGAGCGCAAAAGACCCCGGGTTGAGCACGGTCGTGCCCTCGTGCTTGGAGACGGCCTGCATGGAGGTCTCGGCCACGACGAGCGTTGTCGGCGCCGGGTAGAGACGCAGGGCGTGGTCGTAAGACTGCAGGATAGGCCGCGCGTGGACCGGGAGCGGGCAGAGGTGCGCCTGCTGCAAAAATGTCCGCGCCTGGTGCTCGGTCATGGAGCGCTGCGTCTCGTCGGGCTTGCGCACGCAGAAGCGTCGCAGCTTTCGCATCATCTCCTCGCGAAAAAGGACAATCTCCTGGGTCAGGTACATGATGCGGCACGGGTTGGATGCGAAGGTGATCTTGATTTGCGGCGCCTTGTCCGCCGCGGCGGCCTCGAGGACCTCGCTCGAGAAGAACTTGGGCAAGGCGTGCTGCGGAAGGCTGCCGGCATTGGCTACGGGGTCGCGCGGTCCCGGCATGATGACGAAGGCGGCGCGGTCCAGGAGGCGCGGGGCCTCGGCCAAGAGGCCGCCAAGGGTGCGCATGAGCACCTTGTAGTCCTTGGCGCTGCACTGGCCGTCGCCCTCGCCAAAGGGGAGCGAGCAAAAGTTGCCCATGAGAGCGAAGAGCGTAGGCATGTCCTCCTCGTCGAGGGCCTCGTACGCCTGGAGCATGCGGCGAAGATTGGCCACGACGACGGGGTCGTCGAGATGGATCTCCGACACGATGACGAAGGCCGCGTCGTCGCGAGAGGCCTCGAGACGGAGCATGCTTTCCATGCTGGTCTCCGAGACCGGGTCCCCGCCCCGCACAAAGTTCAGGTTGCCGTGGGCGGCCATGGAGACCTCGCGCTCCTCGGCTGGCGGGGGCACGATGCTCTCGGCGACGAAGACGCCGTCCCGCAGGTCGCCCTCGATCAGAACGATGCTGCCCTCGGTGAGGAGGCCGGCGCCAACGCTGGCCTCGGCGATGTCGACCTCGACCTTGCCGTTGGCATCCTCCAGGCACAGCGTGCCGTCGCTGCTACGCGTAAGCATGCCCAGCACGCAGCAGTTGTCGCCGGAACCGGCCGCGGCGAGACTTTCGATCTGCGTCAGCTGAATGTAGGTGGCGGCCGCCTCGCCGCGCCTCGCGCTCGGCCCGTCGCTGTTCTGCGCCCGGGACCCGGCTGCTTGGACGCGATGGCGACGCCTGTGCGGCTGACTGAGCGCCCCCACGCCTACGACGGGCGGGGCAAACGACGGATTGCGCAGCAGCCTCTGCTTGATGAGCGTGAGCCGGTCCTGGAGCGCGGCAATGCGCGCCTTGGCGTTGACCTCGACGGGGGCCTCGTTGAAGATGCGGCGGGTCATGTTCCACCTGAACATGGGCATGTCGAAGGCGTCGATCACGTCAAGGTTCGACTGCTCCATTTCCGCGTCCTCCTGCGAGAGCTCCCGGACCACCTCCCGGACGACGTCGCGGTCCACGGGCTGGCCCGCCTTGGTCCGCGCCTTGACGGCGTCCATGATGATGCGCAGCGACGCGCGGGCATCCTCCTCGCGCCGCAGCACGGACTCGAGCGCGTGCACTGCCTCGGGCCGCACCGACAGCCCGCTCAGCTTGAACTCCCGCTGGATCGACCGCTTCAGGGCCGCCGCGCCCGGCTGCTGCCGCTGCTGTTGCTGCTGCTGCTGCTGCTGCTGCTGCTGCATCGTCGCGCCTCTCGCGCGTCCTCGCGCGCGCGCGTCCCACTCGACTTGCGCGTCCTCTCGTGTCGCGCGTCCTCTCGTCTCGCGCGTCCTCGCGCGCGCGCGTCCTCTCGTGCCGCGCGGCCTCGCGCGCGCGCGTCCTCGCTTCGCTTGGATGCTTTCGGGATTGGAGACTCGGAGGGTCTCCGTTCTAACGACCGTCGTTAGCATACCCCAGGTCCTTTATTCACCGCCTCCTGCGCACAGTACCGGACACGGCGCACCGCACTTATGAGCCTCTCGGGATCTCCTCCCTCCGCATCATCCTCCGCGTCATCCTCCGCGTCCAAAAAGAAACGCGGCATGAGGCAACGCTATCTGCGCGCAGCATGCTAGGCGCCCAGGCGCCCCAGACCGGCGCCACAGGTTTGTTCGTCCAGCCAATCAAAAAAGGGAAGTCGCTTACTACATAGAGCAAGCCACGAGGATGTGGCCAAAAAATAGGAAAAAAGAAATGTTCCCAATGAGGGGATCGAACCCTCGACCATTTGATTAAGAGTCAAACGCTCTACCGCTGAGCTAACCGGGATACCTTGTATAGACCAAGGAGGGCGGCGAAGTCAATCGCCTGATTCCCATCTTCTTGCGACTGATGCTGGTCCTGCGATATATGTACCCAGGCCGCTGTTCCGCGTGCTGCCTCTTTTTACGCCGGCAGAGCCGGGCAGACCGAGAAGCCCGGCGACGAACACTCGAGGCAGACCCCGACGTGCGGTGACGCGCGAGCCCCGACCGGCCGCAGACCGCCGCGCTGCCGACCTCGGGCGCTAGCCGGCCGCAGGCCCCGACCGCGAGCTCGCCGACCACCATGGGCGGGAAGCAGTCGTCGCTGCGGACGCGTATCTTGGCGCACAGGTCCGCGCTGGAGACCAGGGACGTGTCGGCGATCGTGGGCAGGTTCGCGGAGGACGCGACGCTCATGTTCTACAACGTCCAAGACCGCAAGCCGGTCGTCTTCAAGGGCAGGAAACAGCTCGAGGGCTTCTTCAACTTGTACATTCAGACTGTTCCGGCCTTTCGCGTGGAGATCAAGCCCGACGAAGCGGACGCAGCCAAGGCCGCTGCCGCGGCGGACAGCGCGTCCGCAGATAAGACCGACAAAGACGCCCCCTCCGACGCCGAACGCGCCGCGATGGAGGAGGTCGCCGACCTAACTGCACACGATACCAGCGTCGCCGAGGCAATGCTGGTGGCCTGCTACTTTGACGACGCCAAGCAGATCGCCTCCGTCACCTATAGGTGCCCGGCCAAGGGGTACCGCTTCGTGCAGGAACACTTCGTCTCCGAGAAGGAGCTCTTCACCTTTGTCTCCATCACCATCGACTCTTCCACCGACTACACAGGCCTCGCGCTCTTGGACAACTCCACCGCGGACGATCATGCGACCCCGGAGCCTGACCCCTAGCTCCCGGGTGCGTGCCTGCCTGCAAACCGCGGGACCTGAGCATGCCGATCGGGCTTTCGGCGCTTTCCCGTCGCAGACGGTCCTTCGCGGCGTGGCTGAGGTGCTCTACACGCGGCTGACGCAGGCTTGTTAGAAAACTCAATTACGGCGTCTTACTGCATCGCCGCGCCAGGTGAATCCTCTCTCTTTCCTTTCGTGCTCTTGCTTGTTTATACATTGCATCATGGACCGGCTCGGCGCTTGCTTTTTGACCATTCTCAAACAGTATCGGCGTCGAAGCCCACCTCTCCGCATCGCAAGGCCAAGAAGAGCCGGGCCTCGTGGCGACCGAGCAATCGATTGCGCGCCTCAGGGTCGCGAAGCACCTCGACGAGAAGCTGCAGGTGCTCGTGTCAAGAGTCGCAAGAGTCGAGAGCAAAGACGACGGGCAATGAATGCTTCAAGGTACTCTGCGCTCGTCCCTAGCGCATGCGTCCAGGCCCACCTGCGTGCTCCGCGCCTCCAGCCCCGCGCGACGTCTTCACCTCGTACAGCAGAGGATCCGAGGACCAGAATATCCACGCCGCCATTAACTATTCTGTCCTTCACGTCGGGTCGCGCGCCGCCGCGCCGTCGCGGGCTCGGCGACGGCGGTCCTTCTCGCGCGGGCACAGAGCAGGGCAGCGAAGGGGCGGGAGCGCGCGCCCCGGCAGGCAGGTCGGGGCGCGGGCGCGGCGCTGCGCGTCCGAGTTCGGGTTCTGTCGGGGCCACGTTTTTTTCGATCTGGGTGACACGAATCCCAGCTTGCGCGTTTTCAAATCCGGATCCCGAAGACCGCGCTCCTGGCGGCCGTCCTCGCCGCCGCCGCCGCCGCCGCCGCCCGCCCGCCCGCGTGCCT
>KQ758780.1:575669-594448 GCA_001462505.1 Aurantiochytrium sp. T66
GGCGCGCGAGGCCCGAAGCCCGTGGACGCGACGCGCCGCGACGCGAGGCGACGCCGCGCGCCTCGGAGCGCGCGGGCGGAGCGTCGGGCGCGGGGCGACGCGCGAGCGGGAATAGAGCTTTCTCCCCATGGACCTCGCGTCCGGCGCGATCAACTGGTCCCCCAAGGGCGCCGCGGGATGGAGCCCTCTGCACCTCGCGGCGGCGACCGGCGACATGAAGCGCCTCGTGACCCTGCTGGACTGCATCAAGGAGGAGGAGGAGGAGGGCAAGGGCAGCGACGATCGCGGCGGCGGCCGCAGGAGACCGCTGCAGGCAGACGACCGCAGCAGCAGCCACCCCGGGAACCGCGTCGAGGCCCGCGCCTCTAGCGGGGACCGCGCCTTCCATGTGGCGCTGCGCAATGGCCAGGTCCTCGCGGCGCGCGAGCTCGCCCGCGCGGGATGCGACGTGCACGCCAAGGGTAAGGATGGCGAGACGGCGGCCCATATTTGCGCTTTTATGGACATGGCCGAGGAGCTCTCGTGGATGATCCGCTCACACAAAATAGACCCGACCGTCACGACCGACCGCGGCGAAACCATCATACACTGCGCCAGTCGTGAATGTAGGATAAGCTTTCTGGAGTGGGCCACGCACGAGTCCTTTTGCACGCCCGAATTTTTCTGCCAGGTGGACAAGCTCGGCCAGACGTGCGCCCACCACGCCGCGCGCAACGGCATCCGGACGGGGGTTCAGTGGGTGCTTAACTTTCTCGACACGCTCGAGAAGCGCGATCCAGACTTTGACGTTCTCCTTGGGCTCCCAAACAATAATCAGGGCAAAGACCCTTGCGCCGTGGCGCGTCACGAGGGGCACTATATGTGCGGCGAGCTCATTGACGAGTACAAAAGGGCCAAGCTGCGCGACCGCAAGTTCCGCAAGCAGGCGCTCAAGAAAATGCTCGACGCCGCGCGCAGAGACAATCTCAAGCTCGTTCAGTCTCTCAACAAAAAACATTCGCGGTCGTTCGACATCCTCGCCGCGCAAAACATGCGCTCCGGGAACTGCGCCATCTTCGAGGCTGCGGCCGCCGGCAGCACCGACGTGGTGCGCTGGATCCTCGACCGCGCGCAGCGGGACGGCTTCCTTTACGTAAACGAGACGCATCCGCGCACCGGCGAGACGCTCCTGCACAAGGCCGCGGCCTCCGGCAAAGCCCCGCTCGTGGACCTTCTTCTGAAACGTGGCTTCGACCCGGCTGCCACCGACGCGAATGGGGCAACGCCGCGTATGCTCGCGCCCACGCAGGCCGCCGACACCATCGCGAGTCTCGAGGCGGCGCTCCAGAAAATCAGACTCGCAGAACAGCCGCCGACGGCCGAGGGGGCCAATGGGGCTGGCGCGGGGGGCGCTGGCTCCGGGGCGGCCTCCAGCAGCGCGGATCGGTCGCTGCGTGCAGGTCTCTCCTCCTCGCAGTCCTCCATTCAGTCTCGCCTCGAGGAGAAGCTCTCGCACCTGAGAGATTGGCTCGCCGAGCTCGACATGGAGGACTGGCTCGAGCGCATGTGCGACGAGGGTTTCGACTCCCTGGAACGCGCGCAGCTCATCAATGAGGAAGACCTTGCCGATTGGGGCATGAAGAAGGGTTATCGGCGCTCGTTTCTTCGCGCCCTCGACTCCTTGCGCAACGAAGACGCCGAGACCGACATCATTGAGCCCAGCTCGGAACCACCGAGCCCTGCCGCCACGAGCAATGGTAAGAGCGTAGGCGCGTTTGGCCGCCCTGGGGCCGGGCACTCGTCATCCTCTTCGTCTTCATCCTCCTCCTCCTCTTCGTCGTCGTCGAACAATTCGGCCTCGTCGGTTTCGTCCTCGCGCGCGACGTCGGACGGTCGCCGCGCGCACGCGGTCTTGCAGCCGCCGCTGTACAACAAGCTGCTAAACGACTTGCACGATGGCGACGAGGTGACGATCGACGGCTTCACGGCGGGCAACAAGTATGCCCGGGGCCAGCCGCGGCAATACATTCTGCGCCGGCGCGGCGCTGTGTACGAGTGTTCGTGTCCCGAGTGGAAGCTCAATCAGGAGGCGCGCGAGGCGCGCACGTGCGAACATCTTAAAGATTATCGCGGCGAACAAGCGGAGCTTCGCCGCATCGACTTGCAGCGTATGCGCATGTTCCACATGCAGTCGCTGCAGAACGAGATTCGCGACCGCATCGCGCGACACGAGGGCAGAAGCGGGCGCTCGTACACGGTGTCCGGGGTATCTTCGTCGACTGCAGGATCAGGGGCTCCGGCGCGGACGGCGCAGGCCGCTGGCCAGCCGATCCCGCTGGCGCGCTCGCAGTCCGTGTCGACCTCGCCGCCCTCGCGCGCGTCGAGCTTTCAGGAGGCCGTCGGCGTCCCCTCGCACCAAATTCTCGCGTACGAGGAGCTGACATTCGGCGAGATTATTGGCGAAGGCTCGTTTGGCGTCGTGCGCGCCGCAGAGTGGCGCGGGATGCTTGTCGCTGTCAAGGAGCTCCGCGGCAACGAGAAACTCATGCTCGCCGGTTCCAATCCGAGCGGAATCGAGATCGATGCGAGCATTTTCCCCGGCGGCAAGCCTGCGGGTGGCCACGGTGGCGACGGCAATGGCCACGAGCGCGGGGGCTCGGCCTCGTCCGAGGAATGGGACCTCAAGCACGAGGCGGCAATGATGTCTCGTGTCAGCAATCACGAGAACATCGTGCCCTTTGTCGGCGTCTTGCTGACGCCACGGCCCTGCGTCGTGACCAAGCTCATGCGCGGCGGTTCGGTCGAGGACATGCTCGTCGTGCCTGGGCACCTGTACAAAAGAAAATCTATCCCGGAGACGTGCATCCTGCAGATGCTCGTCGACGCCGCCGCCGGCGTCCTCCACCTGCACTCGGAGGGCGTCATCCATCGCGATATTGCGTCCAGAAACTTGCTCGTGGACGAGAACTACCGCGTCAAAGTGGCAGACTTTGGCTTTGCGAGGATCAAGGAGATCAATCGCTCCAAGGGCTATACCTCGCAGCACGTGGGCCCTATCAAGTGGATGGCGCCCGAGGCTATGCGCCATCGGCACTTTTCGGAGCAGACGGACGCCTTCTCGTTCGGCGTGACGCTCTTCGAGGTCCTTGTGGGCAAGCGGCCGTGGGAGGGCTTTGAGAGCCTCGACGTCGTGGTGCGCCTTGCGAAGGGAGAGCGCCAGCTCGTCCCGCCCGATGTCAATTGCCAGCAGGCCCTCCGGGATCTCGTCAAGCATTGCCAGCGCGACGAGCCCGAGGCGCGGCCCACCATGAAGGAGGTGCATCGCGTTTTGGTCTCGTCTCTGCAGGCTGCCCAGGCGCCGCCATCGTCTGGTGGCAAGTCGGCGTCTTCCGCGCCGCCCTCGGGCCCCGCCGTCAACGCGCGGCGCGCCTACGCCGCCTTCAACTAAACCTTCTCTACTACGTACGTATATCTGATCCTAGCCTAGCTTTCGCCCACCCAGGTCGTGATAGTCTCTGAGCGTCTGTGCAGCGGTTGCGAGTCTTGGGACCCGATTCATCATGAGCGCGAAGACGTCGAGCTTTTGCAGCCCCGAGTCAAACTTCTTCGCGAGCTGCAGGTGGCGTCGGTCGGTTTCGGTCACGAACGAATCAGCGATTGCGCCTGAAGCCTCGTGAGTCATGCGACCACCTCGCATCGAAACGAAGGCTAGACCTTCGAGGTCATCATGGTATCCCATCTCGTGATGATCCTTGATTCCCGATTCGAGCTTCGTTCGCTCCGACCGACCGACCGACCGACCGGTGGCTACGCCGCTACGCACGCACGCTCGCTCGCTCGCTCGCTCACGACACGACGCGCGCCTGCACGCGCCTTCGGTCTTGCGCGACGTCGATCTCTGCGGCCTGCGCTACACAGTGGTGCAGTCCGCGTGCCCTGGCTGTGGGCGCTGGAGGCGCTGTGGGCGCTGTGGGCGCTGTGGGCTCGCACGTGCAGCAGGTGTGCGGTGCCCAGCCATCGTGCCACCTACCGGGGACTTACCGTGTTAGCCGGTGCCAGTATTCGCGCCGCGCTCTGCGCTGCGCTGCGCCTGCTCCTGCGCCTGCTCCTGCTCGGGCTCGAGCTCAAGCTCGGCTTAGCTCGCGAAGCCCCCGCCGAGGCCGCCGTCCTTGACACGCCGCGCCAGTGGCGCCACGCGACGCGACGCGTCCAGCGAGAGAACGAAGAAAGTCTGGTCACGAAAGTCTGGCGTGATTCCCCCTCCCCTTCCCGGCTTCGAGATCTTCATCTTCATCTTGAACATCTTCATCATCTTCATCATCTTCATCATCATCATCTTCTTCACCATCATTATCATCATCATCCTCCGTACGTACGAGCGCGTTGCAGCCTGCGGAGTCGAGTCGCGCAAGCTGCGCAAGTGCCCAATGCGAGGCGCTGCGAATACGACACATTAGGAGTACTGGCTCACCAGCTGGTAGTACGAGTGCCGCTCGCGAGGGAGTTGGTCGCGGTCTCGGCCTCGTCTCCTCGTGGCACGACCGTCCAGCAGACAGACCCTCGAGTCGAGTCCTGGGCACCTTGTCCTGGGCCCCGAGACCTTTGTCAATATCGATCACCACGCAGCGCAGCTTGCTCAGCAAAAGCCAAACGAGAACAGATCGTCGCCCGAGGCTGCGCTCGCAGCGCTGCTCGCCTCGCCTCGCCTCGCCTCGCCTCGCCTCGCCTCGCCCCACGCGCGTGAGGCGCTGACCGGAGAAGAGGCGACGGCGGTGCATGCTGCCCAAGAGCAAGAACAGCGGCAGCGAGGAGGTGGTCAAGGACGACGGCAAGGAGGTCGCCTCCGCCGAGGAGAAGGGAACCATGAGCGAGAAACCGCAGTCGCCCCGGGAAGAGGGATGCCTCGAGAAGGTGAGCAGCGCCATCAGCGGCACGCTGAGCGGGCTGTTCCAGAAGCTCGGCCGCCTCGTGGGCGCGCGGCCCTGGTTGACCATCGCCATGTGCTTCGTCCTGCTCGTCATCTTCGGGTACGGATTGAGCGACTTCCAGAGCGAGAGCGAGCCGCAGAACGCCTTCGTGCCGCAGGGCACCCTCGCCCTCGAGAACCGCGCCGACCTCATTGAATACTACGGCGAGTCCGCGCGCTTCAACAGCTTCGTACAGGAGCCGACCGATGGCGGCAACATCCTCGAGAAGGCCAACATGGTCTCGGCCATGACCTTTTTCCTGGAGATGTACGCGGTTCGTGCCGAGGCCAAGGACGAGAACATGGAGATGCAGAACTATACCCTTGAGGACCTCTGCGTGCAGATCCCCACGGGCCCCACGACCTCGGTCTGCCTGCTCAACACCGTCTTTGGCAGCGCATATGGCAACAACATCACCACGCTTGAAGAGGATGACAACATTCCGCAGACGCTCAACGATACTCTCTCGCGCGAGGACCTCGAGCTCTATGTCGGCGGCATCGAGTACGACGGCAGCGGGCTCCCGGTGAGCGCCAAGGTCCTGCGCTCGACGCTCTTCCTGGAAAACAACGAGTTCGACACCACCCCGGACGACGACAGCTCGGCGACCGAAGACCCGGCGGCCACTGCATGGGAAGAGGCCGTCGTCAAGTTCGCTCTCGCCTTTGGCGACACCGAGCCCATCGAGGTTTACCCGTTCAACGTGTGGGCCGTGAGCGACGAGGTCGGAGGTCAGATCGTCGGCGACGTCAAGTACCAGGCCATCAGCTACTTCATCATCATCGGCTACATCATCTTTGTGCTGCAGAATACCTGCGACCGCGTCAAGAGCAGCGTGGCGCTCGCTCTGCTGGGCGTCCTCACCATCGGCTTCGCGATCATCTGCGGCTTCGGCTTTAGCCAGCTTCTTGGATTCAAGTACGGCAACAGCCACACGGTCCTGGTCTTTATCATTCTCGGTATCGGCGCCGATGGCATCTTCATCGTCACGAACTCCTTCCGCCGCACCAGCCCGGATGACGGCATCCCGAACCGCGCGGCGCAGGCCCTCCAGCACGCCGGCGTCAGCGTTACCGTGAGCAGTCTCACCAACGTGGTGGCCTTTGCGCTCGGCTCCCTGACGGTGATTCCGGACCTGAGCTCCTTCTGCAAGTACGCCGCGCTCACCTTCTTCTTCCTCTGGCTCTTCCTGCCCACCTTCTTCATGGCCTGCCTCGTCCTCAACGAGCGTCGCGTCATGGGTGGCCGCCTCGACCTGCTTTGCTGCGCCAAGGACTGCCGCGATCCGGAGTCGGGCGAAAAGGCAAAGGGGACCACCTTCAAGCCAAGCTGGCTCTCGGAGTTTCTGAAAAACAAACTCTCGTGGCTGCTCATCCAGAAGTGGTTCCGCTTCCCGGTCCTGGTCCTCATGCTGGGCTTCGCTGCCTTCTGCGGCTACAACATCACCAACCTCACCGTCGAGGCCACGACGGAAAAGTTCATCCCGGACGGCTCGTACCTTCAGGACTTTACGTTGGCGCAGCGCCGCTACTTTGGCGGCGAGGACAGCACCGTGTACGTAGTCACCGAGGAGTTCGACTACTACGCCAACCGCGCCGAGCTGGCCGCCTTTCCGGACGACTTCCGCTTTCCATCCACCTTCGAGACGCAGGCGCCGTACATTCGGCCTTCGTTCGACTCGTGGATCGAGGACTTTATGGCCGCAATGGCCTCGCCGCCCGGTTCGCTCACCATCGATGCCGGCGAGGTCGTGGCGGACGCGGAGCTCGATGGCGCGCCTTTCCCCACGTCTTCCGCGCTCTTCTACAAGTACCTGCGGCTCTGGCTCGATGACACCCTCGGCACGGGCGCCGCGTACGCGGACGACATCATCTTCACGGACGCCTCCCGCTCGCAGATTGTGCGCGCGCGCATCGAGATGAAGCACGTGCCCATCGGCAGCTTCAAGGACGACGGCCTCTTCCAGGAGGACGCCTACGAGGTCGTCAAGGCTGTGAACAAAATGTACGAGATCTGCGACGCGGCCTCCTTCGCGGCCTACGCGTACGGACCCAAGTACACCGACGACTGGGCCAGTTACGCGGTGGTGGCGGACGAGCTCTTGCAGAACGTGCTGCTCGCGCTGGCGGCCGTCTTCGTCATGATTTTCCTCTTCATCGGCCACCCGCTCGCGTCCACGCTCGTCTTCTTTTGCGTGTCCATCTCCATCGTCGAGCTCCTCGGCCTCCAGACCCTCATGGGTCTCAGCATCGACACCACTGCCGTGGTGCTCTTCGTGCTGTCCGTCGGCGTCGCTGTCGACTACTCGGCGCACATCGGCTACGCGTACATGACCTTTGCGGGCTCCGCTGAGGAGCGTCTCAAGGGCATGCTCGGCGACGTGGCGGTCCCGGTCCTGCATGGCGCCATGTCCACCTTCCTTGCGGTCCTGATGCAGGCCTTTTCCGAGAGCTACGTCTTCCGCACCGTTTTCCAGGACTTTGCGGTCATCGTCACCGCCGCCATCCTCAACGGGCTCATCATTCTGCCCATGCTGCTCTACACCTTCAACCCCCCCGCCTACTCTAGTGCGACCGTCGTCGAGGTCTCCGCTTAGGCCTAGGCCTTGACCAAGTTGGAGACCCTGTGTAGCCTTCACTCTCGCTCATCATCATCATCGTGTTTTTGTTGTCCCTGACGAGGAATCCGCTCCGCAAATGCTGTTCGCGCGCGCTCTTGCCGCGGAGTCGGGGCTGGAGTGCCCGAAGAACTTGAAGGGGCTCTTGCATCGAGTTCTCGCGCGCGATGCAAGTTCAATGAAGGTCAGTCTGATCAGGCCCAAGTTTGGACGAGAATTGTCGACCTCGTAGTCAGTCGGCAGCTCATCGGAGTCGCGGGCCGTGTCCTTATGCTCGCCTTGACCCGGGTGAAGATCATTGGCGAAGATGTGAAGATCCTCAGTGCTGCAAGCGCGATGCTTCACGAAGGACGATGATCGCGGCTGCACGCGAGCGTGCGGAATTGCACAGACACGCTCACGACAAGCGCGACGAGCACGGCGTCCGCTGACCTAAGGCAGACCAGCTGCAGCGCCGAAGGCTTGTACGGACACAGCCGGCCAGCAATGATGGCAGTAGGCTTAGGCGGACCCCGGGTTGAGATCGCTACTCCTCGGCGGCCATCTTGCAGGGCAGGAACTACTCGTCGACTGCGCGATCGATCGATCGCCCGGCCCGGCCTGGCAGCCGCGCTTGCTCGCCTGCGCCTGTCCGCCTGGTCATCACGTCGGCGGTTGTCCAGTGAGCGAGCGCAGTGGGCGCAGTGAGCTGTCGTGCGCAACCCATTTTCGCGTCTCCTCGGCGGGGCGACTCTGTCGGCCCGCCGAGTCCGAGTCCGAGTCCGAGTCCGAGCCGTCAACTCTCGCTCAATCAAGACCAGAGTTCGCTCTCTGCGTGGCCTTGTCGACCGCCGCGGCCGCCTTGTCTCCAGCTAGCGAGCTCCGTGGCTCAAGCCGGCCTGCATGCCTGCATGGATGCCGTGAGCCTCGGAGCTCCAGACCCCGAAGCCGCGCGACCGCTATCCTTCTCCGCCCGCGCGCCGCGCCGAGGAGGACCCCGAGGAAGGTCACCGCGCGCGCGCCGCCGGCCCCGCCCAAGTCCGGCCCGGAGCGGCGCGGGCGCCGCGCGCGAGAGCGAGAGCGGGAGCCGGATCGGGATCGGGATCGGGGCCGAATTCGTCGACGGCGACATGGCGGCGCCGAAGCCGGCGATGCCGGACATCGCGTGCTGCATGTGCGGCGTGAGCATCCAGCCGAACGACGTGAACATGTGCCTGCAGTGCCTCAAGGACCGCGTGGACGTGACGGAGGGCATCTCCAAGCAGGAGGTGATCTGGTCCTGCAGCGGGTGCGGCAAGGTCAAGTCCGAGGAGGGCCGCTGGCTGGCCTGCGAGCCGGAGTCCGCCGAGCTCCTCGCGCTCTGCCTCAAGGCCGTGCACGGGCTCGGCAAGGGCAAGGGCAAGGGCCAGAAGAACGGGGCTCAGTTCGTCGACGCTTCGTGGGTCTGGACCGAGCCGCACTCGCGCCGGCTACGCGTCCGCGTCACCGTGGAGAAGGAGGTCTTCAACGGCGCGGTCGTGCGGCAGCGCTTCGAGGTCGAGTTCATCGTCAAGACCCGGCTCTGTACCATGTGCGTCAAGGAGACAACCGACCAGCAGTGGACCACCGTGGTCCAGGTCCGCCAGCAGGTGACGCACAAGCGCACGCTGCTCAACCTTGAGAACCGCCTGCTGCAGGGCGGCGGGGCCCGCGCCGCGCTCGACGTCATCCCCGTGTCCACGGGCATCGACTTTTACTTTGCCAGCAAGCCCCTCGGCAACAAGTTCAGCGACTTTGTCATGTCCAGCGTGCCCGCGCGGCGCAAGGAGAGCAAGAGTTTGCAGGGCGCAGACCTGCGCAGCAACAAGTACAACTACCGTCACAGCATCGCCATCGAGGTCGTGCCGATTTGCAAGCACGACTTTGTGATTCTACCGCACAAGCTCCAGCACTCTCTCTTTGGCGGAAAGAGCGCGGCCGTGCTTTGCTACAGCGTTACGCGCACGCTCAACTTTATTGATCCGTACACGGGCGCGCGCGCCAAGCTCCAGGACGCCAAGTTCTGGCCCAACGCCTTTCGCGCAGTCGCCACCTCGCGGAATCTCACAGAGTTTACAGTGCTCGACGTCCAGCCGCTCAGCTACGGCAGTAGCGCCGCCGAGAGCGCCGATGGCATGCCCGTGTGCGAGGTCGAGGTCGCCCGCCTCGCGGACCTGGGCATCAACGACGAACGCTTCACTGTCAACTCGCATATTGGCACGCGCCTCGAGGCCGGGGACACGGTGCTCGGCTACGACTTCTCCAGCCATAATTTGAGCGATGAGCTTCTCGCGCCTCTCAAGGGCCGCGAGCTCCAGCCCATTGTCCTCGTGCAAAAGGTGATGGAGAAGACGCGCAAGCCCCGCAAGCGCCGCGCGCGCAAGTCTGAAAAGGCCGCGGCCGCGCCCGACGAGGAAGCCGCTGCTGCTGCAAGCGAGTCCGTCCAGGAAGGCGACGTTGACGTCGACTTTGAGGACGAGATCGACTTTGACGAGGAGGACGAAGAGGGCTTTGACTTTGACGAGGAGGACGAGGATGAGATCGACTTTGATGACAATGACGAGGAAGACGTGGATGAGATCGACCCTGATGCTTTGGGAGATGACGACAATGATGACGCGGATACGCAAGCTCAGGGCGGCGCGGTCGTTGACGAGGACGCATTCAACGCGGCCAAAAGCGCCGAGAATCCGTCAGCCGAGCAGCTTGCAGAACTCGCGGACGAAAAGCTCAAGGTCGAAAATTAGAATACTCGAGAACACTTACATATGATTGTTTTGGCCACGGTCTGTACACCGCACCCAGAGCCTGCTTGCGAACAAAAGAAGACGATACAGCGCAAGTACTACATGAAAGATAGTTTACACGACGCGCTTACAAGCAGAGGGCGGTTGCTTTTACGCGGTTTTGCCCTCATGGGCGTTCGGTTATCTTGACACGCTTGACGGGTCTGGCCTCGGGACCCGGTGCTGTGTCATCGTCCCCGCTCAGATCAGTGACTGCGAATGAAGTGGTCCTACTGGCTGCAGCATCCGACTTCGCTTGCGACCCGCTCTCTGCGGGGAAATGACGAAGAAGACACGGCCGCCACGAAGAGATTACGTAGTCCGCGCTGCTCAATAAGTACATAAAAGATAGGTTACACGCCGCGCTCAGGCAAAGAGCGGTTGGTTTTGGCCTCATGCGTTGGTTTTGCCAAAGTACGAGGTTATCTTAGCACGCTTGACGGGCCTGCCCCTGGGACCCGGTGCTGCCGACACGGCCGTGTCGTCGTCCCCGCTCAGATCAATGACCGCGGCCGAGGTGGTCCTACTGGCTGCTGCCTCCGGAGTCTGCTTCGACTTCGCTTGCGACCCGCTCCCAGCGCTCCCAGCGCTCCCTGCGGGAGACGACGAAGAAGACACGGGCGCCGCGAAGAAATCCCGGAGCCCGCGCTGCTGCGAGCCCGGCGCGCTGTCCTGCTGCGCAGCGCAAAAGTCCGCAATGGCGAGATTGATCCGACACAGAACGAATGGGGCGGATGAGGATGCCGGCAGGCAGCCGCGCAAAAGTTTCTGCGCGCAGCGGTGCAGAGCGTCGGCGCTCGAAAACACGGTCTCGTCGACCTTGCACTGCTTGGAAACGTGGCGACGATTTCGCCGCCGGTAGGTCTCGTGCTCCGCGCGGCTCTGAAAGGACTGGCTATCGCGGGACTCGCCCCCGGCCTTGTCCGAGACGGACACGCGCACCGTGCGGGCCACCTGCTGGTGTTTCTCGCGGCGGGCACGCACAAACTCCATGATGCGGCCGCAGAGCTCGCGCAGCCGGTCGTCCGCCGACTCCCAGGTGTCCGGGTGCGGCAGCGAGGTTTCCTCCTGGGAGATGGTCTTGCTCTGCGCCGAGGGCTTGACGGGGCGGTCGTCGACGCCGCGCACCACGTTGTAGACAAAGCGGGCCTGCGCTGCGGCCCCGAGCGCCCGCGTGAGGTCCGCGAGCGAGAGCCGCCGGATCTGCTCGCAGCGCAGCGCGTAAGGCCCGGCGTCGGCGAGGTCGTCGCGGTCGTGCGGCATGACCGCGAAGATCTGGCGCAGCATGGCCCGGCCGAGGCCCTGAATGCGGATCGCCGGGAGGTCCGCCATGTACCCGGGCAGCGCGTCGGGCAGGATGACGGACTGCTGGTCGGGCTTGTGCAGCTCGGCGGCGAGCTTGGCGCTCGTCTTGCAGGTGCCGACGCCGGCGCAGCTCCGGAATCGCAGGTCCCGCACGAGGGCTTCGCGCATGTCCTGCGCAATGGCCGAGGCGATCGCCAGCCGCGCGCGCGCCACCCCGTCGAGGGCGTCGACGTCGCCGAGCACGTGGCCCACGAGGTCCCTAGGCGCCTCGAGGGCGCCGAGGCGCGCGTCCACGAGGGCGGTGACGTCGAGGAAGGCCTCGTCCATGCCCTTGCGCTCGAGGGGGCATCCGAAGGTCTGCAGCACGGCGGCGATCTCCTCGCTGGCCTCGCGGAAGGGCCGCAGGTCGCTGCCGTCGACGACCCTGAGCGCGGGGCACCTCGCGCGGGCCTCCTCGAGCCCCATGAGCTTGGTCACGCCCGCGCGGCGCGCCTCGTAGTTGCACGTCACCGTGATGTACTTCTGCCGCACGGCCAGCGGCGCGCCGCGCAGCTCCGGCCGCAGCCGCTCCAGCGCCTGCGCGTAGAAGCAGTCCAGGTCCACGCAGACCACCTCCGCGGCGCGCGCCATCATCTCACAACGATCTCCTCCCCATCCCGATCTCCGCCTCGACTCCGCCGCCGCCATCTCCGTCCATCTCCGCATCCCCATCTCCATCTCCATCCCCGCCGCCGCCCGCCGCCAGCGCCGCGCGCGCCGGCCGCCGGCCAGCGGCGGGGCGGACCCCGGGACGGGCGGGCGGGGCGCATGCGCGGCGCCGAGTACGGCCCCGTCGCCGGCGGCGGCGCCATGGCGCGCGAGGACGAGGACGAGGACGCCGCCGCTGCGCGCGAGCAGCGGCGGGCGGACCTCCGCGAGGACGAGGCCGCGAGCGCGGGCGCGAGCGCGAGCATGAGCATGGACGAGGCCATGACCCGCGTGGGCTTCGGGAGGTTCCAGTACGAGGGCATCGCCGTCGCCGGCCTGCTGCTCTCCGTGGACGCGATGGAGATGATGCTGCTGTCCTTCCTCGGCCCCAGCGTGCGCTGCGAGTTCGGCATCTCCGAGGAGGAGGAGGCGCTGCTCACGACCGTGGTCTTCGTCGGCGCCATGCTCGGCGCCTACGTCTGCGGCGTGCTCGCGGACAGCTACGGCCGCAGGTACTGCCTCAAGTGGCTGTCCTCGCTCACCTTCGTGCTCGGCTTCGCGTCCGCCTTCGCGCCCGACTTCTCGTCGCTCCTGGCAATCCGGGGCGTCATGGGCATCTGCCTCGGCGGCTCGAGCATCGGCTTCTCGTACCTCATGGAGCTCCTGCCCACGGCGTCGAGGGGCCGCTGGGGCATCCTCATCGAGCTCTTCTGGACGCTGGGCACCATGCTCGAGGCCGGCCTCGCCTGGATCATCTTCGACACGCAAACGACCTCCGGGGCCTGGCGCACGCTCCTCGTGGTCTCCTCGGTCCCGGTCCTGGTCGCAGCGCTCTGCTTCCTCTGCAACGCGGTACCGCAATCCCCGCGGTACCTCGCCGCGAGCGGCCGCAGCGAGGCCGCCTACCAGGTCCTGCGCCGCGCCGCGCAGCGGAACGGGAGGTCGCTCCCCGCGGACGGGAGTCTGCTCGAGTCGCACGGCGCCGACGACGAGGACGGCCATGGCGGCATGGGCAACCCGCTGCAAGTCTTCAAGATCCTGCGGGTGCTCTTCTCGCCCACCTTCCGCGTGCTGACCATCTTCCTCTGGTTCATCTGGTTCACAAACGCCTTCTCGTACTACGGCCTTGTGCTCATGACCACCTCTCTCGCTGTGAACGAGGAGGGCGTCGACAACGCCGAGGAGCCGGCGTACTGCGATCTGGTGACCAAGTCCCCATTTCGGGACTCCTCGGCCTTCGTCTCGGTCTTCGTCGCCACTGTGGCGGAGCTCCCTGGCGTCCTCTTTGCCGCCTACGTGGTGGACACGCTTGGCCGCAAGATGTCGCAGGGCATTTGCTTTTCCGGGACCTGCATCGCCCTCATTTTCATGCTCGTGCTCCCGGCCTCTTCGACGCTGGACACGGCGTGTCTCTTCTTCGGCAGGGCCCTCATCGAGGCGGCCTTCGTGCTGACCTACGTGTACACGCCCGAGGTCTACCCAACGACGATTCGCACGACGGCGTTTGGCCTGGCCAACGCCTTCAGCCGCGTGGGCGGCATGGTGGCGCCCTTTGTGGGCCAGGACCTTGTGGAGCGCGGCGACCGCGACATCGCCATCATGATCTTTACTGTATTTACCGGGTTCGCGGTCCTGGCATCTGTACTTTTACCTGTGGAGACCAAGGGCGTCGCGCTCGCCGACACCCCAGGGGACGTCGACGCGCAGATGGGCAAGATCCAGCCGGGCGACGACAGTGATCACGGAGGCCACGAGAACGGTCGCCTGCGGCCAGTTCACCGTGAGCAGGAGCTTACCGTGACCTAGACGGTCACAGAGCCGCAAAGAAAAAAGAAAAATTTTACCTTACAAACGAGATAGCAAGCCATCTGATCGTACGTCGTACGTGCGCGCTCGTGGCGCATCCTACCGGCCCTGGTTCTGCGTGACGTAAAGAATAAGCTGCTCAACCTCCTCGTGCGAGACCCCATGGTGGGCGAGGATGCGGTTGAGCTGATCCGGATTGTTCTCGTGCTGCTGCAGCTCTTGCAAGAATTGCTCGGGCGAGACACGAAGACGGCCGGCGAGTGGAGGCCCCCGGCCTGGCGGGGCAGGCGGGTACCCCTGCTGGTGCTGCTGGTGCTGCTGGTGAGGATATTGTTGGTGCTGCTGCTGCTGCTGTTGGTGATATTGATGGTGCTGTTGCTGCTGGTGCTGGTGCTGGTGCTGTTGCTGGTGCGGCGGTGGAGGCTGCATGCGCGCGGGCGGCGGCATGGGCATGGGCACCGGCTGGTGCTGCTGCATGCGGCCACCGCCGTTGCTGTGGTTGTACATGCCGGGGCCTTGGTTCCGGCGGTTATCATAGCGGTCGCGGTCACGGTCCCGATCGCGGTCACGGTCGCGATCGTAGCCCCCTCGGCGCATCCCGTGCGATGTGTCGCGGATTTTGCTCACCCTCTCCTTGTCGAAATCCCCGTGGATGATCTGCTTGGCCTTTTGCTGTTGCGTACCCGTGCGACGGTTCTCGCCGACCTCGACGCGGAAGACGACAATGTCGCCGCGGTCGAGCTTTTGCTCGCCATCCTTGCCGTAGCCGAGGAGAATGTCGTAGCGCTGGGCGAAGAGGTCTGGGTACGCGGGGTCGTGGGGCTTGATGAAGCCAAAGCCCTTCTCTTCATCGTACATTTTCACGACGCCCGTGAGACGCGGCTCGGGGAGCGTCGCAAGGTCGATCTTCTTGCCGCCGCCGTCGCCGCCGGCGTGATGGCCATGCGCGGGCCCCGCGCCGCCGGAGGCAGCGCCTGGCCCGGCGCCCGCGCCCCCCGTGGCGCCGGCGCCCACGCGCAGGGGCCCCCCGCTGATGGCGCCGTCGGCGCCCATGTTCTCTCGCTGGCCAGCCATGGCCGGGTCGCGCTTTTCCAAGACGCCGCTGCTCATGACGCGCACGTACGAGTCCATCTCAAAATCGGCCGTGTAATTGGCGCCATCGTTGAAAGTGTAAAACACCTTGGGCGGGACGCTCGGGGGCACGGCCTGCTCCTTGGCGGCCTCGAGGCCGATGGGCCCATCCAGGCCAGGGATCTCCTTGGTGGCGCGGTCGCGGCGCAGCTGGAATGGAGACAGCGTCTCGTCGAAGAATTTCTTGCCGTGGTTGAGCACCTGGTCGAACTGGAGCTCGGCGGGCTCGGTGGCGCGCTTGAGCTCAGCGACCTCGCTCTTGCTGGCGGCCTCGGACTCCTTCTGCTCGATGAAGCTCTCGTATTCCTGAAAGGTGGGCGGCGCGTCATTCATTTCCCGGAGAATGTCGAGCTCGTCCACGCAGCGCAGGTAGCCCTTGTACAGGAGAAGCTCCTCCATGCCGGGGCGCATCCGGCTCCAGAACTTGGCGGTGCGGTCTTGGCTGCCCGTGCAGAGGAGATTGCCGGCGGGGCTCCAGTCCATGGTCCAGATGGACCCCTCGTGCGCGGCGGGCACCGTGGCCTGGACCTTGGCTTCCTTGTCGGGACCATGAATGAGCCAAAAGAGCATACAGCCGTCGTAGCCGCCCGAGACAAGGACCTGCTCGTGCTGCGGGTGCCAGGCCAGCGAGTAGACCTCGGTGTTGTGGCCTGGCAGCGTGTAGAGGCAAGGGTCCGCCTTGCGCAGCATGCGTATATCGTACACCCGCACGGTCTTGTCGCGGCTGGCCGTAGCGAACCAATTGCCATTGATGGGATTCCAACGCGCGGCCGAGACGGCGTTGTTGTGCCCGAGGAGCGTGCAGAGCTCTTTGCCCGAGCGCGGGTTCCAAAGCTTGATTTGCTTGTCGCGCGAGCCGGTGACGACGAGCGACTTGAAGGGGTGCCACTGCGCGGTCTTGACTTCGAAGCCGTGGCCGCGAAGCACGAGCTCTTCGCGGGCGGTCTCAAAGTCCCAGAGCTTGACCTGGACATCGTCCGAGCAGCTGACGAACTTGAGGTCGGTGGGGCTAAAGCTGACTTCGCGCACGGCTCCGTCGTGGCCGGCGATCTCCTGCTGCAGACGCATCTGCGGGTTCCAGTACTTGATGCCGCCGTCCATGTCGCCGGTGAGCAGGTACTCGCTGTTGTGGGTCCACGTCATGGTGCGCACAACGCTCTGGCCGCCGATGGTGCTGTCTGCAATGAAGCCGAAGCTGCTCCAGAGCATGAACTCGCCCTTTTGCGAGGCGGTGATGAGCCGGCGGCCGTCGGGGCTCCACTTCACGGCGAAGATGGGGAATCGCGTGCGCGCGAGACTCGTGTGGCAGTAGCGGGAGGTGAGTCCCACCTCTGGCTGGTCGAGGTGCTCGCTGGGCGGCAGAACGAAGCGCTTGTACGCTGGGCTCGGCTGCAGGTACCAGCGGTCGCGCCAGTCGTTCTGGCGCTTGAAGATGCGGTCCTCCGTGAGCATTTGCGTGATCCCGCAGCCGATGTCCAGGTACGCGCGATCGGAGCGCATCTGCGGCTCGACGAGCATGTTCTCGTCCTCGTCGCCGCCGCCGTGCGACTCCTGCTGCTGCTCGCCGCTGTCCATGCGGGCGTCGCCGTCGCCGTCGTGGTCGTCATCGTCCTCGAGGCGGCCCATGCTGGCCCCAGGGGCGAGTGCGCGAAGCGCAGCAGCGGGCGGCGCGGCAGCGGGGCCGCGGCAGCGGGGGCCGTTGCACGGCGCAGCTCCGCGCGGGCCGCGCCGGTCGCCCCGCCGGAGGTTGACGCGAAGCGATACTGGTCACGAGCGCGAGATAGGATCAGCCCGCGCGCTAGCGAGCGCACAAGGCTCGCTCGAGGACAAAGATGATCTGTATACCACCATCAGATTGCGGCGCAAGAAGATGACCGGAGTAGAGCAGGAACGCGCGCGCTTGCAATTTTGGATTGCGACGCAAGAAGATCATAAATGCGATAAATTTCGCCCGCGCGAAGCCGCGCTCCTTCGTTTTTATCCGCCGAGGATTCTTCGATCATCATGCGCATGAGCTCGAGGACTAGCTAGGCTACTTCTCGATGCTTTCGATGACGGAGGGGGCACGAAACGATTAGAAGAATGCACGCGGCCCGTTTGGGCGCCACTAATAATCAGTTTTCTAGATATCGAGACCCGTGGTCTCGGCGGTCCAGGCCCAGAGCTTTTCGGCAAGAGCGTCGTCCATGGCCAGCTCCGTCGGGGACTGCGAGAGAGCAAAAGGGTTCGAGTCGTGCTTGCGCGCCATCGGCATGTAGTACTCGCCAGTGATGTTGCGCTCGGCAACGAGAGGCATCGCCAAGAAAAGCTGCGTGGTGGCGCCCTGGCGTGGGGAGAGGAAGATCGCGTTCTCGAGCGCGCCGACGATGAAGGTGGTGGCCTTCTCGCCGATTGTGCGCTTGCCAATGGCCACGACCTCACGAAAAATGTCGGTCGCGACAAGCCCCGGGTGCAGGGCATTCACGAAGATGCCCTTTTCCTGCACCCTGCGCGCCAGGGCGCGCGTGAAGAGGATGTTGGCCAGCTTGCTTCGGCCGTAGGCAGGCATTGTCTCGTACTTTGCTGGATTGTTGAGGTTGTCAAAGTCAAAGCCGTCCGGCCCCGGGGCAAACTTGTGGCCCACTGAAGAGACGGTCGCGACGCGGGCAGGCGCGCCGGCCTCGAGGAGCGGAAGAAGCCGCAGCGTCAGCGCGTAGTGCGCAACGTGGCTGACGGCCAGCTGGAGCTCGATGCCGTCTTTGGAGAGCGTAAAGTCGATGGGGACCACCGCAGCGTTGTTGATGAGCATGTCGAGCTTGGACTCGGTCTCCTTGATATGCTCGGCAAACTCCGCCACGGACTCGAGCGAGGAGAGCTCGAGCGCGGCCATGGGCGCGACGGCGTTGGCGCGGTACTTGGCGGGGAGGTCCTTCTCGGCCTGGAGGCGCTCGACGGTCTTGGCGTTCTTCTCCACCGACCTGGTCGCGACAATGACGCGTGCCCCATGCTTGAGCAGCTCGAGCGAGGTGGCGTAGCCGAGTCCCGTGTTGGCGCCGGTGACGAGCGCGGTCTGGCCTTCGAGCAACGGAATGTCGTCCAGCGTCCACTCGGGTCGCGGCCAGTACATGCGCGCCTTGCCGTCCAGGCGCAGGCTCAGCGCGGCCAGCACCGTGGCCAGCAAGGCTGCGAAGGCGGCGCAGGAGATCATCTTCGGCTGACCGCGGCGATCGTACAGGTCTGTGTCGAGACCAGCTGGACGAGACCCCCGGCCGTCCCCAATATTTTAACACGGAGTTCGCGAGTAAAGTGCCACCTGGCCTCTCCTTCTCCGAAGGCCTCCTGGGCATCAGCCCTGTCCGGCTTTGCTTCGATCCGCGCGCGGCCGCGGCAGCGTGCGCAGGACCCCGGGAGAGGTCGCCGGGCGAGAGGGCGCGGGCGCGCGGGCTGTCCCTGCAAAGTTGCTTCGGCATGGCAGAGACCTAATAAGCAGCTAGGCTAATCGTTGAGGAAACTCCAGGTCCGGTG
>KQ758780.1:610099-628667 GCA_001462505.1 Aurantiochytrium sp. T66
ACATTTTTGGCGTCAAGGGCGCCAAGGCCGCCAAGAAGTCCGGCCGCCGGCTGCGGCCCGGGGAGATCCGCGTCCAGAAGGACGTCTCCGAGCTCGATGGCGGCGACTGCGCGAAAGCAAACTTCCCGAATCCCAACGATCTCATGAACTTTCAGGTCATCGTCTCGCCCGACGACGGGTACTGGAAGGGCTTCCGCTACACCTTCCAGTTCACCGTGCCGGACATGTACCCGCACGAGCCGCCCAAGGTCAAGTGCCTCGAGAAGATCTACCACCCCAACATCGACTACGAGGGCAACGTCTGCCTCAACATTTTGCGCGCCGACTGGAAGCCTGTCCTCGACATCAACGCTGTCATCTACGGACTCATCGTTCTCTTTGTACAACCTAACCCGGACGATCCGCTCAACCACGGTAAGTTACGCGCCGCGCCCCTTTTGGGCCTGATCGCCGCTGGGCTCATCTGTCTGTACCATTCCGCTCCGCTAACGCTCGTCCCCATCCGCAGAGGCGGCCGAGACCTTGCGCAAGGACAAATCACGATTCATGCAAAACGTCCAGCGTTCGCTCAAGGGGTACTCTATCGATGGAGAGTCCTTCCCGCCGGCAATCAAAGCGACTTCTTCCTGATTCGGCAATACTTCTCTCGCGCTGCGCAACATGATTTTCCCTAGCCGTATAAGCAGCAAAAAAGAAGAAGAGATCCGGAGCTTCGGCTAGACTACGCGACACTCACGCTTGCGGCCTGACAGCGACTCCATCAGCTCGTCATCGAGTAGGTCATCGAAGAAATGGGCGCACACAATGGATGGGCCGGAATCTCCCAAAACGAAGGATCCGGGATCTCTAGGAGCTGGCAGCGCAGTTGTGGCCGTCGAGCTCGTCGGTCTCGAGCGCCAGCGCGGCCGGGCGCCACTGGTCGCAATAGAGATCGGTGAGCTCCTGCTGCTTGGGCCTGCGGAAGTTTTTAGCACGGAGCACGCTCGAGACGCGCTTGATGGCCGCGGCGACGAGGGCCTCGATCCTGGAGTGGCTGGCCCAGTCGACGAAAAAGAGATCTTTGCCTTCCGGCACGCCGAGGCTGACGAGGACGGCGCGCATCTGAGTCTGCGTAACCTCGTTGATTTTGAGAAGGAGCTTGCCCACGTCCCGGCCAGTCAGGGTCGACTTGACCTCTGGGTATGCGACGATAAAGTCAAAATCGACCCCGTAAAAGGTGTCGGTGGCGTCTCCGGCGCCCTGTGCGTAGCAGCTCGCAAGCATCTGGCGCAGCTCGCGGGCGTCATCGCCGTCCCGCCAGCCATCGACCTGCCAGGCGGCGTCCATTACGTAGACAAACGCGTGCGTCATCATCATGGCAAAGGCGAGATACTCGGCCCGGTGCGGGTTCGAGACAACGCCGTCCTCGACCGTCGAGCAGCGGTGCTGGCGGAGGTCCTCAAGGTCGACGTAGAACTCGTCTGCCCCCAAGTTGAGGTCGTCGTGCGCAAGAGCGCGGCGAATGCTCCGGGCGACCTTGAGACCGCCCTGGAGCGAGGCAAAGGTGAGGAGCACCTTGGTCTTGGCGAGCGCGGCGCAGACTTCTTCGGGCGCGAGCCCGCCGTCGGAAGCTTGCGGGCGCGAGCGGGTCAGCCAGGGGGCGGGGCCCGCGTCTTCCTCGTCGCCGCCTGCCGGGGCTGCGCCGCTGTTGTTCGCGGACCAGGTAGTGCTGCTGTAGCTGCCATTCTCGCCCTGCTTACCCTTGCGCGCAAGTCGGGTGGCCAGCAGGACCGAGCGGAACGGGGGGTTGAGCTGCGTGCCGAGCGACGAGAGCAGAGCGATGGCGTCAAAGGAGGCGCCGTCGAGCTGGCGGAGCTCTTCGTGGATCTGGGCGAGCTGCGTCGAGGCCTCGTCGAGGCCGCCGTCCAGGTCCGCGAGAGCCTCCTCCTCGGCGGCCAGATCGGCCTGGCGCCGGTCGCAAATGGCAATGTCCCCCTCGGCGAGACCTGCCTGCTGCGCGATCTTTTCCAGGCGCGCCCACTCGGCCTGCTCCCGTTCCACCTTTTTCCGCCTGCGCGCGATCGACGTTCGCACGGGCCCGATGTCCTCGACGACGTCCTTGGCGTACTTCATGAAAGCCGCCAGGTCCCGCGGGACCTCGTCCTTGAACGATTGCGTCACGTCGCCGATCTCGTGCTCCTGCCGGATCCTCTGCCGCAGCTCCTTGACCTCGCGGGCGTACTGCTGCGCCTGCGAGAGCAGCGTGTCCCTGCGCTCGTCCTGGGCCCTCGGCGCGCTCGCGCTCTTGCGTGCGCCGGCATCATCGCCCTTGCCATCATGCGCGCTGCCCTTGCGCGGCGCGAAGCCCAGCCTCCTGAACGAGCCGGCCAGCGACTTGCGCATGGTGCCGCGGGCCTCCCCCCGCCTCCTGCGCGCCGCGTGGCCGGGGTCCTGGCGGCGCGCGGGCGGGCGGGCGGTCTTCGCGAGTTCGGGGTTCAAATCAAATCAAATCCCGCGCGATTTGAAAGCGGCTTCCCGCCCCTTTTCTTCCCACGACCGCAGTCTCCGTCGCGAGGTACGTAGGCCCGCGCGTGGCGCAGAGTTCGGCTCGAGCGCAGCGCGAATGCCGGCGCGCGTCTTTGCTTTGCCGACGGGCGGGCCGCGGGGCGGGCGAAAGCAGCGCGCGACTGGATTGGTCAAGCATGTGACCGCGCGATCTCAAAGTTTCAAAGAGCGCCACCTCGAGACGCACGCCGCCCGAAAAGAAAGAAAGCCGGGAGTTCGTACGTACGTACGTACGTACGTACGGAATGCGTTCGGCTCGACAGACTTCGCAACGCATCGCACAGACGGGAGTGCTCGACAAAGACTTGACTTGAAGGAGGTCGAGGCCGAGGCCGCCTCATGTTTGAGCTCCATACCGCAGCTCCCCGGCACGCGCCAGCCAGGGTTCAAATATCCAAGGTTATTATGGAATACCGTACTTTTCTCGCTCTCGCGACGAGCTCGTCTCGTATATCATGATATCATAGAATTTACGATACCGTACCTCATATCGTACGCAAGGCTCTCTTTGTAGACAATTGTTTACATTAGCCCCCGTGTCTTTCTGGCGCCTAATCACTGTTGGTTTGACCCAGGGTCTCGGGGTCGTCTCGGGTCTCGCACTCGCGCCCTTCCCTTCGTGCTTGCCGTGCACTGCCGGGCGCGAGGGTCGCCCGTCCCGTCCCGAGGTGAGGTGCGCGAGTGCACGCGCCCAGAAGTTCAAGAAGTTCAAGTCCGGATCGTTCGTCTGGACGGTCTGGTGACCAGGCTGGAATGAACGCACTCGTCGGTCCGATCAATCGATCAGATCCGAATAGAAAACTGGATCCGCCGGCCGATCTTCTGTTTTGAAACCAGCCGCGTTTCAAACTACTAGGTCGGCTAGGCGAGTCCCGAAAAACGAAAAACCAATCCGGCAATCTACGTACGTATACGTATACGTACGTACGTACGTACGTACGTACTACAATCGTCAATCGCCCCACGCACGCACGCCGTGGCGTCGCGCAGGCAGTGCAGTCCGCCATCCGTCCCCGCGGCAGACCCCGAACAGCGCCGCCAGCCTAACCCCCCCCGCGCCAGCGCGACCCGCCAGCGACGACAGCGCGCCACGAGGGACGGACCGCCGGCGCGAGCGGGGAGCGGGACGCGAGCGAGCGCGGGCAGCCTCGCCTCGAGCAAGAGCAAGGCAAGATGAACGGGATGCAGATGGCGCAGGCGTTCCACATGGCGCTCATGGTGCCGCAGATGGCGGTCATGCTGTTTAAGCCGGAGCTTTCGACGGACATGATCCCGGAGATGGCCGTGCCACACTCGGCCGGGTACCGCATGGTCGGCCTCACGCTCATGGGGCTCTTCCTCCTTTACGGCGCCGGGGTGGCCACCAACGACTACATGCTCGCCGCGGTGACCAGCGCGGGCAGGCTCTTTCTGGTGCCCGTGGCGCTGATCTCCGTGATCGTCTTCCATCTGCCGCCCGCTGTAGCCCTGGCAATCTGCCCGGACGTCATCATGGCACTCATCACCCTTTTCTTCGTGCAGAAGGAAGGCGCGCACGTGGTGCAGGCCCGCGGCCTTGACGAGGAAGAGTCCAAGCCCGAGCTCTGGACGCGGCTCTTCCTCGCGCTCGCCGGCGCCATGGACGTTGTCGAGGGCGTCCTCATGATCGCGGACCCGATCAACTACAGCGACCACCCTATCATCGCGAACCCGTACATTCGCAAGGGCCCGAGGTTTTACGGCATCCGCACCTACGGCCTCATGCTCGGGATCATGGGCGCCTACCAGATGGCCAGCATGGCCTCGCGCGCCCCGAGCCTTGTCTACACGGCCTGCGGCGCATATCACATCATCTTCGCGGCCGGGCTCTACTTCCTTGGCGACATTGTCGGCGATCCCCAGCTCAGCAAGGAGATCAACCACCCTCTTTACCACGTCCCGCTTGGGCTCCTCGTCTTCATCTTCTCGATCAACATTCCGCGCCCAAGCGGTGTCGCCCATGCCAAGAAGGACTAGACCTTGACCGGTTTGGTTGGCCCCAGGGCGAGACTAGATTCTTATTTCGTGTAGGCTAGGCAAAGTGATAATCATTGCTCGATGAGTACGCTCTTCACTCCCGAGTCTCCCAAATGGCTTGGAGCACTCATTGGCGCGGATGAGCTCTTCGAGAAGGCAGTTCGCGCAATCCTTGCCCGGTATGGCGCACAGATCTTGGATTTAAGAACCTGGAGCGAGTTCTCGGCCGCCGTTACCGTCGTCGTTGTCATGGTACTCTTCGAGAAAGCTCTCGTCGTTGCGAAAAAGACACTCCCAGGGCGCGATCTTGCTAGCGCCAGAATCCTGGAAAAAGCCCAGTTCTTGTTGGCGTGGATTCTGCTCTTTTTTGAGTTCGCAAGTGGCCACGTCCGGCACGCTGGAGCAAGGCGCCGCAGGGCGAGACAATTTATATATAGAAAACAACGAAATGATTATTGTCACGCGACGAACAGAGGGGGGCCCGGTCCGATCAGATCTCCGGGCTCGTGGGGTTCTCGACCGGCTCCCCCCAGGTCTCTGGCCGAAAGTCGCGGCGGAGGTAAAAGAGAACGTAGGCCGCGGACGAAGCAATGGCCGCCAAGTTGCGCACCGGCAAGACGGCGTCGTCGTCGAACTCGTGCCAGGAGCCGTCCGTCTCGTGGCGGGCGTAGCACGTGTAGTGGCCGGATCCGATGCCGCCATAGTGGTTTGTGACGCAACACAGGTCGTAGACGGCGTTCTCCTTCGACTCGGGCTCTAGCGGGTACTTGCGCAGGTCGAGACCCTCGATGGGAAAGTCGATCTGCGTCATCACCTTTTCGCTAAAGTAGCCGTCCTGCTCTTGTGAAAAACGCTTGAGGTGCAAAATGAGCACCGGCGGAAGTGACCAAATGCGCAGCGTCTTGACGGCCTCCGTGTGCACCTTGCAGTTGGAGCAGTACCATGAATCGTGCGCGCTGAGCTTTTCCTCATTACAAAAGAGGTCGAGGCAGTTTTTGATGCGCATGTCCTCCTCGGCTCGCAGGTGGCCGCGGCCAAAGCGATCCTCCAGGTAGACGTCCATGAGCGCAAAGAGCGCAATCACCGGCGAGGTGGGCGACCAAAAGTTGATGATGCGCATGAACGAGTGTTTGGTCGTGAAAAACGGTTCGTCCGACTCGCTGCTGATGAGCTTGCCGGACTTTGGCTCGCGGTTCGTCGCCGTCGTGGAGTAATTGCGACCTGCGTGGCAAATCTCGATCGAACGCGCGACGTCCTCGCGCGAGATGGACTCCGGGAGCTCGAGTAGGGTCTGGGGCGGGTCTTCGAGGTTCTTGACCCCGTCCTGCATGAAGTTGTTGTAGAGGTCAACATAGTGGTCAGCCACCATCCAGAACACCTGCGCCTCGGTCACGTCGCAGTCCACGATAAAGGCTTGCGGGTCGAGGCAAAAGTCCGTCTTGGCATAAGGGTGGGTTGGGTCGAGGTCGTCCGGGTTCACGCGGCTCACGCTCCGGATCCCGCGCGTGTTGTTGACAGAGCATCTCCGGTCCGCGAGGACCTGCTGCGCCTGCTGCGTCGAGAGGTCCATGTAAGGCATCATCTCCGGGGGCGCCAGGCGCAGAAAGAACGCCATCGTCTCCGTCGTCTGGTAGCCGCCGTCGATGATGACCTTGCCGTAAAACACCGAGCCCTCCTCGTCCACGGCAGCGCGCACCTTGAAGTCTGCCGTGCGCTTCATGTAGCTCGGGTCACCCTGGCTGTAGTAGTACGCCTTCCAGGGGCCGGCATCCAGGTAGACCTCACCCATATTGTTCACGAGCGGCCCGTCCTCCTTGGTGCTCTCATCCCCGCCCGAGGCCGACGATCCGAGGTCGTCGTCCTCCTCAGCGGCGGGCCCGAGGTCGTCGCCGTTCTCCTCGTCGACGGCGCGCAGCTCCGATTCGCCAGCCTGCTTGGCCTCGCCGCCGCGCTGCTTCGAGTTGCGCCGCGCAAGGCCGCCAAAGAGCGCCTTTGACACGTTGCGCGGGGAGAACCGCGTCAGCGACTTGCGCTGGTCGCCCTTGGCCTTATCCTTGCCGCTGCCGCCCGGGTCGGACCCGTCGCTCGAGCCGTTCCCGCTGCCGTTCGCGCCGCGCCTTCCCAGCTTGCCGCGCTGGCCGCCAGCCCTCGCCTCCTCGACCATCTCCGTCGGCACGTACTCGCCGACCAGGAGGCGCGTCTCCTGCTCCATCCCGTTCTTGGTGCGCGGGATGATGCGATTGATGTCGAGCAACATGTACACGCGAAAGTACTCGTTGTCGACGAGCTCGACGTGCACCACCTCCATGCGCAGCGGGAGCCTTGTCGTCGCGAAGCTGTAGGGCTCGAGGTGGCCCAGCCAGATCTGCCGCTTTTGGAAGGGGCACGGGAACTTGCCCAATGCGAGCCCCTGGCTGCCAGGGAGCGTGCTCACATCCGGGCCGTGCGTCTCGATCGTGACGGCGGTCTGCTCTCCGTGGCTGTCCTCGCGGAGCTCGACCTTGATGTGGTCAATGCCCTCCAGCATGGCGTCCGGGTTGGGCAGCGGCGGCGGCGGCGGCGGCGCGCGCGAGTGTTTGAGCGCAGACGGCAGCGGCGGCACGGTGCCGTTGGCGGCGGCGTTGCGCTGCCGCGCCGCGGCGGCAGCGGCGGCGCCCGCAGACGTGCCCGTCACCGCGGCCACGGGCATGTAGTCGAGGTAGTTCTCGTCGACGAGGATCTCGTCGCCCGTCTGGCCCATCGGTTCCCTGAACCAGCGCGTGAAATCGCCGTGCAGCATGTCGAGATGCTGGGAGGTGGCCGGGTTCTCGTAGGCGTAGAGGATCGCCGAGGGCGCCACGCTTTCAATCTTCATCGATTCTTGCAGCACGCGGATGATCTTGTGGTCCACGATCTCGGCCAGCAGGAGTGTGCTCGGCGCGTAACCGGAGTTGCGGCCGATGATGTTGCGCAGCAGCGTCACGGGCCCTGTCACTGGGCTCTCTACGCGGAGGACGTTACGCTGCAGCGGGGTCTCGAACGGGACCACGGTGACCTCGATGATGCGGGACTTGGCCGGGCCGGCCTCGACGGGCAGAGCGAGCGTCAGGTACGGATCAAAAGTCACCGACTCGTGCGAGCAGCCGGGCCGCGGGCACGCCACCTTGGACATGAGCATGCCCGAGCAGAGGTCGGCGACGAGCGAGTCGTTCCGCAGCTTGTAGACAGCGACGGCCTCGCGCGCCACCACGTCGTCTGGCCTCCCGTTGGCCTCGACGGCCTCCGTGTATGGCTTCTTTCGCACGCGATTCACGTCCTCGTGCAGGTCGTCGAGCATGTACGAAAGGAGCTCCTGGGCGTCGTGCTGCATGAAGCCGGCAAAGTCCGGATGCACGTCGTCAAGGATCTGCTTGAAGTCTCCCGGCGAGATCGCGCGCGGCAGCCGCGTCGCCTGCTCCCAGAGCGACTTGATCAGGTCCGCAAACGCGTGGGCCAGGCGGCCGCCGGTCCCGAGCGGGTTGTCGTCGTTCAGGTCTTCGAGGTAGGAGTCGTCAAAGAAGAAGTCGCGCAGCTGCGGGATGTTGCTCAGGCACTGCAGCGTCGAGTTCATGTAGCAGGTGTTGCGCAGGTTGAAGAGCCCGACGAGGCCCGGCTTGGCGGGCACGCCGCGATTGTAGGCCGTCATGTACGAGCGCGAGCCGAGGCCGACCATTGCCGACGCCGGGAGCGCGGACCGGATTGGCGGGTCGTCCGGGTCCAGCAGGAAGCTGCCGTCCGAGCCGGCGAGCTCGATGAAGAGGTACTGGTCGTCGGTGATGTCGCACTCGTGCATGTTTGCCTCGGGCTTGTCCAGACAGGCGTGGCAGCGGCCGGCGTAAAAGTCCCAGAGACGGGCGTCCTTGGGGTCCACGTCGTATCGCCTGCACAGCGAGACGAGCACCTGTTTGACCGTGTCTGCCTTGCTCACGTTGGCGCGCCGAAAGTGCCGCAGGTCGCTGGAGATGACCACCTTGACCGGGATGCCGCGCACGTCGATGTCGCCGTGGCCCTTGCGCGTCGCCACGGCCCGCCGGGCGATCTCGGGCCCGCCCCCGAAATGGGCCATGAGGGTGCGCCAGGCGTCCTCGTCCAGGTAATGAAAGTGCCGACCCTCGATCAGGTTCTCGACGACGTCGACGCCCCACTGCGAGTACCTCTCGACGAGGTCGCTGTTGTCGACGCGGCGCCGAAAGGCGAGCTTGCCGGCCTTCCAGTTCTTGGGCACGGGGCGCTTGCCCTGCAGCAGGTCCTCGAAGGCCTCCTCGAAGTTGTTCTGCCAGTCGATCAGGGCCTCGACCCAGAGATCGCTCACCAGGTAGTAGACCTGGCCCGGATCGAGCCGGATATAGCTGTTCCCTACAAAGTAGGTCCCGGAGAGCGCGAGCATCTTTTCGTGGAGGGCCGCATACTCGTCAAAGGTCTCGGGCGCCGGCTCCGTGGGGTTCGACATGAACTCATCCGCGTCCACGGACTCGTCGATCTCCTTCAACTCGCGGACATCGAGCTCCTCGAGCGTCTTGCGCAGCGCGTCCGCCTCTTTGCCAGCCTTGGACAACGTCGCCGCGGACCCCACGTTTGGCGGGCCCGACGCGATCTTCACCTTGGTCGCCGCCGTGGCGGCCTCGCGCGCCGCCGACATCTGCCGCTGCACCATGGTTCCCGCCCGCGGTGGAGAAGGCCGGAGAGAACAGGGCCAGGGCGGGGAAGGCGAGGGCGGAGTTGTAGTAGTAGGAGACGGCCAGGGCGTAGCAGGCGTACCTCTGCACCCGCCGCGATACGTACTCGGGCCGGAATTTCTCCTTTCGCCCCAGGACCGGCGCCCTCAGCGGTGCGAGCGGGGCGGCGGCGAGGGGGGGCGGGGGAGGCGGCGCGCTGGCGGCCTCCTCGCGCGCGCGGCCGACCTGGGCGGCGGCCTCCTCGCGCGCGTCCTGTCCTGCGCGCGACGATGGCCTCGAAGATTTCGAATCCCGGCCGCGACGACCCGGTCTGATCTCCGGCCTCGCTGCGCTGCGCGGAGAGACGCGCGGCGCGGCGGCGCCTCGCGGGCGTGGCGCGGGCCGGGCGGGAGGGCTGGGTCGACGGGATGGGAGGGAGGGAGCGAAGGGAGGGAGGGAGGGATGCCGCCGGCGAAATCGAGCGTGTGTGTCCGCGCGCAGGCGCCGCGCGCGGGCGGGCCGGCCGGCCGGCACGAGCGGGAGGAGAGGGCGGCGGGAGGACGGGCGCGGGCGGGAGGGCGGCCTCCGGCGCGCGCGAGCGGCCCGGGAGGAGCGGCGGCGGATGAGAGTCTGCGCGCGAGCGGGCCCCGCTTTCGGTCGATTTTTAGGTCGATTTTTCTGCTTTCTTTCCCTTTCTCTTTTCTTTTCTTTTCTTTTTCTTTTTTCTTTCTTTTCTTTTCTTTTCTTTTCTTTCTCTTTTCCTGCGGCTGTCTTCGATCTTCGACCACGCGAAGCAAACTCAGGCTCCGCGCCCGCCGACGACTCGCGAGGGCGAATGCGTAGCGCAGCAACGGCAGCGTCGTGATGATGAGCTCGCCAATGTATTCTTTGGACGGCGAGAGGGTTGTCTGGCTGGACGGATGGAGATCACTTTGAGTGTGCATGTGACGAGCTTGACGAGCAGCTTGACCAGCGACTTGAGTGACTTTCGCTACGATGATTCGTAGCCTATGTTGATGACAGTTCTCCGATGATGATGACAGCGGTCACAGGCCTCTCTTGAGTCTCTTCTGCTTTGCTCAAATCCAGCAACAGGCGTCCTGCGATGCCTTGCGTGATCTCGCCAACGTTTGTAGTCCACATAATTCACAGGCAGCTGCACCTTGTTGTCGTAGTCCGAGGGGTTCCCATCTAGCTACTACTAGCTAGAGTAGCAGTATCGATGATTGGGACAGATTCTATCATCTGCTCGTGTTGCACGCACGCCCTCGAGATCTTCAAGGTACGTATCGCTGTACTACGTACGTACGTACGTACGTACGTAGTACGTATACTCTCCACGCAAAGCAATCCGGGCTCAGCTGGGAAGCTTTGCTCGCGCAGAGCGACCGAACGGCCGGCCACTTGGACGCGCTGCGCCTAGGGATTGTTTATTTTGAAGATAGCTAGCTAGAAACGTCCAGAACACCCCCATTTGAGAGTGCGCACTTTTCCGGGAGAGGTAAGGATCGCACGCACGTGCCATAAAGGGGGTATAGCGCGACTTTTGCAGTTCTTTTCATCCCTCTGAAAGAAGTCCCAAAGCTGTCCCGGGGATCCGAACTTGAGACTTGACCATCATGCCGCATGTCCAAGACAAGATATTCGTCCTGAGCGAAAGACGCAGTGCCGACGCCATCCCAGATGCTGCAAGCAAACTTTTCATACAGCAATGTCGGCGGAATTTCTGCTTCTCAGCCAACCGCTTCTCAACCAACGACAAATCCAAGCTCTCGCGAACATCTTCATGAGCATCTTCAACTTTTGCCCCAAAGCATCATACCAGCTCTCCAGAAAGCCTCGCTCGCTTGCAAGCTCCTTCTAGTAGACGCCTCCAAATTGGTCAACCTCCAGCTCATCAAGGTCCCGGTTTACGATCATATCCCACGGTCAGTGGCCCAAGAATCACTCCAAGTCTTCGGCAGCAGGCCTGCGTGGTTTCCTGCAAGTCGTGGTCCTTCTGCGCTCGCAAGGTTTCTCAACAATGCTTCGCAGGGCTTCGCAAGCTCCTGCGCCTCGATGATGAACGTACATACGTATACGTAGCTGCTGCACGCCATACGTATCGTCGTGGATACTACATTGCAAATCGCGATCCTCCACTTCTCCGACCTCGGATCTCGACCCCGACGTCCGCTCCGCCATGGCGCCGCGCCTCGCCCTCGAGCGCGGCGTCATCTTCGCGGTGCTCGCGTTCGCGGGCGCGCTCGCGGCCGCCGGGGCGGTCTGCGCGGCCGGGTCCGAGGCATGGTGCCCGCGCGCGGCCGTGGCGAGCTGGGGCCCGCTGCGCGGCGCCGCGGACGCGGAGGCCGACCGCGTCCGCCGCGGCCTCGGCGCCGCGCTCCTGGCCACCGCGCTCCTGGCCGTCGTGCCCAGCGTCGGCGGCGCGCTCGCGACCCGGACGACGGCGCAGAGCGACAAGTCGCTCCGCGTGCTCTACGTCTCGCACCTGCTCTCGGCGTGGGGCGACCGCATGTGGCAGATGGCCACGCCGCTCATCTTCATGGACCTCTTCAAGGACACCCTCGTGCCCACGGCCACCTACACGCTCGTCGTCTACATCATCATCGTCATGCGCCTGCCGGCCATGGGCCTCTGGATCGACCGCACCGACCGCCTGCGCACGCAGCAGGTGACCTGCCTCGGCGAGAACGCCTGCATAATTGCCACCTGCGTGCTCATTTGCTGCGGCGTGCTGGTCAACCCGGCCGAGGGCATCCGCCCGCTCTCGCTCGAGGACGGCCCGACGCTCGTGTGGTTCGTGGCGCTCGTGCTGCTCGGCTGCGTCGGCGAGCTCCTCAACAGCGCCGGCACGGTCTCACTCGAGAAGGACTGGGTCGTCATCATTGCTGACGCGCTCAAGACGCCCGTCGGCGACGTCAACACGGTCCTGCGCCGCATTGACCTGACCTGCAAGGCGCTCTCACCCGCGCTCTTCGCGGCGCTCTACCAAGCTCTTGGCGTGAGCACGCGGGCGCGCATCTACTACGGCGCCGCCATTCTCGGGCTCTGGAACGCGATCTCGTGCCCGCTCGAAATCTGCCTCCTGCGCATCGTGCACGCGCGCTTCGAGACCGCGCTCGCCGTCAAGGTCCACGAGCACAAGGACGGCACGCGCCACGCCCACCCAAAGGGTCATGTGCCACACGCCCACCCGCTGATCCTCGAGGAGGCGTCTTCCGGCCAGCATCCGCTGCTCTCGGGGACCACGAGCGCCGGTGCCGCCGTGGGCAAGGCCTCGGGTCGCCTCCTCGACGAGGTCCTTTTCGATGTCGGCGAGACTGAGCACGTCCATGTGAACCCAGACGGCACCACGCATCGCCACAAGCACGCAATGGGCGATCTTGTCCCGCATCGGCACCTGCCTGGCCACGGGGCGGGCGACTATCATGCCGAGCCCGTGCTCCTATCCTCGAGTCTGTACGGCGGCCCGGCCATCATTGTGGGCTACGCGCACGCGGATCGCGCCAAGACCGGGACCTTGGCCTCGCTCCGCCTCGGCGCCAAGGTCTACGCGGCCCAGCCCGTGTTCTTAGCCAGTCTCGCATACACGGCGCTCTACATGACGGTCCTGGACAGCGGTCCGCTCATGACCTCGTACCTTGAGTGGGCTGAACTACCGCCCGCGCTCGTGGGCGCCGGCCGCGGGACAGGGGCCCTCTTCGGGCTGCTTGGGACCTTTGTCTACCCGATGCTGGTGCGCCGGCTCGACGGCGGAGCGCCTGCCGCTGGGCTCGTCTCCATTTGGGCATTTTGCGCCTTCTTGATCCCCGCTGGCGTCCTGCTCGTGATCGAGCCCAGCGGCGAGGCGACGAGCATCACCATGGTGGCCACAGTCGCACTTTCGCGGACCTTTTTGTGGGCCTTTGACCTCGCCATCACCGAGATGTGCCAGACTGCCGTGCCAGAGGACGACCGCGGCATCTTTTCTACCGTGCAGACGGCCTCCTACCAGCTCTTTTACGTCGTCATCCAGTGCCTCGGCATTGCGGCCTCGCGGCCCCAACATTTCCCTTTCTTGGCGCTCTTTTCGATCGGCGTCGTTTTCACCGCGAGCGTTATCTACTCGGTATGGCATTGCCGCCTCGACGCCAGCAAACCGCTCGCCGACCACACCGAGACAGCGCCCTTGATCAAGCAGAATTCATCGAGTCACGGCCACAGTCACTCCCACGGGCACTCCCATGGTCAGCATGGCCACTCGCATACGCACGGTGAGCAAGACCAAGTTTGACAAGCGCCGTGAACACGGTCCAAAGCCGCTCTGTAAATACCGATGCTCGAACATCCGGGCGCATCTGCACAAGCTCAGCCAGCAAGACTACGCGCGAAGTATGTGCGCGAGCCGGATCCGGCCTCTTCTCAAGCGTGGTAGTACCCTGATGAGATCCAATCGAATGGGCCAGCGCCGCAAGAGGCCCATGTCAAAGCCGATGACGCGTTCAGAGTCCGCCTAATTTCGGATATTTTCTGCCATGTACTACATACGTACGTAAATGTCGCGCCTCGCGACGCCCCAAACCCAAGGCTTGGCTGCTTCTCAATGTTGATGACAAGCTCCGCGAGATGATGATCTTGTCCTTCGACGCGCGGGCCAAATCGTCTCCGCTGGCCTTGCCGCGAGCGCTAGATTCTCCTCGGTGTCGTCGTCGCCGCCGTGCAGCTGTCTCCCGAGGTCTTCGCCGGCCGTGCCATGGCCTGTGGCGTCGTTGTTGTTGGTGAGGACGCCATAGTTGACGAGGTCGCGGTCGTTAGGTTAGCGCCTAACCTAACCTAACCTAACCCAAATTGACCTAACCAACAACCTAACCGCCGTGGCCAGCAGCGCAGAGCTGTAAAGGACATGCGCAGGCGCGCGGGCACGATGGCGCAGGAGGTGCTGCTGGTGAGCAAGCTGTCGGAGGCGGCGACGGTGCCGACCCGCGGGTCCGCGGAGGCGGCCGGCCTCGACCTGTACGCGGCGCATGATGCGGTCATCCCGGCCGCCGGCAAGGGGCTCGTCAAGACCGACGTGGCCGTCCAGGTCCCCGCGGGCACCTACGGCCGCGTGGCGCCGCGGTCGGGGCTCGCGTGGAAGAAGCACATCGACGTCGGCGCGGGCGTCATCGACCGCGACTACCGCGGAAACGTCGGCGTCGTGCTCTTCAACCACGGCGACGAGGCCCTCGACGTCAAGGTCGGCGACAGGATCGCGCAGCTCGTGCTCGAGAAGGTGAGCATGGCGCCCGTTGAGGTGGTCGACGACCTCGAGGCGTCGGCGCGCGGCGCCGGCGGCTTTGGCAGCACCGGCGTCAGCAAGAGCGAGACCCCGGTCGCCGAGACCGAGCCGGAAGCCGCCGCCTCCGAGCCGGACGCCAAGAGGGCCAAGGTGCTTGCGCCTTCGGCCGCCGAGACCATGGAGGCGATGTTGGTGGCCCTCGCGGAGGCGCCCAGCATCGACGCCGCGGACGAGGCCAAGCTGCGCCAGCGCATCTTGATCGGGGATGCAGCCGTCCTCGCCGTCGGCCGCGCGCACGCCAAGGTGGGCAAGATCGATGAGCTCATGAAGAACCTCCAGGCGCTTCCGCAGGTCTGATAAGCCGGGTACGGATCGTGCCCGAGCTAAAGACTGCACGCTGGCCGTGGGCGAGATGTTTGATGATGAAAGGTATAAAGCGCAAAAATTTTATCAATGGTCGGGACGGTTTGTTTGTGCTAGACAGGCAGACGAGCAGACTGATTGAGCGAGCAGCTTGCGCGTCAGCGCGTGTTAGTGGGTCGACGCCCCTGCAGCGCACCGCAGTGGTCCTCACCGCCCCTAAGGGGGGAGCGACCTCTGCGAGGGCACGAGTTCATCACATTGTCTCGGCGAGCAGCCCGACCTATCCAGGTCGAGCTGCTGTCTCTAATCACTGGCTGGTCGTTGATGGACCACGGGCGGCCTCACTGCTCCTTCTTGGAGGCCTCGATGGCGGCGCGGCGCCTTCTAAGGGCAGCGCCATTCATGATGCGCCCGACGAGCTTGAGGACCTCGTCGATGAGGACCACGGGCGCCGAGTAGAGCACAACGAGCGCCCACTCCTCGGTCGACAGCGGCACGACGTCGAACATGGGCGCAAAGGACGGCACGTAGAGGATCATAAAGTGAAGCGCAAAGCTCGAGGCCATGGCCAGCAGCAGGTACGGGTTCACAAAGGGGTGCGTGCCGGGCGCGAAGAGCGAGCCGTCCTCGCTAATGGCGTTGAGCGCGTTGAACATCTCGATGGTGACGAGCACCGAGAGACTGAGCGTGGAGGCCTTCTTCTTGCCGACCTCGCCAAAGTAGTCGCAGCCCGAGACGTCGTAGGTGAGTCCGCCCGCGGTCCACGAGTTGGCCGAGAACTTTTCGGGCTTGCCGTCCAGATAGAAGAGGTTGGTCTCCGGGTCGCACTTTTCCCAGTTCGAAAGCTGGTGGAAGCTGACCGAGGAGTGGCCGTCCTTGGAGAGGTCGATGAGGCCCAGAAAGGGCTCCTCGCCGACGCCGTGCGTGTACCAGGTGACAAAGACGCCCACGGTGGCAAAGCCGACGTAGAGGCCGACGATGATGTAGCGCGTCATGACCCAGGTTGAAATGAGCGGCTCGGACTTGTCGCGGGGCGGCTTGCTCATGATGTCCGGGTCGCTCGGGTTGAAACCGAGCGCGGTGGCGGGCGGGCCGTCGGTGACGAGGTTGACCCAGAGCAGCTGGATGGGCACCATGCCCTCGGGGAGGCCGAGCGCAGCGACAAAGAAGATACTAAAGACCTCGCCGATGTTGGACGAGATCATGTAGCGAATGAAGGCGCGCATGTTGTCGTAGATGGAGCGGCCCTCCTGGACGCTGGCCACGATGGTACTGAAGTTGTCGTCGGCGAGGATCATGTCCGAGGCCTCGCGGGCGACCTCGGTGCCCGCGATGCCCATGGCGACACCGATGTCGGCGAGCTTGAGCGCGGGGGCGTCGTTGACGCCGTCACCCGTCATGGCGACGACGTGGCCCTGGCCCTTGAGGAGCTTGACGATGTGCTGCTTGAAGGCCGGCTCGGCGCGGGAAAAGACCATGCCGCAGTTGGCGTTCTTGGCGAGGAGCTCACGCTGGCGGTCCACCGAGAGCTTGCTAAAGTCGTGGCCCACGAAGGACTTGTCCGTGAGGCCCTCGTCCTCGCCAAAAACCGAGATCTCGCGGCAGACGGCCTCGGCCGTGATGCGGTTGTCGCCGGTAATGACGATGACGCGGATGCCGGCGTTGCGGCAGGCCTCCATGGACGCGCGCACCTCGGCGCGAGGTGGGTCCTGCATGCCGACGAGGCCGACAAAGGTGAGGTCCTGCTCGATCTTGGCAAAGTTGGTCGGGTCGCGCAGCTGGGCGGCCGAGGCGTGGTGCGGGCCGTCGTAGTCGCTCAGGTCGCCGAGCTCGGACTTCATGGCAAAGCCCAGGGTGCGGAGCGCCTTGCCGGCCATCTCGGCGATGCGGGACTGCATCTCCTTCTTGATCTCGGCCGACATGGGCACGCGCTTGCCGTCGTTGGTGAGCACATGCGAGCAGCGCTCGATGAGGGTCTCGGGCGCGCCCTTGACGAGGAGCTCGTTGGCGCTCTGGCGGGTCTTGCCCGTGTTGACGATGACGCTCATAGACTTGCGGTCGCGCGTGAACTCGAGCGTGGCGACGGCGGGCGCGCTGGCCTGAAGGCGCGTGTTCACGGGCAGGTTGCCCTTGGCCACCGAGGCGTCGGCCTTGCCCTCGTTGCCCAGAAGCTTCTCCACGAGCACGGTGAGCGCCGACTCGGTGGGGGCGCCGACGTGCTTCCAGGCGCCCTTGGTGAGCTCGACGGTGCTGCTGTTGCAGACGCTGGCGACCATGGCGAGCTTCTCGATGGCGGCGCCGCTGAGGCTGCCCGAGGCGTCGCCGTCGAGCGGGTTGTAGGTGGCGCCGGAGACGGCGACCTCGTCCGTGCCCTTGCCGCCGGCGCCTACGACGATGACGCGGCGCACCGACATCATGTTGGTGGTCAGGGTGCCGGTCTTGTCGCTGCAAATGACCGTCGTGCAGCCGAGCGTCTCCACGGCGGGGAGCTTGCGGACGATCGAGTTGCGGGCGGCCATCTTGCGCGTGCCGAGCGCCAGGCACATGGTGATGACGGTGGGCAGGCCCTCGGGGATGGCGGCCACGGCCAGGGCGACGGCGATCTGGAAGTAGTAGATGGCGGCCTTGAAGTCGACCGTCATGTTGTCCAGGTCCACGAACATGCGGAAGTTGATGAGCCAGACGAGAATGCAAATCAGCGAGATGACCCACTGAAGCATGTCCGAGAACTCCTCGAGCTTTTGCTTGAGCGGGGTCTTTTCCTCGGCGCGCTCGGCGGCGGCGGCCTGGAGCTGCTCCTGGATCTTGCCCATCTCCGTGGACATGCCGGTGCCGGTGACGATGCAGATGGCGTGGCCGTTGGCGAGCATGGTGCCGGAGAAGAGCATGTTGGTCTTGGACTGGATCTCGCAGTCCTCCTTGTCGATCTTGTCCTCGGTCTTGCTCACACTGACGCTCTCGCCGGTGAGCGCCGACTGCTCGGCGCGCAGCGTGGTCGTCTTGAGCTCGGCCACGCGGCAGTCCGCCGGCACGCAGTCGCCCACGTTGAGCTCGATCACGTCGCCGGGCACGAGGTCCTCGGCCGGGAGGGCCGGGGTCCAGGCGCCGCCGCGGCGCACGCGGGCCGTGGCGGCCTGCATGGCCTTGAGGGCCTCCAGGCTCGCCTCGGCGTTGGACTCCTGGTACACGCCGACGATGGCGTTGAGGATGAGGATGAGCAGAATCACCCCCGACTCCACCAGGCTCTCAAGCGTCAGCGCCTTGCCGGCGTCGTACGCCTCGTGCATGGCGATGAGCGCCGACACCACTGCGGCCACCAGGAGGATCTTGACCAGCGGGTCATCGAACTGCTCCAGCACGAGCTCCCAAAACGAGCTCCCCTCCTCCTTGGGCAGCTCGTTCTTCCCGAACTTCTCCAGACGCGCTTCCGCCTCCTCGTCCGTGAGGCCCTCCTCCGCGGAGGTCTCGAGGCCCTTCTCGACGGCCTCCACGTCTCGCGCCCACGGCGCCTCCATCAGCTCCACCTGGGTCGCCATCTTCGCGGGGCTCTCCGCGTCAGCGTCGGCGTCCACGTCCGCGTCCGCGTCTGCGTCCGCGTCCTCCTCGGCCGGCGTACGCCTCGGCGCTCTGCGCGTCGCTCTCGCGCGCCTCGCACTACCTTCTCGATCGCCGCGATGCTCTGCTCTGCTCTGCTCTTCTGCTCTGCTCGCGCAGCGACCGCGCCGCTGCCCGCCGG
>KQ758780.1:677619-705419 GCA_001462505.1 Aurantiochytrium sp. T66
AGGACCGTTTGTACCACTTGCAGAGAAGATACGCGGGTTAATGGTCTGACCCCCAGAAGAACGGGACCAAGCAGAAATGAGGCAAGGATCCACAAAGAAAAGAACGAGAGAACGAATATAATAGGCCATTTAAGGCGCGGCCGCGGCGCTGTGCGCAGAAGATATCCGTTGGACCGGTTTTCTAGGAGTAGTAGCGGCGGCGCCGCGGCAAGAATTGTGGCGAGAAGCGTGTATGAGTGAAAGCATGGGCGCTGCTGCGTGGCTTGATGGAGAAAAACATGCCGAGAGAGCGAGAGGATCAACCTTGCGTGAACTGCGTGCCCGTATGCTTGGTTATTTCCTTGCTTGGGAGACGGTGCTGCTTAACTGTACTACTTCGGCGAACACTAAACTTGGCGGAATTCGACGAGCAAAGCAAGTCTCGCCAGTAAGGAACTGATTGACGTAGTGTGAACAAGGCGGCTGTCCTCTTCTGCTCGGTTTTGACGCTGCAGCTCGAAGGAGAAGTGGTTTTGGCCCGACGTTAATAAGTGTGCGACCAAAAGCCGCTTGCTCGCGTGCACGTGGTCCTCCCTGTCCGAAGGTCGGGCAGGCACCTAAGTTTTCGTTGGCCGAGGTAGGGCGGGCAGGCGGGCAGTCGAGCTTGCCTTGCGCTGGCGAATCAGGCCTGGGCACTTGTGCACGGGCGCCGGCGGCAGCCACGGCGAGCTGATTTTCGCGAGAGACGCAGGCGCCTTGGGGTCTCTCGACTGTCAAGAGGCCGCTCACTCTCGTGCGGGAGCAAATCGACGCGCGCGAATACAATGGCGCACAACATCTACGACACGAAATGGCGGGACGCGATGGCAGAGCTCAAGGAGCAGCTGTACCTGGAGGACCACACGCTGTCGGGCGGCAAGGATCCGACAACGCAGCCGAGCCTCTCGGAAGCAAACCAGCACTGGGCGTCTCTGTACGTCAAGTACCTCGAGATTTTCCGCACGCTGGAGGCGTGCTTTGACGGGATTGTTCAGCCGCAAAAGCGCGTCGACATCAAGCTGATTTTGGAGCTCGTGATGTCGCGCATTGTCGAACTCAAGGCGCTTCTCGTCAAGTGGAACCAGGCGCACCCTTCGCTGATTGCCGAGGGCTGCGAGGGCCCGCTTGCGTGGCCGTACGTGAACCTGGACGACATGCTCGTGGACCTGAAGTTGCCGCCCAAGGTCCTCGAGGTCCCGATCCCGCGGTACTTTGTCGAGGAGGCGGCCGACAAGCAGGCGGCGCGTGACAAGCTGATCAATGCCGTCAAGACCATGAAGCTCGGGGAGGAAGCGGACATTCGTCTCGAAAATGACCGTGAGGAAAAGGTGGCGCCGCCGCTCGTCGACCTGACGCTGGCAGAGGCTATTGGGATGATCCAGCGCATGGAGCGAGGCCGCCAGGGCATTGTACACGCCCAGCTCGTGGAGCGCATCGCCGCCGAGGAAAGCGCCAACACCAGCAAGACGCCCGGATTCAAGTCGGCGACGCAAAGCGCCATGGGGGCCTCGGCCACCCTGGAGATGGAGCCCGAAACTGCGGCCTCGCACATCCAGCGGCTGTACCGCGGCGCAAGGTCACGGCGCGCCGCCAACCTGGAGCGCGAGCAAGAGCTCGCCTTCATCGGCATGTGCCGGCCGAAATTGTGGGAGGACGCAGAGAGCAAGCGCGGAGAGGCAAAGCAATACGAGGAGCTCGAAGAGGCCCGCGCGCGGCGCAAGCTGGAGCAAAAGGAGAACGAGGACGGCTACTCGCAGGCTCTGATTGATCTGCACGGCACCGTGCTCGAGGAGGAGGGCCCCGACATGCGTGAGCGCATGATGGACGAGCGGCGCGCCTGGTTCACGGATGAGCTCGGCAAAGGCGTTTTCCCTGAAGATCTCGGCGACTTTTACCTCGCGCAGAACGGTGACGGCGACGAGGACGGGGAGGCCGCGGCTGCGGCAGCCGCCGCAGAGGCCGAGGCTGCGAAAAAGGGCAAGGGCGGTAAGGACGACAAGAAGAAGGGAAAGGACGACGACGAGGAGGAGGCTGAGAAGATCCCGCCTCTGACCGGGCCGACGCAGTTCACGGCGACCCTGCAAGACTGCCTGAACCGGTACAGCGGCGTGTGGCTCGACCGCGACGAGTCGAACAACTTTCAGCAAAAGCACGATGTCGATCTTGCGAAGAACGTGGTGCGGCCCAACGTCGAGGAGGAAGTTCGCGAGAATGTGGACAAGATGCTCGTGGTGCAGCTGCAGAACCTCAAGGCGCAGCTCGAGGCGGCATCGGGCGCGAAGAAGGGCAAGAAGAAGAAAGACAAGGGCAAGAAGGGCAAGAAGGGTAAAAAGGACAAAAAGGGCAAGAAGGGCAAGCCGTTGCCTGGCGAGAAGCTGTGCGCCGGGATGGAGTTCGAAGAGATGCTAGGAATTCTCGTCCAGCACGGCGTGGTGTGCGAAGTATCGCCAGAGAAGCTGGAGAGCCTGATTGGGGAATTCAATTACCTCGGCTCGACCTACCAGACCCACGGCGAGGTCAAAGACGCCTGGGGCAACTGGGTCCCGCAGGACCCGTCCCTGTCGCAGATTCGGTCCCTGCTGACGGAGCAGATCGTGCTGCCTTTGGGGAGCCCCTTTCTGCGCGTCACGGCGCCGTATGCCAAGTCTGCCCTGCTGTACGGGCCGTCCGGAAGCGGCAAGACGACGGCTGTGCAGGCGGTGGCGAACCACACGAACGCCGTGCTGGTAAACCTTTCGGCGTCGGTGCTGGAGAACCTTCCCAAAGAGTACCGCGAGGGCAAGAGCGGGCCGACGCGGCTCGTGCACATGGCCTTTGCTGTGGCGCGGCACCCGGAATTCGCGCCGGGGGTGGTGTACATTGACGAGGTGGATCGCATCTTCGTTGGCAAGAAGAAGGGCGGCGCCGGAGACGCGGCCAAGTTCAAGAAGGACCTGGTTACCTACGCGAACTCGCTCAAGCCGGAGGAGCGCGTCGTGGTGTTGGGCTGCACGAGCGAGCCCTTTAATATTCCCGAGACCGAGCACAAGGACCTGCGCACGGTGTTTCAGACGCAAGTGTACTTTCCGTTTCCAGACTACGCGTCGCGCGTCATGCTGTGGCGGTCGTTTCTGGAAGAGGCCTTCGACAAGCGCGAGATGGATATCCCGGACTCGATCGACCTCTCGGCGCTCTCGCTTGTGTCTGAGGGCTATTCGGCGGGGGCCATTCGGACAGCAATCTCGCGCACGCTTACGGAGCGGCGGTGCGAGACGCTCAAGACGCGGCCTGTCACGGAGCAGGACTTTGTTGGCCCGCTTTCCATGCTACCCTTGACGTACCACGAGGACAACGTCAAGTTCCAGGCCTTTACTGCAAACATTACCGGTCTGCAGCAGCGCCGGGACGCGGTCAAGGCTATCTTGGCGGGAGACGGCGCTGCCGATGGCAAGAAGGACGCCAAGAAGAAGAAAAAGTAACGCATGTTCCTTGTGCACGGCAGGCACCTCCTTCGTATTTGTTGTCTAACCGGAAGCGAGCATCGCCGCGCCGACTCGTCGAAACGATCACAGATTTCTTCTCATGATTCAGACTACTACTTTTACAGACGAAGACTACAATAGACTACCAGAACAAGACTTCTCTTTGAGGGGAAAGGAAAGCCGCGTACCCGCGAGGCTCGACGACCAGGCCAATGATCTCTCTGCTAACTTTAGACGAAGAGACAGCTTTTTTGCAGAAAGACATCCTGGATGAGCGCGCGTACCGTGGGGCCGCAATAAATCTTTGTACAAATGACGCAGGGCCTGCACTTTACGTGCTGCCCCGGAAGCTCATGCTGAGCCGCTTGCTGAGCCGCGCGAGGGAGGACCGCTTGCCGGAAAGTGTTTGGATGATGACTTCACGGTGCTCGAGCTGGGCGATGCCGAGCTTCTCGAGATCGCCATCGGCGCAGTCGCGGCCGGCCTCGAGACTCGTGATGCGGTGCTCGAAGAAGTCGGGGATGTAACGCTCCATCGAGCACGAGCGCAGCCGCGCCGCGAGCTCGGAGCGCGTGGCAAAGAGCAGGAACTGCTTGAGTTCCTGGTCGGTCCCGCGGTCTGCGGCCGAAAGGTGGGCTTTCTTGGGCACACTACCCGAGGCGACGAGCACCTTGACGACTTGCAGATGGTCGCCCTGAACGGCGCTCAGCAGGGCGTCATGGCCGCGGGCGGACATGGAGCGAGGATCCGCGCCCCGGGAAGCGAGCATGGCGACAAAAGCGGCGTGGCCGCGGGAGGCTGCCACAAAGAGCGGGGTCCTTCCCGAGGGACCGAGCTTGTCGTCGATGAAGGCCCCGGCGTCCAAAAGGACCTCGCCGCAATCGACGTCGCCGTTGGCGGCCACGAGGTGCAGCGCAGCCGCGCCGTCAGCCTTGTGCATGTTCACGTCGGCACCGTTCTCGAGAAGAACCTGCGTCATTTCCACGGCAACCTCACGGGGCGCGTCGGGGCTGCTTGCCTCGTGGAGCGGAGTCCAGCCGTCGTTATCTTGAGCGTCCACGGGGGCCCCGGCCTCGAGGAGGAGGCGCGCCATGTCCAGCTTGCCGAAGGCTGCGCATTGGTGCAGGGCGGTCCAGCCGTCGTCCCTGCGGGCGTCGACCTGCGCGCCGGCGTCGACGAGAATGCGCAAGATTTCCGTGCTGTCGGCCAGCGCGGCCATGTGCAGCGCCCTGTACCCGGTCTCGTTCGCCGCCTCGCGAAGCTCCGCCTCGCCCGCCAGCTCGCGCACCAGGTCCGCGTCGCCGGACCGCACCGCCTTCCAGAGCTCGACCACCGTCATTCTCGTGAGGCCCTCGTTCGCGAACTCGGTCCAGGGCGGCTTCTGCAGCGCGTGCGGCTCGTCGTCCTGGCCGGCGGCGTCTTCGTCGTGGCGGTTTGGGGTCTGCTCCAACTTGGTCTGCTCGACGGAGCAGGTTGCTCTCGACGAAGTCACGTCAAGACTTTCCAGCGCTCGCCACCTCCCGGCCGGAGGCTCCGGGCGCTTTGAAAGAGCTGCGCCGTCGCTGCGCCGGCGGCGATCGCGTCCGCAGCGGCGATTGGGACGTACAAAGTACGTACGTACGTACGTACCGCACGTCGCAGGCCTGGGCCTGGACGCCAAACTTTGCGGCCAAAAGATCACGCAAAACGGGCCGCACACCCTCGAGGCCTCCTTCCCAAGCTCCTCGAGCCAGACGCGCGGCGACCTCGCAGCAGCAGCAGGCTCCAGCGGGAGCGGCTCGGCGACTTTATTTCTCCCGAGCGCGGCTGGCCTGCAGTGCATGCAAAGTTTGCCGCACCTTGGCGACAGACTGGCAGCGCGACAGCGCGTGCAGGAAAATCAGTCGGCGCGTGCAGCGGATGGTACGTACGTACGTACGTACCGATCCCAGACCTTGCGTAGGGTGGCGAGGCGAAGCGAAGCCTAGCTAGAGCGCGACGAGCGGGGCCTCGCGGCGAGGTTTTTGGCCCGTGAAGGAGGCTCCGTGGCCCGTGATGAGGCAAGGCGATCGAGCTGCGGCGCAAGGCGCTCGGGCGCTCGCAAAACTCCGACGCTATGGAAGGTCGTCCTACTCACTTCATCTGGAGGCCGTGCCGCTCACACGCACTCGGCCCCGTTGATCGCCCCGCTACTCTGCTGCTATTCGAGTTGCCATCGCGCTTCGAACGCGGCTGCCGAAGACGAGACTGCCGCGATGATACGTACCAGACTGCGAACTTGTGACGGATACGATCAAAACGCAAATGCCCCGTTCTAGACCACTGGTCAAGCACCGCGATCTTGGGACCACTCGAATGTCCACGGCTTGTGCGAAAGCCGCCAGCTGGCAATGTTCTGTGACCTTCGTGTCTGATCATAGACAAATGTCGGTCCTGATGACCGAACAGATTGCAGCAAGGAGTTCATGATGTTCATGATCATGGATCAGCTCTGGCAGAAGTTATGCACATCGTCCGCATCCAGCTCCGGCCCGGTCGGTCAGGCCACGATACGCACTCGTCGGGCGAGGCAGCCCGTAAGGCAGTGCTTCTATCCTGCGGCCTAATGATTGACAATCTTGGTCCCGAATCGTTTGCGCCAAGGAGTTCATGATCATGGATCAGCCCAGAAGTCATGCACGACGTCAGCAGCTCCAGCACCGGCCCGGTCTGGCCACGATACGCCTGATGTCCTCGCACTTGCGGGCGAGGTAAGCCGCAAGGCAGAAGGTCTTGATGATGCCGGCCGTGCTGTTGATCGATGATTGATTGATGTTAGCTGCCAGTGAAGAGATCGCGAGATCTCTTCGATTGGCGCCTTCGCCAAAACCACGCGCGATGGCGGGCAGCGACTTGGCGGCGACGGCGGCGGGCGCGGCGGAGCGGGCCGCCGCCGAGGCGACCGCTGCGGCGGCGGCCGCCGAGTCCGCGCAGAAGGAGGTGCAGGGCGCGCTAGGGACTCTGGGCGTGGATGCCTGGCTCCACATGGGCCCCGTGCTCACGGTGGCGGGCGTCTTCACGCTGCTCGCCGTCTGCGGCACGACGGTGACGCTGCTGGGCCACCTCACGCACTTCACCATGCCGGCGCACCAGAAGCTGATCTGCCGCATCGTTCTCCTGGTGCCCGTTTACGCGGTCATTTCCTTCGTCGCGCTGCTGGCGCCGAGATACGCGGTCGCCCTTGACGCCGTGCGCGGGTGCTACGAGGCTTTTGTCATCTATACCTTCTTGTCCCTCCTCCTCACGTATCTGGGTGGCGAGCGCGCCCTCGGGGAATGGCTCGAGACGCGTGGCCACGTGCAGCACTGGGGCATCATGGGCGAGGTGATGTCGCGCCGTCGCAACATTGCCCTCGGCCCGGCCTTTCTGCGCCGCGTGCGGCAAGGCGTCTTACAGTTCGTCTTTGTGAAACCCTTGACCGCGCTCTTGGCGCTCCTGCTTTCGCTCTGTGGCGTCTACCACGAGGGCCGCTTCAGCTTCACGGACGCTTACCTGTACCTGAGTCTCGTCAACAACTTCAGTGTCTCTGTCTCGCTGTACTGCCTCGTGCTCTTCTACCTGGCCACCGAGACCATTCTGCAGCCCTTCAAGCCATTGCCAAAGTTCTTCGCTGTCAAAGCCGTGGTCTTCTTCTCCTACTGGCAGTTCTGCACGCTCGAGACGCTCTTCTGGCTCCGTATCCTGCCCTCGCAGACGGACGTCGCCATGCTGCAGAACTCGCTCATCTGCATCGAAATGTTCATTGCCGCAATCGCGCACCACATTGCCTTCTCTTCCGCTGACTACGCGCTCGGCGCCGATGGTCGGGCGCCCATCTCCAGGCTCATTTCGCGCAGCGAAATCTACCGGGCCACCGGCACCAGCGCCGCCGACAAGTTCGTCGTCCGCACGCCGTCAAGCGACGAAATCGACGCGCAGAGCATCCTAGCTGCGGCCGAAAAGGCCTCGTTCCTCGCAGCGAAAGGCCGCAGCGGCGTTGACCGCCCCGCAACGGCGTCGAGCCATTCGGGCTCTGCAGGAAGCCCTTTTATCGACAAGGACCAGGACGGCGTCGACGACGGTCACAGCGGCGTCGCCATAGTCGACGACGGTGGCGATGACGACGTCGACGACGTCACGAGCAGCCTCTTACCCAAAATCATCACCGTCCTGGACGGTCGGGACCTCCTTCAGGACGGCAAGCACATGTTCATCGATAAGGCGCGCCCCGATCGTCGAATGGAGCTCGCCGACGGCCCGTCCTCCGTCACCGTCGAACTCTGACCGCTCCTCGGCGCGGGCGGGCGTCTGTGACTGACTGACTGACCTTTACTGCATGCAATCCAAAATCCGCTCCGTAGTCCGCTTTCTTGACGACCACGTCCAGCAGCTCGCGCTCCGCAACGACTTCCCTCTTCCCAGGCTAGACGGAGTTCACCAGCTCCGTTTGCGCGCCTACGATGACCACGAGCGTGTGGTTCCCAAGCTCGACCTTGACGTCCGCGATGACGAGCTTCTCGGGCTCGGGCTCGATGTTCTGGTAAAGAGGAGGCGAGAGAAGCCGCTCTTGAGCGCGATTCGTTGCGCGCAAGCTCGTGCGCGACGACTTCGGGCGGCGCCCCGAGTTGGGCGCGAGGTTATGATCACGCGCAACTAGGCTAGAAGTGAGAGCCTCTAATATCATTATGGTGAAGGGCGAAGGCGGATCTCGATCGATCTTGCGGCCGTCGGAGCATGGCGCGCGGCGCGGGCGCGGAGGGCGCGGGCAGGGAGGGCGCGTGGGCGCGGGCGCGCGCGGCGCTCGGCGGCCTGACGGCCAACGCCATCAAGAGCAAGCGCGCCGCCTTCGAGGAGGTGCGGCAGGTCCTCGAGGATGCGCGATGCTGCGAGCAGATCACCGCCGCCAACGGGGCCCTCGCCCACCCGAGCGCCTGGGCCGTCGTCTGCGAGGACGTGCTGTGCGCGCTGGAGAGCCTGCTGAGCGCCTCGAGGGGCCAAAACGTGGCGCGGGCCTCGCTCGGGCCCGTGTCCGTGCTGCAAAAGGCCGTGCAGTGCGCCGAGGGCGCCGCCGGCCTGCGCAGCGCCGACCTCGCCGACCAGATCCTGGGCTTCTGCGTCGACAATCTCGACAAGGACGACCACTTTGAGGAGCTCGGCGGCGTCTACGTGCAGATTGTCAGGCACCTGCTCGGGGGCGTCTCCCGCCACCGAGTCAGCGGGGACCTCGTCAAGCGCGTCTGGAAACTCTGCGCACGAAGGCTCGAAGCCCTCTTTGACGAAGAGCGCGCCGCCACGCAGACCGCAAGCGCGGACCCCGGCGCGCCGCTCGCAGAGATTTTATTGCTCTCGCTGCGCTCGGCGCGCTTCGGAGTCTCGAGCTCGTTGCAAACGACAATCTTGGCGCACATTCATCGATGGATACTCCCCGACGACGCAAATGCCAGAGCCGCGCAGCTGAAAACTACCATCCAGCACCTTCTCGACGTCGTCAATGCCTTCATAGAAGTTCGGGGGCGCTCTTTCTTCCCCATCATTGCCGCCTACGCGGATCTCGTCCCCGTCTTCGTCGCCCGCAACGCCTACAGCTTGCCGCCGACTTCGCCGCTCCGTGTCAGCGCCCTGCGCTGTCTGCACAGCCAGCTAGCACTCTTTGCGGCGCGCGCATCCTCGTTCGGGGCTGAAGCCGCAGACCCCTTTGGCCAGGGGAGCGACAAGGGCCCGCTCCTTGAAAAAACGATCAAGATTGCCTGCGACCTTTTCGGGTCCTTGCCCAGACATGCCAGCGACGCGGACGAGAGTCCAAGCAAGAGGATCCAGGAGATCGTCTCCGCGTACAGTCATGAAGTTGACAAGCCCGGGCTGCAAGCGCATCTCACCCTCGCCGTGGACCTCATCTTCTGGCTCCACAACGCCAATCGCACCGACCATGGCCTCCCCTCCGTGCCTCAAATCCTCAACTACCTGCGCAACGCCCCGATCGGGGCGCGCCACCTCGAGTACCAGACCATTGCCTGGGTCCAGGTTCTTACAGCATACGTTGCTCGTCATCCGACCCGGGGATGGCAAGCAGAGGACGATGCCCACCTTGGGCACCTCATCAATGTGCTCGCCCAGCGCCTGGCAGACCTGCCCGGAACCTCGAGAGAGATCGTTTGGATTCTTCGGTGCTGCGCGCAGCTCGCCAGAGACCAAGAGGGCTTGCGCCGAGAGCATCTCTGGGAGCCCGTCTGGAGCACCCTCATCGCGCGCACCCTGCCCAAGTTGCAGCGCGCCGCCGATCGCGACGTTGGGCTCGAGCTCCTCTCCATCCTTCTTTGCCGCGACATGGTCGACTCCGCGTCCTCTGGCGCGGCCATCGAGCTTGTATGCACGACGTGTGACATTGCACTCGAGAGCGACCTCTGCGCCGAAGACGGCGACGACGAGCCCGAGGCCGTGGACCCAACGGTTCCCATGCTCGACGCGCTCACTAGTCTTCTTCGCGGCGGGTCACTGCCAGAGCCCCAAGACAAGCGCATTCGCACCACGCTTCTCCGATGGGCCCTCAACCTGCTCCCTAGCCGCCGCGTGCGCGCTCAGACATTTCTCGAAGCGCTCGCTTCGCTCTTGCTTGCGTTGACCTCCCGCAAAAGCCCGTCGTGGGCCCCCGCCTGTCTTTCAGGCGCAAAAGAGTACCTAGCAAACGGTGGCACTACAAAGACCACCCTCATTTCACGCGCAGCAGAGGAAGCCACGCAGCGCATTGCTTGCGAGACCCTCGACTCGGAAACTCAACGCATCGTCGACGCTCTGGCGGAGACTGCTTCTCAACGAGATTCGGCATCCGTGGCCGCCCTGGTTCGCCAAGCAGCACAGCTCGCCTATATTGTGGGCAGACTAGGCGAAGTCAATAGCGACGCCTCGTCATTGGGCTACAAGGCAAGATCGCTGGTGCATGAACTGCTCGAGTTGACCTTCACGCGCTTTGCCGAGAACGTCCTCGGATCGCGAGAGCAGCGTGCTGTGGCCGCGGCGCTCGCAGCAAATTCGCTGCTCACGAGTCTCGATGACGACATCTCCGCGCGCTGGTTCTCAGGGCCGAAGGACCCAGCATTTCCGGCAAAGGCCACCAACGCCATCATCGAGACCCTCTCAGCCATTCGCGCCAATCACCAGGTCCTCTTCGAGACTGATGTCGCGCCTACTAATGGCGCCGGAGACCTCTTTGCTTCGCTTGAGAATTCGCGCACAAAGCGCCGGCGGATCGACGGCTCGGAGGACCAGCAGCCCGGCGATTCTGGTAGCTTCGGCGCGGCCAAAAGCTCGGCTCAACAAGCATCATCAGCCCGTGGCCGCGGCAAAGGCCAAAAGGGCTCCAGCAATGACGACGATGACGAGTATGATTCCGACGACGACGGTGACGACGACAACGACTTTGCCGATGAATTTGGAATGTCCAACACGTCGCAGCAGTCTGGACTGTCGAACGGAAGCCACAACATCAAAAAGAGGGCGTTTTCCCGCGCTCAGTCCTCGGAGATGTCGCCGTCGCTGTCTTTACACAGTACTGCGAACAAAAACTCTGTGGATGCCGGATACGCAGATCCGGGCCAGCGGGTCGAGCTGAGAGACGCTTTGGCCTTTGCCAGGGACCTCGTCAAGATCGTCTCCGCGCTTTTGAGCGCCCCTGCGCCGCGGCTGAATTTCTTTCGGAAGCTTGTTCTCGCTGACAATGAGACAAACGATGAGGATCGGCCTCTCAATGGCGCCTTTGCCGTCATGTGCGTGCAGGCCCTCGGCGCGCACCTCGAAGCCACCGCCGAGCTCATGCGACAAGGCAAACTCGACCCCAAGGCTCCGGACCAAAACGATGTTTTCGGAAAGGGCGGTTTCCGGCTCATCCTCGCCGCCGCAAATGACTTTGAAATGGACGGCGATGTGCTGGTTTTCCTCGCGGAAGTGCTTGCACGAATTGCAAGCGTGCTTGCACGTCTCCCGTTCGATGCTGTACGGTCCCCCTGCTGCGTCAACGCGGCCAAGGCCGTTATGGAGGGAATGTTGAGCGTCGACGACGACAACGGGTCTGCGTACTTTGTGCGGCAAGAGAAAGCCCAAGACTTCATGGTCCGTTCTGACCTGCGCAACAGGCTGCCGCGGGCCAGCCAACAGCCCATGCCCGAGGAGGCACAGGTGAAGATCTGCGAAATGATCGTCAGCCTTGCCGAGCTCTGGCTCGTCCAAAAGAATAGAGAGGGCAGCAAGATCGCCACGTACGTCATATTCCACTCGTGTGTGGACGTGGATGCCTTTGCCCTCCGCGCTCGCGCCGCGGAGATTGGCTCCCCACTGCTGAGCCGCCTCAAGCGCAAGTCCATGCTGAACGTACTTTACGGGTTCATTGGTTCCTTCAAAGCAAGGAAAGAGACGCTGCGCGGGCTACGGAGCGAGCTCCCCATGGTGGACACTGGCGTTTCCAAATCCGACGACGAAGGGAACACTTGCGAAATGCTTGTCGATGACGATGACAACGACGAAGAAGGGTACAGGAGTCTCGACAGTATTGACGCTCTCGCGAAGTTGACCAAGAAGCAGCGCAAAGACTTTGTCGAACATCTGTGGGCCGACGAGATGGTCTGGAGCAACTGGAACCTCTTGGCGCGCATTGCATGCGCAAGTGCGCCGCTTGTGCGGCCCGTGCTGTTTCGCTTCGCCGTCTTTGCGGCCGTAAACAGCTCACGAAAGGACGAAAAGGGCCATGGTGCCGAGTGCGCGGTCCTGCGCCGGTCTTTCCTCCGCGCACTTGTGCGCGAAATTGGTCTCGCGCACGACTGTCCCAACATATTTATTGCGCAGAGCGAGTTTTTGCTCATGAATTGGGCTCGCTATGGGCCATGGGCCTCACCGGACCCGCTGCGAAACTTCCCCTGCTCGATATTCGACATGGAGCGGGCTCGGCCCAAGTACTTTGACCTGGTCGCAAACTGGCGAACCTACGTAGGTCTTTTGCTCCACCGCGGGATCGACGGCGGCGATGAGCTCGTTGAAAGGTTGAAGAGGCTCTACAAAGTCAAGGACGTTTCCCTCGTCATGCGGGACCACAAGTGGGAGTTCTTTGGCTACCTCGGTGCATTGCCCAGCGGTTTGCTCTGGGAGGAGTTTTCCCAGCATTGGCAGATCCCAAGGCAAGAAAGGGGCAATCTCGTGCCGCAGCGCTCCGAAGCCCTGCGTTATGCGCTCGATCTGGTGTCTATGCCTGACGGCGGCTTTGGACCCTTTCGCGGATTGAGCGCCGACGACGTGGTCAGCTTCTCGAACCGCGAGTTCTCCTCGAATTTCTTCCACAAGCGCGCAAACGCGGCCGAGATTTTGGTACATCTCAACATGCGCGCGCAGCTAAGCCTCGCTGCCACGCTGCCGGCGCTGCGGTGTTTTCTCGAGTGTTTCTCCGTGGGAGGCGTGCTGACCACACAGCCGATAGCATTGGCCATGGGTCTCGATCTCGTTCTTTACGTGCTGCGCCGAGCCCAAGCCGGTGAGGCGACCCCCTCGCGGGACGGTGACGCTAACCTTCTGGATCAGGGGCTGGAGTGCCTCGGGATCCTCAGTGATGCGGGCATCGACAAGCCCGCAGGTCAGCGAGTCATGGCACGACACGCCCTGGCGGTGGTCGCGACGGTTCGCGACCTCCTTCTCGCATGCCCGGACCAGAATCCGGGGCGGCGCACCAAGCTGAGTGGGCTACGGGCGCAGTGGGTCGAGTCACTGGCGCAAGAAGTGCCCGAGGTGCGGCTTATGCTGCAGCTCTTACCCGGGACGCATGCGAAGGGTTCGCTTGGCGGACCCGCGTCTCATGGCAGCAACGAAAGTAGAGGCCCCCTGGGTTGCCTTGTCGACGCTTTCGGGACCAGGTATGCTCTGCACTTGCTGCTGCGGATGAACCCAACGGTGTATATGCCGGTCTGTCTCCTCATTTTGGGCGTCATCGACACCTACCTGGAGAATACAGAGACGGCACTGCAAGACCCGATGCTCGGCCCTGCAACACTTGTGCTCGGCGCTCTCTTGCACGAGGTCCCATCAGAGGTCCGAGAGATGGCTGCCGGGTGCCTCGGGGCGATTGGCTGCATCGACAAATCGCTTGCCGATTTGTACCATGCCAACGTGGACCTGGAGAGAGCACGGAAGGGTAGCTACGACGGCGTGCACGAGATTGTCGCCTACTTGGCGAGCGCAGTCAGGTCTCCGGATGTGGCTACCTCGAGCGCTGCGCTGCAAGCGCTACGGTGCATTGGTGTGAAAAAAGAAGAGGAGCCCGGAGACCTGGACCGCTTTGCTGATCTCACCGCAGCGTACCGAGAGAAGCGGATCGTCGAGCAGGTTCATCTCGACTCGCATCTGGCGACGACTCTGGTGTGGCGCTCGCTCGACGCGCTTTTTGAGGGCTTTCCCGCCGAGAAGAAGTCGCCCAGGAATGGGTCCTTCCGTGTCTGCGAACGGCTTTGGAAGGCGCTGGACTCGCCGTACGCAGCTTGGGTCCAGCGCCTTGCGTTTGCTCTGTGTAACAATTCATGGGACAGCGAGGACGAGCCTTTGCAATACTGCCGCGAACTAGCTGCAGTAGACGCCCACTTTGCGCGTCTAGTGTTGCCCAGGCTTGTGAGCAGGATCGTTGAAAGCGGCGACAAGCAGACTGTTGGCCATTTGGGGCAAATATTCAGCGCAACGCTGGACAACTGTCACGAGGTGCCAGAGGACAAGTTACGCGTGATGCTGGAGGCGCTGGCATTTACGCGGCGGCGCTACGTGGAGGCTCGGGCCGGAAAAAGAAAGGTGCTGCAGGATTCGCTCGCACTTTGTCTGGACCCCATCAGCGTCTCTCGCGCGGCGTTACGCTGCGAGATGCCCACCACCGCGCTCTTGTACCTGGAGCACTTTTCCACCGGAGCGCCTGCTGGCGTGCGGGCAGAGCTTACCTTTGAAGCTTACCAGAAGCTCGGCTCTATCGACGATCTGGATGGGATCGGCCTGTCCAACGCGCACGCCCGGCTGCACTTTGCCAAACGTAACTGGCTGACCGCCCTGGTGGGCGCCGACGGCATCCTTGTACGTGGCAATGTTTCCGAGTACGAAAGCCGCAATCACGCTGCGAGTCCCCCAGTCGCCTCTGGGACAGCGTCATCCTCGATGATGATGTCAGGGTCCATGCACGCTCACGCATCCGCAGGCGCCGCAGCAGCAACGAGGGCGCAGAACGAGCGTGAGATTCTCACGGGCACGCTCCGGAACTTGGGCCTGTATCATCTGCTCGACATGGTGAGCCCGGATTCGGCCGAGTCAGAATGGCGCGTGGGGCGCACGCGGCAGAGTTTTGACCGCACATTGAACTGGCGCTCGCTGGATGTGGTCTTTAGCGAAGCCCTCCGAGCGATGCGGAGCAAGTCGGAGACGCAGCTCAAGGGCGTGCTCAAGCTCGGGACCCTTGAGGCTACGCGCCGGATGGCGTCCTCGATCCAGTCCGGCGAGTGCTCGCAAACCGTGTACGAGAACCTGCGGCTACTGCAGCAGCTTCGCGAGCTGGGGCGCGGCTTTGAGCTTGCCTCGCGCGCCTCTCTCACCGAAACCGTGGCCTCGTGGGACCGCGAGCTCGTCAAGCGCCGCCACCTGCGCTTTGAGCACGGAGAGCCGCTCATGACCTTGCGCACTTCGCTCCTGCTCGCCAACAAAGCGGACAGCAAGGAACACGTCGTCGCTGCCTCGTACTTTGCGCGCAAGCAGGGCAAGCCTGAGATCGCGCACAACGTGCTGCTGTGGTACGACGACACCACCGCCTCGCGGGATGGCGCGCAGCAGGTGTCGACGGAATTCACGATGGAACGTGCGAGCGTCATGTGGGACTCGGGCGAATTCGAGGCAGCAATCAAGCTGTGCACTCAGGCTATCGAGCAGCACGAGGAACGGGGTGCAGCGAGGTCTTCCGCGCTTACGCTCTCGCGAGCCAAGCTGCTGGGGACGCAATGGTGTACGGACCTCTCGTATGACACGAGCGATGAGATCTGCAAGGGGTACGAAGAGGCGGCTCAGCTCGCCATGCAGGCAAAGGACGAAGAGCAAGAGGCAGCCTGCCGGACAGCATGGGCCCGCTACCTCGACCACTTGTACCGCACCCTGCACGCCCGCATCGAGTCACGCGAGTGGACGCGCATGGCTGCGTCTCAGACAAAGCTAGAGGAGCAGCACAAGCGGGCGAAAGAGGCGTACACGGCCGCGACGGGTGCAGAAAAGAAAGAGCTGTCCCGCCTCGTCCAGCAGCTGAACAAGGTCGTCGAGCCCGCCAATGAGCGCCGGCGCGAGGAGGCCATGGTCCTCACGTATCTGAAGCAGACCGCAGAGCAGCTCCGTCGCGCGATCGTTCTGAGCGCTGCGACCCCGCTGAGCTTTGTCTTTCGGCTCCTCGGCCTATGGTTCAACCATCTGGATAACGAAGCCGTCGCTGAGGAGGCCATGAAGGTCCCAAGCGTCCGCCTCTTGCCACTGGCTTACCAGATCGCCTCACGCGTCGGTTTTAACGCCAAGCTTGACGAGTTGCTAGTGAGGCTGGCGCGCGATGAGCCATTCGAGACCTACCCCCACATTTTTGCGTTGGCCAAGGGGGACTACATTCCGAACGAGCAGCGTCTGCGCAAGTACGCGGCCCAGAATCAGGCCAAGCTCGTGTCGGCCAAGACGGCGGCGAGGCAGGCGATGGCCGCGTCGCCGGCAGTCCAGGCCCTGGATTCCCTTCTCTCGGCGCTCACTGAGCTCGCGTACCACGTAAAGTCCGGGGGGCGGGGCCAACGCGGGCGGCCAAGCAACGACGTTCCGCTGGTGACAACGGACTGCGCGGGCTTCAAGGCGAACTTTGCCGCCTATCGTCGCAGCAAAGAGCGCGTCCCGCTGTTGGCCTCTCATGAGCTGGTGGAGGACGTTGCAAAGAACTTTAGCCATACGGTCTCGGGCATCAACGTGCCCAAGATCGTGACGCTCATCATGACGAACGGAACGCAGCGGCGCATCTTGCTCAAGGGGACGGACGACCTGCGCCAGGACGCGATCACCGAGCAACTATTTGGGCTCGTGGAGCATCTCTTGCGCGAGGCGCGTCTTAGCATCCGCACGTACAAGGTCGTCCCGCTGACGCCCGTGGCAGGGCTCATTGAATGGGTCGAAAACACGCTGCCATTGGCCTCGTACCTGGTAAGCACCTCGCCATCTGACACCACCAGCGCGCATCTTCGCTACAAGGATGCCAATGGGCTTACCCATCTGATCTGCATGCACCGCATGATGAGCGCCCATAACGGCGCACGCGCGGCGGGAAAGCGCACGAAGTCGCCAGTGTCCTCGTCAGGACGAACCCGGGGTCCCCCGTCCAAGAACAACGTGCGCAAAGTGTTTGACGAGGTGTGCGAGCACTTCAAGCCGGTGATGCGCTTCTTTTTCCTCGAGAAGTTCTCTTCGCCACCTGAGTGGCACATGCGGCGCAAGGTCTACACGCAATCGGTAGCGGTGAACAGCATGGTGGGCCACATTTTTGGCGTTGGGGACCGGCACCTGCAGAACATTCTCATCGACCAGGCGACTGCGGAGCTGGTACACATTGACTTCGGCGTGCTTTTCGAGTTCGGCAAGACGCTCTCGACCCCGGAGCGCGTGCCGTTTCGCTTGACGCGAGACCTCGTGAATGGGATGCCGGCCGGATCCACGGCCGGGACTTTTGAGAAGACTTGCGAGCGGACCATGAGCATTTTGCGCGACCACCACGAGCTCATCACGACGATTTGCGACGTCTTGGTGCACGACCCAATCTACAACTGGACGGTGCGCACCAAGGCAGAGGACGCAGACGGCGACGGTGACGGGGCGAAGGCTGGCATGCCGGTAACCGCGGCGGCGGTCAGCGTTGATGATGAAGAGCCAAACGAGGAGCGCGACGACAAGAAGAATGAGGTGGCCGAGAACGTGCTTGCGCGCATTCGCGAAAAGCTGCACGGCCGCGAGGATCCGGGAGGCGAGAGCCTCAATGTCAAGGGCCACGTGCGGAGGCTCATCCAGCAAGCTCAGGATCCAGACAATCTCGCGCACATGTTTCACGGGTGGGCCTCGTGGGTTTGAAGAGAGAAAGGGGTGCTCCCTTTGGAAGGGCGCACGCTCATGAGAGGCCGGCCAAGGAGGAGCCACGGGTAGGTCATCCGGATGAATATGAAAGCTATTTTTACACGATCACGCTGTGAGCGAGTCTTTCGCTTACTTGCCTGGACCAGACTCGGGCGCCGGTTGCGAGGTCCGCGCGTCATTAAGCTCTTGAAAGGAAGTCAGGACGCGAGCGGCCTCCTCTTTGTTGTCGTTTACCCAGGCGCGGCGCTCATCCTCTGAAATCTCGTCGCCGAGCACGAGCCTTGCCGTGGCCAAAGCCCCGGCGCTGGCGTAAAAGTTGCGGAGCCGGGTGGCCGGAATGGCGTCGAGGACGGCCTCCACCACCGAGAGCTGGAGCTCCGGCTCAGCGGTGTCAAAGCTCGGCACGTGCAAGAAGAGCACGTGCGGCCCGTGGCGGAGGAGGCTTGAGTAGTACACGTAGTTGCACACGAAGCGACCGGGGTCGTCGGTGACGTTGACGCGGGCCTTGGCGTCGACCCTGGCCCGGACCTCGCTGCAGAGCGCCGCGAGGTCGAACCCACACGAAATCTGGGCGGGGCCCTCGGGCGCAATCTTCTGGCGCGACGGCATCTCCCCGCGCTCGTCCGGGGCGCGGAAGGAGGCCTCGTTGTAGGCCACGTGCTCGAGCCGGAAGCCCGGCGAGGAGCTGTAGACGCCCATATGGATCCAGACCGCGTCCTCGGGCCTGGCGCCCCGCGCCTCGAGCTCGGCGCCGAGCTCGTCGAGCCCTTGGCGCACGCCGACCATGGACGTCTCCAGCACGCGCGCGAGCAGCTGCGGCCGCCGCTTCTTGAGCTCCGCCACGAGCCTGGTCGTCGGGTTCTCGGGCACGCCGGCGAACTTGCCGAAGCCCGTCACCACGAGTGTCGCGCCGTCGTCCCCACCGTCGTCATGATCGCGAGGATGATCACCATCCGCGCCGCGCAGGCTGCCCATGCCGCTCCCGCCCGCGGGCGCCGCGCTGCTCGCGGGGCCTGCGCGCTTCGCGGGAGGCGGACTCGGCCTCGCCGGCGGCGGGACCTTGAAGATGATTTGATCTCTGAGATCTGCGAAGAAACTTTGGTCCTTATCATATGATGTGACGACATCAACCACGACGAGGAGGACGATCAGGAGGACACGCAAGGGGAGGGGACCCCGCGGTCATGCGCACATCACGCTTCACCTGTCGCAAGAGATCTCGCAGAAAATCTCTCGCAAAAGAGATGCGAAGTTTGGTCCTTGATGACTCACGACGACATCCACGACGAGGAGGAGGACGACGACGAGCGGGAGGACCTTGCGCGTACGCACGCGCGCTTCCCAGGCCTTCGAGGGAAGGTTAGGACCACACGCTCACCAAGTCGCTCGACACGCGTCGGAAGAGTCAATGTGGACTAATAATGGGGTCCCAGACAACCCGGTACGTCTTGGCGATCGTCTGGTGGGATGCCCGGGAGGATGTGGCAGAGAACGGCATAATCTCGATTGATGCGGATCGAGGACTGCGAACATGAGGTAGATTACGGACACGAATGCGGCCGGCCATTTAAGGACTGCCGCGCGGCTTCGACGATGACAGCAAAAGGGGACAGGCGTGCTTTGTGAAGAGCGGATTGTGAGCATTGAAAAAAGATTCAAGTCTGCGCTCAGTTGAGGTTATGAGGCATGCAATCTCGCATAATATTTGCAACTTGCGTGCAAACAATGACCTCACGCTTTAATTCTGCGCGGTCATACCCCGAATCTACTTCAGGGATAGATGGTGACAATCTCAGGCTCTCTCGCAACGCATGATAAGATCGAGCCAAGGCCCGTCTTCACGGCATGAAAACTGGGTACCCTGATACCGTGGTACGTACGTACGTGGCCTCGCGATTGACTTTGAGATGCTCCATGAAGAGCGCGCGTTCATAAACGAGCCAGTTGGCCGGCCGAACCTTTCCCTGTACGTCGCTGCGCTGTGCAAGACGTCTTCCAGGTGATCAACATCTTTGGCGCGGTGGCATTCGTCGTACGATTCCAGTTATCAGCCCAGGCTGGCTCATCAAGAGCCGGCCCTCAGCTTCGTTTAGGGAGCATGACGCCGCCTCGTCTCGCGCTCCTGCAACCTGGGCCTACTAGTCCTTCAAGTTCTACCGCGTCGTAACGCCTCTTTTGGCGTCCATTAATTTTTAAAAACCTTAAATTTGCGCCTCACATATTGATCCCATGTTATACAATTCAAAGTCCACCTTATTATTATCAGTGGAGACAGATGCAGTTCGTCCAACATTAGCTGTGAAAAATCTCGGCGCGAGCGCGGCAAGGATGCGCGGCTGCAGCGAAGCCAGCGGCTGGACAAGAAGAGGCTGGACAAGAAGAGGGTGGAGTTTCTGAAAGAGCGCGAGAACTCGCTGGGAATAGGAAAATCTCGCTCGTCGCCTGCTCGCCTGATTAGATACGTACGTATTTGATGAATTCGTTCGCGAGGTCGCGATGTCGGCGGTCTTCGCCGATTGAACTACTTTCCGGAAGCTTGATTGACCTGCACACGAACGCGCGAACGTAGTGGTGCTGTTTGCCATTCGGAATTCTCCTCGTCCTGCTTCCAAGTTGTCGAGAGCTTTGATCTGGCTGCGATCTGCGCGTGGATTATGCGCACGCCGAGGACGCCTCAGCTCGTCGTTTTGATGCGAGGACGCCCGCCCTCGGGCTCGGGCTGCGCGCTCTCGGAAGTAGATGGATTCTGCATTGACTCAACAATCCTGCCGCTAATCGGTGAACTTTATCCCCGCAAGAGACCCTATTCGAGGCCTGCACTTCAGCCATCGTGCCACTGCACTGCACTGCACTGCACTGCACTGCGCTGCACAAAGGCAAGCAGAGAAACAGGATTCTCAGACAATTCGTCAGATATTTCTCGCAAAGGAAAACGCAGGAAATCATCAATCAATCTTGGCAATCAAATACAGAAGCAAACATTCCCCACGTTCCGCTCTCGGTCAAGATCACCTCCCCGCGCTGCGCATGGCTGGCGCGTCCCCCGCTGCCTGCCGCGCGCTTGCTCCTAGCTGCTTGGACCTAACCTAAATCTTCGCCTCGCCTCGCCCGCAAGAGCTCCGAGTCACATAATATTCACTTCGCGTTCAAATATGTTCGACTTGCGGGGCCAAACTCTGCACTTCGGGCCGCAAACTTCGACTGTGCGGCGGGCCTGCGTCTGTCTGTTTTGCCGTTCTCTCGCTTTTCTTTTTTCTTTTTCTTTTTTCTTCTTTTGATTGATCGAAGATCGGAGCGCGCCTCAGACCGCCAAAACCCGCTCTCCGCCGCTCTCCGCCGCCGCCGCCGCCCGCCCTGCCTCGCGCGCGCGCGCCTCGCGCCCTCCCCGCTGCGCGGAAGCGCCCGCCGCGGGGCTCTCGGTCGGGCGCAGCAGAGCAGAGCAGAGCAGAGCTGACCTGAGGAGCGAGCTGGGCACGCGGACTCGGGTCTTTCAGACGGACTCTTTCGTGTCTTTCTGACTCTTTCACTGCAATCAAGTCAATCAATCAAGTCAAGTCAAGTTCGTCTTAGTATTATTATCACAATCATTATCGGCGCGCACGGCAAACACGATGCGACGGTACGATAACACGGCACGGCGCGACGCGGCGCGACGCGGCGCGATGAACGACGCGGACGCGGCGGCGCTCGGCGCAGAGCTGCGCGCGCTCACGGTGGAGAACGACGACGCCGTCGACCTGCGCGAGCGCGAGGTCGCCTTCTGCCTGGAGAGGATGCAGCTCGTGCGCGCGACCGCCGACGCTGCTGCCGAGACCGAGACCGAGACCGAGACCGAGACTGAGACCGAGAACCAGGTGATCTATTCCGAAGGCGCGCGCGGAGCCGCGGCCTTCTTCCTCACGGCTGGCAAAGTCCGGATGCGACGCCGGCGCGCGGCAGGGAGCCACGCCGACGCCGACAATGGCACCATCGCGTTGCAAAAAGGCGACGAAGAGTGCCTCGAGTTCGAGAACACTGGCCAGTTCGGCACGCACGCGCTCATCTGCGCGTGCCCGCGCACGTGGACGCTCGAGGTCTGCGCGCCAGGAACGCGGCTCTGGAGGCTTGCCAGGACAGACTTTGAGGCCGCGCGCAACCTTCCTTACTCGTGCGGCGAGCTCTTGGCGAGCCACCCGGTGTTCAGATCTCTTCCCCCCGATCAGCGCGCAGCTCTCGAAAACGCGTCGACGAGCATACGCGCCTCGCGCGGCGACGTGCTCATTCGACACGACGAGCCGGCGGACCGTCTCTTCTTCGTCCGTGACGGCGAAGTCTGGGCCGTTCTCCGCGACGGCGGCGTCTCCAGCCTCTTGCAGCTCAAGCAGCACGGCGAGGTTCTTTGGCGCCGCACCCGCGGCGAGTACTTCGGCGAGGACGCCTTTTGCGTGCAGGGGCTCGAGCGCTTTTCCACGGACGTTGTCGTGGCGAAGGACGAGACCGTGGTCATCGCAATTCCGTACTCGAGCCTCCTTCCGCTCGAGGGACTTCGGGAAGGCGTGCGGCACCACTTTTTTGTGCAAATGCTGCTCACGCTGCACCCATACGGGAGCTTGCCCATCGAGATTATTGAAGACGAGGTGGCGGCCTTTGCGTCCACCGTCATCTTCCCTACCAAGGAGACCCTCAATGTTGCGGCCTTCTCAGAACGGCTACGCCTCGACGCAGGGGCGTCCCACGGCCTCGACTCGAGCTTTGTAGTGCTTCAAGGCGCCGTCGAAGTCTCCACAAGCGAAAGCGAGTCATCCAAGGCGCTCGGAAGCCTCAGCACCGGACAAAGCTTTTCTCTGCGTCGGCTTTGTGCCGGTCGGGAACTCTGCATCACCGTCGCGGCGCAAACCTGCGTGCTCGTGGCCTCGGACGCGGTCGCGCGCCAGCCGCTCGAGCGCCAGCTCGCCCTTTCCCCGATGGCATGCAGCATCTCGGACACCGTCTTCCCTTCCCCAGTCACGTCCGATGCGTACGCACTGCCGCAGAAATTCAAGCTCCGCAAACGCCCACGGTACGTGCGTCAGCACTCGGATGAGTCTGCGCGAGATCCGATGACGAGTATACCGCTCGACATCGACTTTGTCGAGCGGCGTCGGTCCCCGAGCACGGACACGACGGCCACTTGCCTCGTGGAGCTCAGTGCCGAAGAGGACAACGATGACTCGACTCTTTCCGATGCTGCCTCCGCGTTCAAGGCTAGAGCTCAGGCACAGCAGCAGCAGCAGCATCATCATCATCAGCAACAATCGGGTAATGAGGCCGCAGTCGCCGAGACTTGTATTAGCCAGAGCGGAGCGCGTGGGCGTCCGCTTTGTGCGCGCGAGTCCAGCAGGTTGCGAAGCAGCACCGTCGGCACCTCGATGAGCGAAGAAACCAAAGACGATGACGATCTCGCAGACTGTGGGGAAGATGAAGTCGCCGAGCCGGGTCAGAAGCGGCGCCGCCCGCGCCTCCAGAGCGTCCCGGTGCCCTCTTGCAACTACGAGTCCGCGCCGTCGCCCGTGTCGGTGGGAATTAGTGAAGCGTTCGGGGCGTGGCGAGGACCGATGGAGCCTTCGCCCAAGGCGAGCGCGATTTCCAGTCCAACGCGCAGACTCCGGGCTCCGGTGCACGTCAAGAACTCGCAGCGCCGACTGGCGCTGTCGTCCATTGCACGCCCGTGCTCGGTGCCAGTCGTACCCTTCGTGCCTGCCAAGGACGACAGCATCGCAGATGCTGACGTCGAGATGACGCCAGCGCAGCCTCCCAAGGCGGGACCGGCGAGTACAAAGCCGCCACACAAGGGGTCCAAGACGCGCAAGCAGCTGGCCTTCCTGAGCGGGCTCGCCCCGGTCCAGACTGGCGTCGACTGTGGGACAGCCGGCAGCGCGGTTTCCAGGCCGACGAGCTCGGGCTCCGTCCCGCTTGCGGTGGGGGCGTCGAGCATGGCCATGCCATCCCCGCACAAGAACGGCACGCCGACCTCCCGCGATCGCTGCAAGGGCCACCGCGCGCCAGAGAGCGCGAATGTGTCTAAGCCGCGCACGCCAGGCCAGGCCCACGACCCGCTCGCCAAGGCAGCGTCGCCCAAAAAGCGGGCCACGGGCCTGGTCCTCTCGCTGGACAGCCTCGAGCGCCTCCAAAGTTTAGGCGCTGGCGCGTTCGGGTCCGTGAGCATGGTGCGCGACCGCGAGACGAACCATGTGTTCGCGCTCAAGCAGCTTTCCAAGCGCAAGATCGTGGCGCGGCGCCAGGAGCAGCGCGTCCAGGCGGAGCGGGCCATCATGTCCAAGGTGGGGGGCAGGTGTCCCTTCATCGCGAGCTTCGTGCGAAGCTTTCAGGACGAGCGCAGCGTGTATCTCTTGCTCGAGTGCGGGCTGGGCGGCGACCTCTTTGACCTTATCGAGAGCCGGCCCTCGCAGTCGCTGAGCGTAGAGGAAATGCGGTTCTTTGCGGGCCAAATTGCGCTGGCGATCGAGTTCCTCCACAGAAAGCGAATTGTTTTCCGCGACATCAAGCCGGAGAACTGCATTCTCTGCGTTGACGGGTATTTGCGCCTGACGGATTTCGGCATGGCGAAAGAGCTCGGCAGCGGGCAGTCCCGCACATACACGCTCTGCGGGACGCCGACCTTTATCGCGCCCGAGGTGCTGACCTTGCAGGGGTATTCGACGGCGATTGACTGGTGGGCGCTGGGCATTTTCTACTACGAGCTGATGACCGGCTCGTTTCCATTTCCGGCGCAAACTGTCTCCTCGCTGCGCACGCAACACGCAGACTACGTCGCCATGTACCCGACGCACGCCATCTTCGACAAGGTGCACGCGATGAGCGCCGGGGACCTTGCGTTCGTTGATCTGGTGCGGACGCTATTGCACCCGGAACCCGCCCTTCGCCTGGGAGGGACGTCATTTGGGTCGATGACCAAGACCGTTGCGGCCCACGAGTACTTTGACAATATTGATCTCGTGGCCCTCATGGAGCGGCGGCTTCCAGCGCCAGAGTCTGTGCTGAAGGCCATTGGGCATTCCCGTGTTCTCGAGACTTTGCAGCACGCGGCGACCCCACAGCCAACATCTTGCCTGTCGCGGGCCTCGCGGATGCCAGCGCGCAAAGCCCGCACGGCGCCCGCTTTGGTGACGCCCTCTGCGGCCTGGGAAGCCGCATTCTGATCTGTCACAAACGTCAAGAGCGGATTAGCAGGAAACTAATGAAAGATGTTCGAAAACGTAATAAATCTTGGACAATCTGCGACGATGCAAAAGCCCGTCCCGCTAGCCGGAAAAGGCCAATTGCGTTCTTGCTTGCCAACAGATCGTCGCGTGAGCTGACGAGAAGGAGTTTAGCAAAGTCACCCGCTAGCCGAGGATTCCTTCGCTGCACACCTCGCGAACGACGGCCTCGAGCTTTTCGCGTTCGCTGGCAAGGCGCAAGGCGTCCTGCTTGACGATCCGCTGCCAAAGTTCGCCGTGACGGGGCTCGGCGACAAGGCAACGCCGCAGGATCTGCTCGGCGGCGTCAGCGTCGCCAGCGACGGAGCGCTCAAAGTACAAAAGGTAGGCCCAGGCGTCGCCAAAGTCGGCGTCGGCCTCTGCGGCAGCCTCGAACCACTTTCGCGCCGTCTTGACCTTGTTTCGGGAGGCGAAAAGGCGGCCAAGCGCGCAATAGACGCGAGCGTCATTCTCGCAGCGCTCCATTGCGTCCGCGGATTTGGCACGCTGTTCAGGCCTTGGCGCCGTGAGGATGAGGTAAGCCCACAGAGAGCCAGCAGACGGACACGCCTGGACAGCCTTGGCCTTGAGCGCCTCGGCCATACCATGTTGGCGCTGGTTCGTCTCGAGACGAATTGATTCCAGCCAGAGAGACGGATCGGCCGGGTTCTTGACGCGCGCCAACTCGAGCACAGAGCGCGCCTTGACGGCGGACACGTGTTCCTTCTCGAGCCGCGCCGCGGCCAGCCAGAGCGGCACGGCCGTGGGGCAATACTTGAGGCCTTGCAAGAAAAGCTTGCGGGCCTCCTCAAGGGCTTCCTTGCGGTCATTCCCAACACGTGCATGGTGGTCGATCTGAAGCTGGCCGGCCATGAGCCAGAGCTTGTAGGCGGTGGGGAACTTTGCGTAACCTTCGAGGAGGATGCGCTCGGTCTCCGCAAAGAGCGCGCGAGCATCCGACGATCCCGGCGCGGCCTTGGAAAGCTCGACGCGCTCAAGCAGCGCGGCCTTGATCCAGATGCGCGGAGTTGGGCACTTTGACTGGGCGTCGCGCAGAAGCGCGCGGGCCTCGGCAAGGTTGCCGGTCTCCCACTCGAGCTTGAGGGCCGCGAGCCACACGCGTTCGGTGTTGTGATGCGAGGCGAGGGCCTGGTTGAGGATGCGGCGGGCCTCGCGCGGGTCCTGAAGCGTTTTCCAAGCCTCCTTGGCGGCCATGAGCCAGAAAAGCTCGGCCTTCGGGCAGCGTTGCACAGCCTCGCGCAGGAGCGCCGTAAGCGAAGTCTTGTCGCCCTTGCGGCTCTCGAGAGCCACGGCTTTGAGCAGGACATCTTTGTGGCCAGGAAATAGGGTCATCGCCTCTGCAAAGATTGCGCGCGCGCAGACGAGAAGGCCACCCTTTTCGAAGTCGGCGGCATCGGCGAACCATGTGCGCTTGCGGTCTGCCTCGGGCACGCCGAGGGACATGGTGCCGCGAATCAGGGCGCGGCAGGTTTCGCAGGACCCGGCCGACTCCATCTCGCGAGCGTGAGCGAGCCAGTCGGCGCGCGTAGTGGCAGGTGCGAGCGCGCTCACCGCCTTGGCGACGACCTTGTCAAGCACAGCGCGAAGCTTGGCGCGAGCGGCGTCCTGGGCGGCGTCGGGGCCCGCCTCCGGCATGCTCGGAGCTGCAGGCTCAAGCTGGGCCTCTTCGAGGGCGCAGGCCGCGACCCAGATTTTGGGCTCGCGAGGAAGGCGCTTGCGCGCGGTTTGCAGGACGGCGCGGGCCTGCTTGTAGTCCTCGAGCTGGGCGAGCGCAAGCCAAAGGTCTACCGAGGTTGGTACGCACTCTGTGGCCCGGGCCAGGAGCATGTGGGCGTCCGCTTCGTTTTCCTCAAGCTCGATAGCGGCCTTCCAGAGCTGCTCGGAGTCGGGCATGGTCTCGAGCGCGCGACGCAGGACGCGCTTGCGGCGCTCGGTCTCAGCGCCCTCGAGATCGGCGGCGCGGAGCCAGAGCTTGACAGCACGGGGAAGGTGGCGGATGGCATTGCCGAGGATGACCTTGGCGTTTGCGGGCGTATTAAGGCGCGCGGCCTCGAGCCAAACGTCTTGCGAAGTGGGACACGCCTGGCAACCCTCGGAGATAAGCTTGCGGGCGTCGAGGAGCTTGCCGGCGACCTCCTCGAGGCGCGCGGCTGCGATCCAGCCGGGCGCGTGCGTTGGATTGCTGGATGTGACCGACTTGAAGAGAAGTCGGGCTTTGCGAACGTCGCCGATGCGCGCGGCAGCGTTGAGACCGCCCTGCCCACCGTCAAGGGAGGCGAGGTAGTCTTCGGGGTTAACGGCCCCGCCGCCGCCGCCGCCGCCGCTGCCGCTACCTTCGCCTTCGGCGGCGCCGTGGCCGTCGATCTGGCTGAGGAGTGCGCGTCCGCGCTCAACACTGCGCGCGTTTGCCCCTGAGCGCGTGCCAAGCCCCGCCGCCGAGAGGATGAGGGAGTCGCTGACGGGCGCAAAGGTGTCCTGCTGGCGGTGCTCGCGCACGCCGGAGCGCGCCTCGGGGATGGCGTCCCACTCCTCGTACGAGACGGTCTTGAGCTGCTGCTTGAGGTCCGCGAACTGGTCGGCGATGCGGGCCCTGCCATTCGGAGCCGCAGCGTCTTCGCCGCGGCGGCGCCTCTTTTTGCTGGAGCGCTCCGCGAGGCGCTTCTCGACGGCGTCCCAGACCTCGTCGGGGTCCTCGGGGGCGGCCTCGGCGGCCGCGGCGTGCGTCTCGCGGCGAGACTCCGCGGATGGTTTGGTCTCGCCGAAGCCGCCGACGCCGCGGCCCGCGCCGGCCACGTAGCCCTTGGGCGCGGCGCCGAAGTCCGTGCGCGCGAGCGGCCCGCCCCCGCGGCCCGCGCCCGCCGCGAGCGGCACGGCGTCGCTGCGCGTCGTGAACGCGACGGCGCCGCGCCCGAGGCCCGCCACGTAGCCATCCGGCGCGCTGCCCCCGCGGAAG
>KQ758780.1:705429-715614 GCA_001462505.1 Aurantiochytrium sp. T66
CGGCGCTCGTGTTCTTGTTCTTGTTCCTGTTGGCGTCGGCGGCGGCGGCGGCGTCGGACAAGAGGCCGAAGCGACGACCGCCATTGAAGGCATCGATGACCCCTTGAACAAAGGTCTTTGCCTCCGCAGAGTCGAACCAGTTCACAGCACTGTTGACGCCTCGGTGGTTGCCAGATAGGGTGCCGCTCCAAGAGAGGAGGATCTGGCGGTAGAGATACGAGTTGGAAGCGGGGAATTGGCCCGTGGCAGAGGGGTCCTGGTGAGCGTAGAGAAGAAGCTGAAGGTATGCGAGTCTCAAAGAGTGTTTACCGGCGACGCTGCACGAATACCCCTTCGTGACCTGGAGGCATGCGCTGGTTTCGGATTCCTCGCGGCGCAAGAACCACGTGTACTCTGTGGTGCTGAGCACGCCATAGCGCACTCCCATGACCACCATGTAGCTGTAGACCTGGTCAATCGGGTTTGAGGACTTCTCATACAACATTGCGTAATCCACAATGTTGGCACGATCCGCGCCCCGCATCGATGACTCGGCGATGCCCGGCATGGTCGACGGACACTTTTGCTCATGGACGATGAGGACTTTCGCGTCGCGAAGCCAGCAGATGTCCGGCCTAGAGTTGACCACCGTAAAACCCTCGCGCAAATGCTCAAATGCATGAGTCGAGAATGGCGCCTTGTCAAGGATCCCGTCCAGCATTCCGATCGTGCAGCGCAACTGGAGAAAGTCCAGGGCGGGCGTCTCACGACACCCGAGATCGAACGGCTTGGCGGGCCTGAAATTTGAGCGGGGAAACGTCCTGGCCTGGAGAAGCGCCTTCGCTTGAGTCGTTTCGAAGCCAGTCCAATGCGCCAGCAGCGGGACCTCGATGGCCCATGTACCACGAGACGCGGACGCCCTTCGGGGAATCTCACCAACCAGCGAAGTTGCTATGGCCTCTTGGAAAATGTCAAGAGCAGGGGCCTCCAATTCGCTGTTCCGGGCCTGGAGACCGCTGTTCTGCGCCTGGAGACCGCGGACCTCCGCCTGGAGACCGCTGATCTGTGCCTGGCTCTGTGCCTGGAGACGGTCGAACTCCATCGCTTTGCAAAGATCAGCAATCTCCATGGCGGCTACCGCATTTGTAGAACTCAGAAGAGCTCTATCCGATTTCAGCCTGTCCTGGAGCGCCACCAGGGCCTCGTCTGTGAGCATGTCGTCAAAGCAGCCTTGATACGAGTTGATCGTCGCTGCGTCCCATGTTGCGACGTCCGCCTTCGTCTGCAGAACAGGCTCCGCCGCTGCTGTGCTCCGCGGCATCGTGCGCAGCCGAGCGCAACCGAGCGCAACCGAGCGAGCAGCTCCGATTCGCGCTGCTGCCTAGGGAAAGAAAGGGATCTGCTCGTCTCGTCTCGTCTCGTCTCGATGTGGCACGCGCACGCGCACGCGGTGAAAGCCTATAGACCCATTACACGGCAAATGGGGACCTCAGAAAAGGCCTTTTTCCGTCTGATCACTCGGAGGTGTGTGAGTGATATGTAAGTAAGAACATGACTGCTGCTTTTCCGATCAGACTTTAAAAAAATATAAAAACAACGGGCTCGCCCCGCGGAGAACCTGGAAAGTCATTCCCAAACGGGCGTTCATCTGGTGGAATCCATGGACCAGGATCACAACGTGGCTACTTTCGTTGGCGAACACATAGCCGGCACTGGAAAACTCGAGACAAGATGCCCAATGCATTCACACATATATAAAGCGAGGTTTGCTCACTCCAAAAATAGTCTGGTGGTTGTACGGTGGGAGAAATACTTAGGATCGCTCCATGAGGAGCTCGGCGATCTGGATGGCGTTGAGCGCGGCGCCCTTGCGGATCTGGTCGCCGGCGACGAACATTTCGAGGCCCTTGCCCTCGGGCTGGCTGGCGTCGTGGCGGATGCGGCCGACGAAGCAGTCGTCCTTGAAGGAGGAAGCGAGGGGCTCGGGGAACTTGTTGGCGACGCGGTCGTCCTGGACGGAGACGCCGGGGGCGTTGGCCAGGATCTCGCGAGCCTCGTCTTCGGAGAGCGGGTTCTTGAGCGTGAGGTTAATGGACTCGCAGTGGGCGCGGAGGACCGGGACGCGGATGCAGGTGGCCGTGACCTTGATGTTGGGGTCCGAGAAGATCTTCTTGGTCTCCTTGATCATCTTGGTCTCCTCCTCGTTGTAGCCGGTCTCCTGGTCGACGTCCGAGTTGTGCGAGAAGAGGTTGAAGATGTACTGGCGGCCAAAGATGTCCTGCGTGACAGGGCTCTTCTCGGCGACCCAGTCCTTGGCCTGCTGCTCGAGTTCCTCCATCGCGGCGGCGCCGGCACCAGAGGCGGCCTGGTACGTGGACACCACGACGCGTTCAACGCCGACCTTTTGGTACAGGGGCCAGACAACCATGTTCATGATGATGGTCGAGCAGTTCGGGTTGGCGATGATGCCCTTGGGGCGGTCGAAAGCGGCGTCCGGGTTCACCTCCGGGACCACGAGCGGCACCTCGGGGTCCATGCGGTACGCAGACGAGTTATCGATCACGACGGCGCCGGCCTTGGCCGCCGCAGGCGCAAACTGCTTGGAGCGGCCGCCGCCCGCCGAGAAGAAGGCAATATCAACGCCATCGAAAGAGTCCTCCGTGAGCTCCTCGACAGTGTAGGTCTTGCCCATGAATTCCTGGGTCTTGCCAGCCGAGCGGGCCGACGCGAGCAGCTTGATGTCGGCAAAGGGGAACGAGCGCTCCTTCATGAGGTCGAGGAGCTCCTGGCCCACGGCGCCGGTCGAGCCGGCAATGGCCACCACGGGCTTCTTGCTCACGCCGCCCGACGTCGAGAACTGCCGTGCGGCAGCCCTCGACGCGGCGCTCACGAGGTTCGATCCAGCCGAGAGCATCTTGCTATGATTCTTCTGTGTCCTTTCTTGTTCTGCTGCTCCACGCCGATGCACAAGCTTCAGGTTAGTCACATCGATCTCGTCATCCTCGTTGTCGCCTCGCGTCGCGTCATCCCCCGGAATTCTGCTCGTGGACCCATTTTCACACTCCCTCCCTGCGAGCACAAAACCTCGCGATGCTTGCGACCAGGACATCGCTCTCGAGGTCGGCGTTCAGTCATGCTCCCGGCATGACGGTGGCCGTCTCCAGGTCCTCGTGCGTCAGGATTGCCATGCCTTCGCCTTTGCCTTGCATTGCAGAAGATGTGCAAAAGAAAAGCAGCATGTATTGCAATGCAATGCATCGAGCCCCTCCGATGCCCCTGCGCGGCCCAGCCCGGAGCCCGCCGCGCGCGAGCGCGCACGAGCGCGCTCTCGAGGCCGCTCGACTCGACTCGCCGCTGCCCGCGCCTCCGCCCGCCCAGCCGCGCGGCCGCTGGCGCGCGCACTTACGTCGAAAGTTGTCGCCTGCAAGTTTGCTGGTCTCTCGACGTCGTAGCCGCACATCGCGTCTTTGTCCCCTGTGCCCCTCTTTGGGACCCCTTAACTGTCCCCTTTCTTCCCCCTTCCCTTCTCCTAATATTAAGGCGGGACTCACGAGCGACGTCGCGTCGCGTGCTTGAAACGGTGCCTGGGGACCCCCAGTGTGTGCTCCGCGAAGGTGTGCACGGGGACGCCTTTCCCCCCCCCAAACTTCGTCGTTGTTAGCGGCCGAGCTCGGCGGCGGGGGAAACGGCCTCCGGGTCGGCAGAAGATGCGGACGATGGAGCCAGCCAGCCAGCCAGCTGCGCCGCGGAAGCACGCGTTGCACCCAGACGTACGTACTACGGTACTACGTACAAAAACGAAAACACATAGTAAATGTACGCAAGGACAGACGGCCGGTGTCCCTGGTGCGTGTGGCCGTTTTTGCGCCTCGAGACTCGGACGCGACCGCCGAGGGGCCGCGGTCGCGCGGTCCGAGAGCGCCTCGCGAGGCCGCGGGACCTTGGTATTTTCGCGACGCGAACGCGGGACGAAATTCTGGGCGCGAAAGGCACTTTTGCGAAGTCTTCGGAGGTGGTTTTCCGCAAGGTTTGGGGCGGCGCAGGCAAATCTCGCGACGAGCGCAAGGCGTTTGTGCTTGGTTAGCGTAGAGATTAGCGTAGAAACTCGGAGCGGACCAAAGCAGACCTCGAAGAAGAAGAAGAAGAAGCTGCGATCTCGCGAGAGGTCGCGGTTTGCGCGCGACGCGAGGACGCAACGCAATCGGCAGCGTCGACCTCACGCTTGGGGCGAGCAAGTCTGCGCGCGAATCGATCGACGTCGAAGGCCGACAGTCCACGAAGGGCAAAGAGTCTCGTCTCGGACGCGGGATCAAGCGACGCCCTGAAGCGCGTGGAAACGCTCACCGAGAAGGGGAGCGAACTTGGACTTCGCGTGACTGGCCTGCCGCGTCGGGGCGCGCGAGGCGGCGTCGCCAGGGCGCCAAACACAGTTAGGTGCCAGAACGCGCAGCAGACAACCTGCAATTCGGAGAACGAGCTCTCGAGAGCTCGTGGCAGGTTGTCGGGGCCGCCATGGAGGCCGGGCGACGGCTCTTGCGGCGCGAGAGCGGGCGCAAGGACAGCTTCTCGTCGCTGCAAGAGATCTGGGCCGAGCTGCCCGAGTCTCCGATGCACGAGAAGAATGGTGACGGCCCCGGCAGCAACGCCAAGTCAAGGGAGGAGTGCAGCAGCGGGTCTGGAAAGGCCCAACGCGGTCAGCCATCCAAGACGTCTCGGGCCTCGCGCGGACGCCCCAGCAAGCTCAATGTCGGCGACTTCGAGGCCGCCTCGCCCGCGACGATCTCGGACGAGTCCGCGGAGACGCCCAACGGGAGTGGCGGTGGCAGCAGCAACCAGGACCAGGATCTCGTCGAAGAGCAGAGACGCCGACGCAGACTGCAGCGGGCCTCGGAGACCGACGAGCTCGGGACTTGCAGTGAAAATGAGAGCGCCGACGTCGACGATGACAGCGATGACGACGGCGATGGCAACGACGGTCTTCTGCTCAGATCGTCTGCCTCGTTCCGCATGTCCACGGGGAAGGCCGACGACCTGGCCATGAGTCCCGTTCCGGACGTGCCGCCGCCGCTGCCGCAGAGACCGCGCAAAGGGTCCGACAGCTCGCTGCTGGGCGCGAAAAAGCTCATCGAGAGCGCCCTGGACCAAAAGTCCCGCACGGAGCGCCGGCTCAGCGCCCAGCTCGAGCGCCTCGAAGCTCAGATCCGTAAGAGCTTTGGGAGCGTCGGAGGCAACTCTCGTCGCCGCTCCGCAGAAAGCGCGCGAACGCGGCGGGCGCTCGCCTCCCCCGACGAGGTAGCCGAGGACGCGTACTTTGGCGAGCTCGACCTCGACGGGGCGGCTCATCACCCGCAACAGCAGCAAGGGCACCAGCTGCAAGTTCAGCAGCATCCGCTCAGTCACTGCCGGCGACGCGCCGGATATGACGATGACGCTGACGAAGACAGCTCGCTCCAGAACGACGAGGACAGCGAGAACATCTCGGATGGCGACGAGACTCTGGTGTCGTCCATGGAGGATGCCTTTGAGGATCCCGAGAACGTGCAGCTCCTCCAGCAGGCGCACGCCACCCTCGTCGAGGAGCACCAGGGTCTGCAGGATGAGATCGCCCGCATGAACGGCCAGCTCGCTTGGATTGAATCCCAGCTGCAGGCCACAAAGGGCCACGCGCAGTGCCTGAGCCGGTCCACGAGCGACTGGGCTGGCATGATGCGCCAGATTGCGCGCTCCACTGCGGTCCAGGAGCAGCTGCGCGTCATCCAGCAGGGCAGCATGGTCATCAAGCACTCTGCCAAGAAGCGTGGCTGCGGGCCGCGCTTTTTGGTCTTCGACATGGACGAAGGTCAGCTCCTGTGGTCCAAGAGCATCTCGGGCGCGGGCGAAATTTGCAGGCAGATCAACCAGCGCGAGCGCGACACCCTCGAGCGCAATGCGAACCCGTTTGCCGTGGCGCACTCGGACGTCGCTTCCGGCGCGGGCTCCAGTCAGGCCCAGGTCGGCGCCGGGGCCAATATTTCGTGTTTCCCGCTCGCCAACGTTGCCGCTGTGCTCCATGGAGAGGAGGAGATCACCTCTATGATCGCGCACGACGCTGCCCACGCGCATCGTCTGAGCGCCAACATCGAGGCCGTCTGTCGCGACCGAGGGAACCTCATCGTCGCCGTGCTCACCTCGGACGGGAACCCGCTCGTCTTCGAGTTCTTCAACGCTGATCTCGCCGCCACTTTTGCGCTCGGGCTCCGCTTGTGCCACGACACCGTCTTGGGCGACCGCAGCCGCGAAGATGACACCAAGAACAATGCTGCCCGCGCCTCGGGCGCCGCCAACGCGGTCCATGGCGCGGAGAAGACGCGCCAGCATGGGAGCAGGAAGGCCAAGAACTTGCCGCATCGCAATCTCCACAAGGTCTCCTCAAGCAGCGGAAGACCTCGCGGAATTGGCGAGGCCCACGCGAGCATCGATGGCAACGTCGAGCACGTCGAGACCAAGGACTGCAGCGACGAGAGCATCGGCGCTGGAGCGGCGCGGGACGCCGGGCTCTCGCAAATCACCCCGGTGCAGGACCGGCGCTCCCAGCACCAGCACCCGCAGCACCCGCAGCAGCACTCTTCGAGGTCCGCGACGAGCGCGAGCGGGCGGCAGCTCCCGTTCCGCTGGCCGCACGGGGGCTTTGAGACGCCCGAGTCCTGCTCGTTCAAGTCGGATCGCACGACGGGCTCCAAGAGCAGCGGTGTGCGCAGCCTCAACGTGAGCTTTGAGCTCCGCTCGCTCGAGGAGGTCGGCGCAGCGCACCAGCACCACAATCGCGGGCGCGCCTCGCAGCTGCAAAAGGACCTCGCCGCCACGCAGACGCGCGAGGCGTACCAGGACGTCCTTATTGGCGTCTCGAACGCCAAGAGTCAGCTGGTGCTCCCGCTCAAGTCGAACCGCGCTGCCCGGAACCTGCTCGCCGACCAGACCCAGGTCCTCAAGGACTTGAGCCGCGAGCGGGCCATTCTCTTGAACGCGGCGTGGTACGAGCTGGGCAGCGTGGAGCAAACGGCCAAGTTTGCGCGCAAGCTGCGCGATCTGCTCAGTGACACGATTCGCCAGCTCGCGCCGGATGATCTGACGGTGCTCGACGACTCCCATGTCGAGTTCTGGACGCGGGAGCTGCTCCTGGCGTCGAGCCGGACGGTCATTGAGGGCGACGTGTACTCGGTGTGCCACCGCATGCTCACGGGACCTCCCGAGGTGCTCTTGTGCCCGTCGACGACCCATGTTGCCTCTCCCATCGAGATCTTCGTGGCGCCCGACGGCCTCGTCACCATCGAGAGCGCCACAGCGTATCGCGTGGTCCGCGTCAGCGGCGACGACCATGCCGGATCGCCCGAGGTCTGGGTCCACGTGCACGCACGTTGCATCGAGCATCTCTACGTGAACTCGCCGCTCGACCTCAACGAGGAGACGGACGAGCGCAACATCCGGAGTCTGCGCCTCGAGTTCGAGGCCGAGACGGACGCCGACGCAGAGGACGATGAAGAGGACGAGGCTCCAGAAACGGACTAGACCGAGGTTTGCGGCGCTATTCTTGCGAGCATCTGCCGGAAGGAAGCCATTGACCATGTTCAGGCTTTGGAGGCGGCTCGCCTGATCCAAGTTGAGTCGGGACAAGGAGCAGCAAGGCCGGGTGATGTGCTATGACCAGGCCAGGCCAGGCGTATTATTATTAGTTTGCCGCTCCGTATAAAGAGAAGACTTTAATCTGATGATGCCCCTGTATGAATGAGACTTGTCGAGCCGGTCAGAGGCCGGAATTGTGGAAACGAGTTTTACGAACATGAAGGGATGCTACACGCGGGGACCTCTTGTGTGTGTGTAAGTGTGACTGGGCGAAAGAAGCTGGCTACCGGCGCCCGTTTTTCTTTTGCCGCGCGAAACAACACATTGAGCGCGACGAGGCGGGCGTCGGCCCCGACCTCGCTTTCACCAAGTCGAAAGAATGTGACCCCCCTCCAGGGTAGCGAAATCAGACGGCTAGGCCCCGTCGACGGTCGTGGGCGGGTTTGCATGCACAGTGCCGTCTTTCAGGACAAAGGACTTTAGAAGTCGTCGTCACCCAGAACCTCGTCATCATCCTCGTCGTCATCGTCGGCTGCAGCAGCCCCCTCGGCGTCCATGGGGTCTTCGGCGAGCTGGGTGAGTTCGCCATCGCGGAAGCGGTAGAGAAGCTTGACGCGGAACTCGGCGAGCTTGATGTTGAAGAACTTGAGTGCCTGGGCCTGCTCCGGGGAGAGGACATCGCCCTTGCGGCAAATTCGGTGGTCGTTCTCGAGCTCGATGACGCCCTTGTTGAGCTTGACGGGGAGCATGAGTTTCCGGAGCGGCTCGTACGAGGATGACGGTTCGCCCACGATGGGGCCCTCCTTGACCTCGACGTCCTTGTCGACCTTGAAGCCCGCGCGCGCAAAGTCGAGCTCCGTGAAGTCGGCGAGCTTGGCCTCTACGTCGGCCGCCTTGGCGTTGGTGAAGAGGAGCCCCATCTCGCTCCGGAGCCTGTCGGCGAGCTTCTCGAGTCCCGGCTGGTACGCCTCGGCCTTGGTCTTGCCGAGCGCCAGGCGCATGACCTTGTTCCTGCCGTACATGAAGCGCGAGTCCTTCATGTCCATGCGCAGCTGCTTGAGCGGGTTCGACCGCATGTTATCGCACGAAAAGAGGTAGACGACCTTGTACTCGTCGCAGCACCGCTGCACGAGGTCCATGAGCTCCGACTTGCGCGCGCGGCCCCTCGACTCCGTCTTCGTCAGGGTCACCACGCGTGCGCGCTTCGACTTGGGCATCTTGCTGGCACCGCACCTGCTGCTGCCGCTGCCGCTGCTGCTGCCGCTGCCGCTGCCGCTGCCGCTGCCTCGGGGGTGGACACGCGCGGCTCCCGGCGCAGGTCGCGGCTCTGCGAGTGGCGTGGCGCGGCAACGGAGAGGTCGCGGGACTGGGCGCCAGGGATTCTGCGCCAACCACCAGTCGCTGGTCCCCCATATCGCCCCTATCAAATCTAGATGATGGCCTTCCACGTAGTACTCGGGTACTACTACGTCGACAACGTCGACCCCGGCGACTTGCAGGACCCCGGTCGTCACATGGTACGTAGCGGCACGGCCAAATGCACAAGAGACAAAATGCCACGAGCATCAAGGTGGAATGAGCACAGCGATAAACATAACGAGGACTTCAGCAACGACGAGCACAGCGATGACGAGCACAGCGAGATTCTATAGAAGAGAAGCACGAGAAGATTGATTGATTGACGCATGAGGAGCTGAGCTGATACGTACGTACGTACGTATGTGCATTGAATGCTTGCCTGTGCCTGGACGTAGGCGATCGATCAGGATGAAAGATGCTCGGCGGTCAAGATGGAAACGATGACCAGTTTGGCCAGAGATGATCTAGATTTTGCCCGGGCCGAACGTGAAGACGAAGAAGTAGCTTACAGTTAGTAGAGTAGCAGAAACCTGGCCTGCCCTAGCAGGCCTCAAGTTTCCTTCGTCAAATCTCCGTTTTGATGAGCGTTTCTTCGCTCTGTGCTCGGCGATGTTCCCCAGGTCTTATTAGAGCACAGCAAAAATCATTGAGTTTTTTTATGAGCAAACCCTTCGCGCATGTGCTTTTGTAAAATGAGGGTTTCCATCTGCACGGGCAAGCCTCTGATGAGCGGTCTCGGCGTGCAATGCGAACAGGCCTCGCGAGGCGGCAAGCCCTTTCGCTCGCTGGCGCGCGAGCGCGCGCTAATGTCCTAGCTTTGCATAGCTGACTCCTACGCCGTCTCCGCGCCGTGTGCTCGCCCTTTAAAAATAATCCACTGTGAAGTGTGAAGAAGTTGTGCACAGTGAAACAAACACAGCCGCCACTGTAGAATCAGCATTCCGCACAGTGCGTCAAACTTGGACTGCACTCGCTCAAAAAGCCAACATCGGCCATGGAAGCCATGTCGAATCTGCCTGCATTCCGCACTTCCTCCCTGGGCCAGGACCGCGCGCGTGAGACGACGCCGCAAGCGACTCGGGATGGGGCCGAGGGTTCTTGGCCAAGAACTTCTGCGGACGACGGTTCTGAAGGGAAATTGTCGCCAAAGTTTTTTCTCTTTTTCTTTGTTTCTTTCAAACCAAAGAAATTGGAGTTCTCAAATTCGGATCGAATTGAAAGTCTCAAGAAGACGGCCCGCGCGCCGCC
>KQ758782.1:0-13598 GCA_001462505.1 Aurantiochytrium sp. T66
CTTCCCTTCCCTTCCCTTCCCTTCCCTTCCCTTCCCTTCAGGGCCCTTCTTCTCCCTCTTCTCCTCTCCGTCACTCGTCACTGTGCACTGGCAGATACGTACGTAGGCTAGTACGTACGTACGTACGTACAGTATAGTACGTACGTACGTAGTACGACGAAAGTACCTGAGGGTCTACCCGGGGATGGATCTACGATCGCTAAATGATGATGACTGTGCCTGCCAGTGTCACGTACGTGCGTACTACATATACCACCAGTACGTACTACACCCGCGCACGACGTCCAAACAACACGACACTTGCACCTTGGACTTGATGGACAGAACTGTACGACAACTGTACGTACACTCCCACGATGACGGTCCGGCGGCGGCCCTTCCCTCCGAGTCCTGCCTGCCTGCAACGAGCGCGGTGAGAATCGTGAGATGGATCATGGATCGGGTGGAATTACAATGTAGACTGGCTGGCTAGCTAGCTCGTCTTGAGGTTCTTGACGCCGTCGACGAGGTACTTGTTGAAGATGCCCTTCGGGTCGAGGGGCTCGCAAATGAATGCGTGGAAACCATCAAGCGCAGTGGACCCGATGAGCCCCGGGATCTGCGGGTGGAAGTGGATCTCCTTGGGATCAGTCTGACCCTGGTGCAAGAAGAGGAGCTGCGGCGGGATGTCGAGCTTGGAGCCATCCGCGGCGAGAACCTCGCCCTGGAGCTTGGCGGCGCTGCTCGCCTGTTCGGGGTCCTCCTCGAGACTAAAGTCCCAGACAGAGACCTGGTTGTCGGCGCCCGCGGCGGCGATGACGGTCTCGTCGTGCGGGTGCCACTCGAGCGAGGTGATGGGGGCCTTGTGCCACTGAAAGAAGCCGACGGGCTCGGGCTTGGGCCCGCTGGCAGCGGCCGACGCGCCGTCGGGCTTGAGCATGCGCAGATCCCACACCTTGAAGGAGCCGTCGTCGGAGCCCGAGGCCAGGAGGTACGGGACGCGCTTGTTCCAGGAGAGCACGTTGACATCTTGCGTGTGGGCGTCGGCGAGCGTGATCATGGCGCGCTTCCGCTCGCGGATGTCCCAAATGCGCACGCTGAGGTCCACCGATCCAGAAGCGAGCACGGTGGGCTCGACAGGGCTCCACTGCAGGTCCTCGACCGAGTCGGTGTGGCCGGGAAGTGGCGTGGCGTCGACGGCGCAGTTCCCGTTGGGCTGGACCTGCCAGAGGAAGATGTCGCGGTGGCAGTCGCCGCTCGCCATCCGGCCCTCGTGCGCGAGGGACCAGTCGAGCGCGAACCCCTCGTCCTTGTGGCCCTTGAAGGCGAAGATGGCGCCGTGGGCGGTCGGCGGGGTGTTGGCCTTGGCCAGGCCGGCGTCCTTGGCCATGCCCGGCACGGACATGCGCAGCGCGCGGAGCTCGGGCGCAAGGTCCCACATGTACACGCGTCCGGCGTCAGACCAGGTCGCCACGATGTTTGGGTGCTGGGGCATGGAGCGGACTCGGTTGACCGCGCCCGGGTGCTTGATGAAGCGCGAGTTGACCACGGGGTCGTCGTCGAGGTCGTCGTCGTCATCGTCATCGTCGTCGTCGTCGTCGACGGCGGCGTCGTCGTCGGAGCGGTCTTTGCGCGTGCGGTGCATATCGCTAAGTTTCATGAGCAAGAGCCGGTTGTTCCTAGTTTCGTCGGCTTGCGTGCCGGCCACCATGAGCATGGAGGAGGGAAGCTTGACGCGGTCAGCGCCGAGGCTATCTTTGAGGAAGTCAAAGCTCAGGCACGGCCACTCCATGCGCAGCTGGTGCAGCATGATGTATGCGGAGCTGTCGTACTCGAGCTCCTCGTCCTCGCCGAGGTTGTCGACGTCGGAGCGGAAGAGCCTCTGCTGCTGCTGCTCCTGCTGTGATGATGCCCCCGCGGCCTTTTCGCCGTCTTCCATGTCGTCCTCATCGTCGTCTCCGTCGCCCCCGGCCAGCTCCTGGTCCTCGTCCTCGTCCTCGACCTCGTCCTCGAACGGGTCCTCAAAGACGAGGTCTCCCTCGGCGTCGCGGGCCCCGCCGGGCGCCTCTGAGTTCTTGGCGCCGCCGCGCGACGCCTTTCCCAGGGCCGCCGCGGCGTCGCTCTCCTCGTCGTCGCGGCCGGGGCCTCCGCGCCGCTTGCTCGCGCGTCCGCTCATGGTCCTTCGATCGATCGACGACTGGCTTGGCCTGGCTGGTTGGTTGGTCTCCGCGGAACTCCAAGTCCACTACACAGCACCACAGACAGACATGCCAATACCAGACACAGTGACACCTAGGATATAGACATATGGTGGTACGTACTACTACGAGCACTACGAGGACGCGCGCGTCGTGCCCGCTCCTCTTGAAGATCGCACGAGCAGAACTTACTTCGCTTGGAGGGGAGGGGATGCGGAGCGCGACACCAACTTGCACTCCGTCTCTAAGCCTTCTCAAAAGTCTCAAGCTTTGGCGGCGTGGCGCGATGTTGGAGAGAGCTCAGCGGCTCGAGGCTGTTCGAGCCGGGGCCCTTCGGCCGTGCAATCTCAGGGCTTGCCACAGGCGAAGATGTGCGCGCTCTCAAACCTGACCTGCTCGACCCGCACAATCTGATTGACTGCCGAAAAGTCCTTCGGAGAAGCTCTGGTCGCATTGCAAGTCTGCAATTCGTCTCTCTAGAATTTGAGGCAAGCTGAGGCTGGGCAGCGAGCCTGTCCGTATGGACCTTGTGTTCGCGCATCTTGGACCTTTTGCATCAATCCATCGGGATGCGGTCCAAGTTGTTTTTGCGAGGGCGAACTCGGCAACACCGTGCAGCCTCCACGCGGCAGGACCTTGATCCCGCAAGACCGCGGGCAATCAAGGTAGATGCTGGGAATGGTGACCAGGTCACGGTTGCGCTGCGATGGCATATTGCGTAGAAGTCGAAATGTGCGTTTGATGAAAAATCTTATGTGCAATGTGTACATGGCGCCGCTGACAGCAGCGGCGGCGGCGACGGCGAGGGCTAGATGATGTACATGAGAGCCCGACTTGCGAGCGTGGAGCGGCCGACGACGACGCCAAAGGTGAGAACGCAAAAGTGCGATACAAATAGCGGCGCGGAGAGGAACTCGAGCACGCGCGTAATGGACAGCCAGCCGATCCAGATGGCCGAGTCGGGCGCGACCTTGGCAAGTTTTGCTCGGCACTCCCTGCGCTGTCTCCTGCGTTCGCCACGGTCGGATTTCTCGCCACGCTGAAAGTGTGGCGAGGACGCTGCGCTGGAGACCTCGTACCGGTGGTCGAGGCAGCGACGCGAGCTGGCCGCGGAGAGCGCGTCGTCGTCTGTGCCGCGCGAGCGCGCAAAGTTTCGCATGGGGGAACCGTGGGCGAGGTGGGGCCGGCCCTGGCTCTGCTGCAGATGGGCTTGGAACCAGGCCGGGCAGTCGCCGCGCTCAAAGTCCGTCCCGGCCGCCGATGCGGATGGGCCCGCGCGGGGCGAGGCCGACGATCGAACCGACGACAGCGGGCGAGAATACGAGGGCTGGACAGCGTCGGCGGCCCCGGGCGAGAGTGGAAGCGTCTCGGGGACCATGACGCCGATGAAGGGGGGCGGCCTCTCGCCGAAGCGGAGATTGCGCGCCACGGCCGCGGCCGCAGCGGCGGCGGCGTTGATCTCGTCGTCGGGGCCGGCGGACGCGTCGGTGGCGACGGAGCACGGAGAACCGAGTCTCGCGAGGTTGCTTTCGCGCTGGAGAGCCATGCCGAGCGACTGCTCGGCCTGGGCGATGGAGTCATAGCAGACCTCGTGGTGGTCGCGGTGGCGGGCGGCGAAGGCGGCGTCTGGAGTGCGTCTGATGGGGAGCATTTCGTGCGCGTAACCCTCGGAAAACTCGCCGAGCTCGCGCTCGCTGGCGCGCGAGGAGGCGCGCGAGAAGGAGGCGCCCGTTTCGTCGAGGACGATCCAGGAGTCGCTGGTGCGCGCGCCCATACTCGCGCGGCTATGGTCGCGGGGGATGGGCCCGAGGTCCGCGGCGGCGTTGCTAGGGTAGGTGTTGTTGTGGTGATGATGGTGGTAATAGTTCTGTTGGCTCTGATGTATGATGTCGTGGATCTGGGCGGGCGTCAAGGAGCGCAGGTGAACCACCTCGCGCTGCTCGTCGTCGTCGCCCCGGTCGCCGTCTCGCTCGTCGCGGTCGTTTCTCAGGTCGTCGGCCGCGCCCTCGCCGCCGTTGTCGTTGTCGTCGTTGTCCACCTCGGCGAGCGCGCCGGCGTCGTTATCGCGCGCCGGCGCCCTTACTGCCGGTTCTGCCGGTTCTGCCATGGCCGGTGCGAGCAGCGCGGGGCCGCGCCCGCTCCCTGCGCCTCTGACGCGACGGGCCGCTGGCGCTCGCGTCGGGCGTCCACGCCTGCGCGCGCCGCTGTCGGAGTCGGGCCGCCGCGTGGTTTGGTTTTTTTGGTTTCCTCTGCTCCTTCGTCTTTCTTTCTTTCTTTCTTTCCTTTTCAAAGTTTTTTCTTTCTTTTGTCGTTCGCTTGCTTTGATTGATTGACGACTCGGACGGAAACCAGACTTTTCAGAGAAAATTCAGACGGAGCGAGACTTTCACTTCGAGTCTGATTTTGCCTGACTGTGCAAAACAAAACGGACGTCGCAAAACGTGCGTGACACGTGTGCGTGTGCGGGGGGTATTCTGGCCTGGGACGGAATGGAAGAAACAAGAAACAAGAAAAATCGTCGCGGTCGCCGGGCCCGGGATCGATTGGGCCGGGATCGATCGACCGACTGATCCATCGATCACGACACGAGACGACTGCGGCTTTCTGGCGGGCGGTCATCGTGCAGACGAGACTCTCAGGCGCAGGACTCACCGATCAGTCAGTCTGTCAGTCAGTCACAGTCAGTCGACAGAGTCAGTAAGTTCATTGTGAGAATCAGAACTGTCGTCGCCGGGGGTCAGCCGATCAGCCTCGCACAATCGCCATCGCTTCTATGCAGCGCATGTGTCCGGAGCTGCGCGTTGGCGATGGTGAGGTCGAGAGCGGAGACGTCTTGAAGCATGAGGTCCCAGTACAGCGGGAAGCCGCCGTGGTACAGAGCAGGCTTTGCGAAACTGGCGGCGCGGCCGTCTGACAATCGCGGTACCTAGGCCCGGTACGTACATGACCTGTGACGACTGACTGTGCGACATCGATCGAAGTCACAGCGACACAGCGATACTGTCATCAGAGCGACGGCTATTGATCCAACCAAGAGACCAAGAGTGGCGAGGCTTCGTGCGAAAGCCTGTCGCAAAATCGCAGAAACCGCACAATCATGATGGACCCGCAATTCGAATCATGCGACTAAAGATCCATAGATCATCCAGGCAGCCAATTTGCAGTCAGTGCAGGCAGCATCCAATGACTGACTCAGAAAGATCCAGACCGCCCAGCCATCCTGGGGATCGATCGATCGCGCGCGCATCGCGCAGCATTGCATTGCGCAGGTTGTCGACGGCGATGACTCGGACTGAAGGCTTGGATGACGAGTGAAAAACCAGGCAATCAATTGCAGGCAAGGCAACGATCACTTTTGCAAAGCGATCGATGCAGTGCTAGTGTACGGCAGGACAGACAGACAAGACGAGACAGACCGCGCGAGGCGGCCGACGCTCCGACGCGACGCAGAGGATGGCGGCGCCGCGCGTCCTCATCACCCACGCCACAGAGTTCGTTGTGCGTGGACCTTGCTGGCTGGACCGGGCGGATGAAATGGAATCCGACCCGATGGATAGCACCGACTGACCTCGCTCGCCCGCGCGCCTTCGTGGCCGCGCTCGCCTTTGCCTTCGACGACGCAGGGCCGGCCCGTGGCGGCCGCGCTCCAGGAGACGCTGCCCGCGTGCAAGCTTTTCTGCCAGGACCCAAAGTTTGCTCAGGAAAGCGAGCGCACCGCCTTTGCCGAGAACCTGGACCCGGCCAGCCTCGAGCTCGTCGCGCACAGCGAAGTGAGCCAGATCGCCGAGGCCGTCCAGTTCGACGTCGACATCCTCATCCACAACACCGCGTACCCCGCCGTGCGGCGCAAGTTCGCGGAGATCCCGCGCGAGGAGTTCGCGCAGACGCTCGACGCGCTCACCGTCTTCCCATTTGAGCTTACGACCAAGCTACTGCCAGCCATGCGCAAGCGCAAGAGCGGCAAAATCATCTTTGTCACGAGCGCGACCGTTTTCAAAGGACTGCCCAACTACGCCTCGTACGTCATCGGCCGTGGCGCCACCAATGCAATGGCCCTCACCCTGGCCCAGGAGGTCGGGCCCGACAACATTTGCGTCAACGCGGTCTGCCCCAACTTTGTCGAAAGCGAGACCTACTTCCCGAAGCGCCTGCGCGATGACCCGGAGATTTACGCCAAAATGACCAAGCCGATCCCGCTAAAGCGTCTCGCCAAGCCCCACGAGCCGGCGGACCTCATCGCTTTTCTGGCCTCGCCCAAGGCCGACTTTATCACCGGCGCCATCATGCCCTTCGCGGGCGGCTGGGCCTGATGCCAGAGCAGGCGTTGAGCGCGCTCCACGCTGTTCATGTCCCTGGCTCGGGCCGGACTTTGGCGCCGCTTCGAGACTCGCGCCCCTGCCTTCCAGCGACAGCCATCGTGAACGCCGACGGCGGGCGAATGGGGTCGAGGGCTACAGCCGCCAGGGTTGCTGCTCCCAGACTTGGTGTAATAACATCTGCCTTCAGCGCTAGCTTCTTAAATTATCGCTCCTCCCGGCGTGGGCCTATCTCCTCCTCTCGAGACAGCGAGATCCGAGAGCGTTTTCTTCCAGGGTGGTGAACACGCGCGCTAAAGTGCGCTTCCCGATTGTCACTACAAGTGGTCGACGCTTTGCCGCAACGTTGGGCAGCTTGCTTCTCGCTTTGGATTGCTCTAAAAGGTCCTTGTGTCGGCCTGCTGCGCGACCGAAACAACGACTACTACTTTTTTACATGGTACAGGTCAAGCACGCGCGTAGCTTTACAGCACCGCGCTGCTTTTAAAACAACCCTGCTTGCCCCCTGGAACGCGCGCTCGAAGCTAATCTATCGTGAGAGTTCTCGAATTCTCTCTCGGATAGTCTGGCCTCGGAACTGACAGCAAGACTCCTTTGTAGACTTTCGCACCAGTTTACCCTTCGCTTCCACCCCTTCGCAAGCCTAAAGGCGGCCATGGCATGCGCAACTTGAGCGCAGGGCCAAGAAGTCCAGGCGATAGACTTCAGAGGCTTTCGAGCCTTGGAAGTTGACGTGCGACTTTGACGCCTCTGGTGCCAAGACGGCCCTCGACGTTTGCAGTCCTGGCGTGGCTCAACCGTCCAGTCCTCCTGCGGGAGTTGGACCGCAGCAAAGACGCCGAAATGATGATGTCCGCCAGCGCCGCGCCGCGCGCCATGGTAAAGGTCATGTGGTGCAGACCGCCATGATGATGCCCAAAGGGGCCCAGGCTATACTGCAAAAGCTTTCGAGCCCCGAAAGTTGACGTGCGACTCTGCCAAGACGGGCCTCGACGTTTGCAGCGCTGGCGCGGTCCGCACGCGGGCTTCGTCCTTGGCTGCTCCGTCCTCTCGCATGAGTTGTACCTGCAGCAGACACGCCGAGATGGTGATGAGCGCCAGCGCCGCGCCGTGCCCCATCGTAAAAGGCTTGGGGAAGACCAGCACGCTAATGCCAAAAGTGATGCACTTGCGCACCGTGACTACAATGGTTGCGCTTGTGGACCCAAATGACTGCGCCATGCTCAGGACGCGCCGCTGCCCGACTGAAGAAATCGTCAAGATGATCGCCTCCTCAAGCAGAAAGCGTCGCGGCGAGCTGGCAAAGAATACAATCCCCTCGCGAAGCTCGCCCGTCGCCAAGGCACCCGCGCAGAGGACCGCCAGCGTCATGGTGTTGGTAAATACAATGAGCTCGTCTCTAACGAGCTGCGCGTCCTGGTCCGTCATCGATTCACGCGCATGCAGAGGAAGCGCGGGCTCCTGCGGTCGCAGAGGCCACCGCACTAGTTTGGCAAGCATGCGCACGCCCCGCGCGCACGCCGTGCCATGAATTGCCAGCGCGCGGCCCTGCAGAACGGCCTCTTGCACGATGGCGTGCGCGCCGATGCAGACAGACGCAATGAACATGACGATAAAGCCCCAAACGGCGCCCCCGACCGACGTGGGCCTGCCCTTGCTCGGCACCGATTCCCGTGGCTGGGCATCGAGCGGGACTTGCGGCACCTGCAGTCTCGCGGATTCCTGCCTTCCTGCCCCGATGTCCTCGCTGCCGCCCCGGCCGCCAAGGTCTGCCTGCGACAAGATGTACAGCCCCAGCACGAGAAGCAGGCAGTACACGACCGCCCGCAGAGAGTACTTGCGGCGCAGCAGAAGCGCGCTCCCAGCCATGACAAAGGCGACCTTGGACGCCTTGAAGAGCTGCACGGTGTTGAAGGCGACGAAAAAGGTCGCGTAGTTGTTGAGCACGTTGAAGAGCACCGCCGTGATGCTGCAGGCAAGGTACTCCCAGCGGTATCGTCGCGCCATGCTTGCCAGCGACATGGTCCGCGGGCCCCGGCGGGAATGCGTCTCGGCGGTCTGCGACAGCGAGAAGCTCGCGAGCAGCAGCTGGCTCACGACGTTCAGGAGGCTCATGAACCAGCTCACGTTCGTGTTGACGCCGTTCATGTAGGCGGAGATGTCCTCTGCGAAGACGGCCTGCAGCAGGTACAGGCCCACGACCTCGGCGGCCAGCGCCAGAAACCTCCCCAGCTCGCCGGGCCTGGCGCCGCCAACGCCGCTCTGGCGGGTCTTGCGGGCCTCGCGGGACCGCGCCGACGCCAGCTGCGCCGGGCGGGCGGCGCGCGGGGCGGCCATGCTCGCGGGGGCGACTGCGCGGCGCTGCCGCTGCTGACCTGACGCGGGTCTGTCGCGCGCGCGGCGGCGGCCGTTGGTCCTCGCGCACAAGATGCCATTCGTGCCAGTCGAGTATCGCTTCGCTCGTCTCGACGCGGCTGCAGCAGGTCGGGCAGCCAGGCGCGCTGCCAGCAGACGCGGGGCCGGACTCGCGCGGACTCGCTCAGCGCAGCGCAGCGCAGCGCAGCGCAGCGCAGCGCGCCCGAAGACCGCCGCCGCGCCATGGGCGACAAGGGCCAGGGCCAGGGCGCGGCGTCGGCGAAGACAGTCTCGTCCTCGTCGATCCTCGTGGGGCTGAGGCAGAAGAAGAACCCCGTCTTGGACCTGATCGAGAATGTGCCCTGGAAATTCGTCGACATGGCCGCCGACTTCGTGCTCGGCGAGTCCACCTGCGCGCTGTACTTGAGCATGCGATATCACCTTTTGCATCCGGACTACCTGTACGCGCGCATCTCCGAGCTCAAACGAGACTTCAAGCTTCGCCTCGTTTTGTGTGTCGTCGACATCCAGAACTGCCAGACGCCACTCATGATGCTGACCTCGCTGGCCTCGGCCAACGAGTTCACCGTCATTCTCTGCTGGAGCCAGCAAGAATGCGCGCGTTACCTCGAGACCTTCAAGCTGTACGAGCGCAAGGCGCCCAAGGCCATCCAGGAGAGGGTGGAATCTGGCTACATGCCCAAGCTAGAGGACGCGCTCACCGTCATCCGATCAGTCAACCGCACCGACGTCAAGGTCCTCTCGACCAACTTTGGCTCGCTGCGCAACATCATGAGCGCGTCCATGGAGGAGATGTCGCTGTGTCAAGGCATCGGTGACAAAAAGCTCCGCAGGCTCTTCGCGACCTTTAATGAGCCCTTCGTCTGAGCCACTGACCGCCAGGCGATGGATAGTCTGAATGGAGGATGTGCGAGCTCGAGGCTGCGCGAATGAAATAAGGCGCTCGTCGCTGCGCCCATCTCTTCACACTCGTGGCTGTCCTTACGTCGCCCCTCCACGCGGGCTCAGGGCTCGCAAACTCCGACCCGGAGCCCGTCTCATCGTCAAGAGACCTGTGTATCATACATGAAGCATGTTTACCTCGATAGGCGCTGGTTGACGGTCGTCCAGTCTGGACTCGACTCCGCTTTCACGACGACCGACCGACCACCTCGTGAAATACCGTGACCGCGGCAGAGCAGCGGGAGCGACACACAAAAGACCCTGGTAGGTAAGGGAAGGGAAGATAAGTTCGACGTTTTATACTAAGCGAGCCCACCGCCGCGATTAGACCTTCTGGGCCTCGACCGCATCCAAGAGTTCCTCCAGCCCTGCCCGAAAGCGATTGACCGCCTTGTCGATCTCGTCCTGCGCGGCCGCGTAGGAAAAGCGGACCCCGTAGGCAGCTCCAAAGGCGTCGCCGGGCGGCAGCGCGACGCCGTGGTCCTGGATGAGGTAGCTGCAGAGGTCGGTGGCCGAGTTGATGGTGCGGCCGCTGCGGGACGTGAGGCCCTTGGAGAGGTAGTACGAGACGTCCGGAAAGACGTAAAAGGCACCGCGCGGGACCGGGCAGACGACGTGCGGAATCTCGCGCAGGGCGGATACGATGCTGTCCCGCTTGACCCGGAGCTGGTCGTAGAGTGGGTTGAGCATCTCGTCGGGAACCTCATTGAGCGCCGCGATGCCGGCAAACTGCGAGATGGACGACGCGCACGAGTTGAGCTGAGACTGCAGCTTGAGCGCCGCCGACATGATGCGTTCATTGGGCGAAGCCAGGTACGCAAGACGAAAGCCAGTCATGGCGTAACCCTTGGAGAAGCCGTTCACGATCATGGTCCGATCGAACATGCCTGGGAGCGAAGCGAACGACTTGTGCTCAAGACCATCGTAGGTGAGCTTTTCGTAAATTTCGTCGCTGAGCACGAGGACGTGGCGAAACTGCGGCTCGCGCAGAACCTCGGCGAGCGCCTCGAGCTCTGCTTCGGTGTAGGTGCATCCGGTGGGATTGCAGGGATTGCACAGGATGAGGAAGCGCGTCCGCGGCGAGAGCGCCGCGCGGAGCTGGTCCGCGGTAAGAATATAGTCCTTCTCCGGGAGGCGATCCACAATGACGGGCTTGGCGCCGCTCAGACGCACAATCTCCGGGTAAGAGACCCAGTACGGCGCCGGCACGACAACCTCATCGCCAGCGTCGCAGAGACCCATGATGGCGCAGAAGAGAGCCTGCTTGCCGCCGTGCGTAATGAGGATGTGCTTGCCCGGCTCGTAGTGGACGTCTTTGCGCCGGGCGTAGTCCTTGCAAATAGCCTCTTTCAGCTCGAACCATCCGCCCACTGGCGTGTACCGCGTCTTTCCGGTGCGCGCGGCCTCGACTACCGCGTCCAGAATGGGCTGCGGCGGATCAAAGTCAGGTTCGCCCACGGTCAGCGTCGTGACAATATCGCGGCCCTGCCGCTGCAGCTCGAGCGCCAGCGCGTGCGTCTCGGAGGTCTTGGACGGTTGGATGCGCCCCACAAAGCGGCTGAGCCTCGTTTTGGTCTCCTGCTGGGCGCCTTCGCTCGGCGCTTCGTTCTCGGTGCGCCGGAGCTGGTCCACGATGCGGTGCATGGCGCTCTCGAGGGCCTCGAGCTGCGAGGATGAATTCGGATTGCACTTGTACAGCGCGCTAAAGAGATCGAAGGAGTCCTTGCAAGTGTTGTCCACGAGCGAGAGCAGGGTCTCAAAGCCCTTGGTATTGATGGGCGTCGAGCGCAGGTGGAGCTCGGAGAGCATGCGGCCGGTAAAGTGCGTCACGAACTGGCTCCCCGCGGCGGCCTCGTCGTGCACCTCGCAAGACATGTCCACCATTCGGCAACCTGCCTTGCGGAAGATGTCGAGGAAGATCTCGCAGCGGCGGTCGGACTGCACGAGGCCGTGCGAGGTGCTGCCGTTGACCCGCACCTTTTCGTACACGCAGGGGAGCCCGCGCCATGTGTACTTGCCAGACTCGGGCCCGAACATGGGGTGCGTGCAGAGGATGTCGGCGTCTTCGGGCAGCAGCACCTGGAGCACGTTCTTGGGCAAGGTCTTGACCGAGAGCACGTCGACCACGAGGACGCCCTTGAGCAAGTCGCTTGGGATCATGCGCACCACCTTTTCAAAAGAGAGGATGGAGACGGAGATTACGAGGCAGTCGAGCCCGTGCGCCGCAGCGAACATGTCCTCGACCGTGCGGCAGTACGTAACGCCCAAATCTTTGGCCTCGGCGCTGTAGTCGGCGCGCGAGCACCCGAAGACGGCGTGGTTGCGCGCAAAGGTCTTGGCGAGGAACTGGCCAAAGTTGCCGAACCCCAGGATGCCGATCTTGAGCCGCTTCTTTGCGCCCGTGAGCGCGGCCGACGCGCTCGTGCCCGACACCACGGATGCGTTCGAGGAGTCTGCAGGCGGGAGTGGCGGCGTGGCGCTGCGAAGGCTGACCATGGTTGTCCCGGGCGGGGCGCCGACGGCCTCAGCCACGTAGTCGGTGAGGACCGAGTCCTTAGGGTACGAGCCGAGGACGCGCAGGTAGCGGGCCAGCTCGGAAAGGTGGCGAATGGCGTTCTGCATCTTGGGATCGGCCAGCGAGCCCAGGCAGTCGACGTAAAAGATGAACTGAAACTTTTTCGTGGCCTCGTCGCCGCCGGCGTCGGGCGAGGCCAGCTCGCCGAGATCGAGCGCCTCGCCCGCACCCGCGGAGCGCAAGCGCTCCAGAAGCTCGCGGTCCTCGGAGGGGATAAGCTGCTCGTCCATATCCCCCTCCACAACGACTTCAAGGCCCTGCAGGCGCAGCTTGTCCGGCCGCGATTCGAGCTTGGACAGGCTCACGTCGCGGAAGCTGAACGCAGAGAGCGCGCGCACCAGGACGCCGGGGTAGTTGACGAGCGAAAACACGAGCGTGGTCCTCCACGGGCAAGCGGGCGCGCCCGGGGCGGGGCGGGGCGGCAGGGGCAGCCAGCGCTTGGACAGGAGCAGGAAGCGCGTGTAATTCTCCTCGTCGTCCTCAATGCCCGAGTCCAGGAGCTCGAGACCGTAACGCTCCGCGGCCAGCGTCGAGGCGATGGCGGCGCAGTCCTGGAGGTGGTCGCTGGCGATCATTTTCGCGCTGCCGGCCGTGTCGTACGTGGACTCGCCCTGGAGGCCGTGGCTCCGCAGGAAACCATCGCACTGCGCAAGCGCTTGCGGGTGGCTCATGACCTTTCGAATCTGGTCCATGGTGACGCCGGGGAGAACCATGAGCGAGTGCCGCACGCGGAAGCTGTGCTCGGCCACCGAAAAGAACTTGTGTCGCAGCTGCAGGTCGTAGTTGGCATGGATACTGCCGCCGAGGCTGTTTTCGATGGGCACCAGCGCAAAGTCTGCCTCGCCGCGCGAGACTGCCTCGAAGACGGCATCGAAGGACGTCAGGCCCTGCGTCTGGATCGACGACCCCAGCAGCTCCAGCGCCGCCTGCTCGCTGTAGGCTCCGGGCTCGCCCTGGTACGCGACGCGCGGGCCGCCACCGCTATGGCTCATCTTTCCTGCTCGCTCGCGGCGGCGGCTTCTCTCCGGCCCTGGGGGTCTGCTGCACCGCTCCCCCTCCTCCGGCGGCGGCGGAGCAGCGCTGCCACGCACGCACTGTCACAGAGGCCGGCAACCTCCTGGTGGCGCGCGCGCGAGGCTGCTCTGCTCGCCTCTGCTCTGCACTGCTCAGCAGTCTGTCTGTCTGTCTGTCTGTCTGTCTGTCTGTCTGTCT
>LNGJ01005898.1:0-13843 GCA_001462505.1 Aurantiochytrium sp. T66
CGATTGAGGACGACGCCCACGGAGCCCTGCTCGCAATCGTGCGCGCGAAGCAGACGCCGCGGAAGAATCTTGGACTCGTCTTCGATGCCGTGGAAGCAATCGCCGCCGGGGTGCTTGGGTCCTCGCGGATCCTGAGAGCGGACGTATGCAAGGACCTCGCGCTGATCAAGACACTCGTGCACTGCTTCGTCGGCCTCGTGGAGCAGCTCTATGACGAGACCCGTCTTGCCAGCTACATCGAACTCGACCTGCTCCGCTCCGCCTGCTACCCGGTGAACGACCTGCTGAATGAAGCCAACAAAATGGTCGCTCGGGCCGGTTCCGCCCGCGCAGCAGCCTTCGAGGCCGCGAACTGGCCGCCCGTCGCCACCATGGTCCACCTGCTCCGCATTGTTGCAGACATCCCAGTCCAGATCCAGCTCATCGAGTTCGTGTACCGCATCTGCGCCATCGACCCCGACTTTCGCAAGTCTGGCTTGCCTGCGCTGCTCCGCGCCGAGGGCATTGATCCGGCATTGCTCAACGACGTTGAGGTCTCGCGAACGCAGATCGAGTACATGTCACGCCTCCACGCCGCGCTGCGCGCGCTTCATGCGCGCTTCATCAGGTCTGCTGCCCTTTTGCCCTGCACGAATGTCGCCCTCGTGGGGACCTCGCGCAAGACCGGCGACCAGCGCCACCTCGAGATCATCTCTGACCACGACGCCAAGCACCGGCTCTGTCTCTACGTGAACGCCACCAGCTTCACTGTCGGCCACGCCATGGGCGAACCGGTCACGGTGCTCTACGCCGACATGCGGCGCGTGGGCTTCAGCCCTCATGTCCATGAAGGCACCAGCCGCCTGCAGATCGAGCTGCTGTCGAGCGACAATCTCGCCCGCTCGCTCCACGTCTGGAACGAAAAGCCTGTAGGCCTCTCGTCCGTGCTCGCCGACCTGGAGACGCCGGTAATCCACGTGTTTGCCGCCACCTTTCACGCCGAGCAGGCGTTCCGCACGCTCCAGCAAAAGCTCAAGGCCCAGGACGTTGGCATGGACGCCCAGGCGGTCCACGCTGGGGCCAAGCTCTCCGTCTGCGCTGTCCCCATCGCAAGCCCGGCCGCTACCAAGGCTGCCGCCGCAGCAGCTGCAGCCGCCGCTACCGCGGATGCTTCCAAGGCTCTGCTTGCCAAGGCGAGCGTCACAAAGGCGGCCGAAACGAGCGCCACCGAGCCCACAGCGCCGAAGACCGGGAGGAAATCCTCCACATTCGAGCATTTGACCGCGGCGCAAGAGGCGGTCGTCGCATCCGGCGCGACAGAGAAGATCCTCGAGATCAGTGACGCCGAGGAGGCGAGCGAGTCCGCAGGCGAGCACGCGAGTGAATCGGACGCCGACGTGGAGGTCGTTCAGCCCAAGCCGAAAGACGACGCGCAGCTGCAAAAAGGCAAGCGCGCAGGAGCTCTCGACGCGCGGAGTGTGGCGAGCCGACGGTCCTCACCCGCGCAGCTGCTCACAAGAGCCACACTCATGAAAAAGACCCTGGCCAGCCTCGAGAAATTTACTCGCGCCGAAGCTCCAAGTGTATACGCGCAGTTCTTCGACCGCGGGAACTCGACCATGTGGCATCGCACGGGGAAAAAGAGGCGCTGGCAAAAGGACGATCTCGTGCGCGCGCTCCTGAATGAGGGCCGGAGCGACCATGGCTGCGACAGTGCACGCAAGCCAGTCCCCGTCCCAGTCGACGACAACGACTGCGAGGATGGGTCACCCAGGCCAGCGACCCCCGAATCTCCGGCGAACCGGGTCGTCACGCCGCCACCAGCGCCTGCACCATCCCCGGTGGCGTTACGTGAACAGGAACGCGAGATTGTTCAGACCCCGTCGCCTGCCCGTGCCTCATCGAAAAGGGCGCAAACACCCATTCCGGAGGCGCCAAAACGCGGCGCTGCTGAGCCTGCGCACACGCCTATGACCAAGTCGCTCGCGCAGGCGCCTGCCACGCAGACACAAGTCATGCCCGCCAAAGTCATGGGTCTTCTCAAGGAACACTTCAAGACCCAGGAGGCCTTTATGAATCGGTGCCAGGAACAGTTCAAGTCAAACGACGCGCGTCTTGAAGAGTTGGCCACTGCCGTCAAGGCGAGCAAGGACCAGTCGAACGAGGCCCTCAAGCAGCAGGAGTCTCTTCGGCATGCGCTAGCTCAGGAAATGTCCACGCAGATCGCTCGTGCCATGCGTGACAATCAGTCCCAGCAGCGTGACAATCAGGCCCAGCAACGCCAGATTGCCCCTCAAGCCCCCCTGCTACCGAAGCCACAGCAGCAGCAGCAGCAGCAGCAGCAGCAGCAGCAGCAGCAGCAGCAGCAGCAGCAACAACCGCAACCGCAACCGCAACCGCAACCGCAACCGCAACCGCAACCGCAACCGCAACAGCAGCAGCAACCGCAGCAGCAGCGACAAGGTCAAAAGCCAAACCGGGCGCGCGTGGTGGTCCCGCGTCAGGACGAGGAAGACGCCGATGAGGAGACCGCGGAGAATCTGGAGCGGGCCCCACAAGTCGCGACAGACCTTCCGGGGGCGACGCCAGACGAGGCAGCTCAGGCCCGCGCTGCGCTGCTGCAGCTGGACCCCGACGCGTGCGATCTGCTGGAGCTGGCCAAGGCATCACTTCTCGACGCTACAGAACAGTCCCGCGCCGATCTGCAGCGCGCTCAGCACAGGTTCGTGCGTGAGCGCATGCGCATCGCGCATCGTGTCGCCAAGCATGCAACCAAACGCCGCGCTGTCCAGCGCCGCGCGGCACTGCATGCGCTCCGCGCCGACGTCAGCAAGCTTGACAAGGTTCGCGCTTGTCTCGTCGACAAAGCAACCGAGCTCGAATCATGCATCAACGAGCGTGGCCGCGCGGCAAGCGAGCTCCGCACGCTTCTTGGCGCTCTTCGTAGCGCCGACGCCGATCAGACATCAGCAAAGGGTCAATCCTCGTCAGATGCCGCCGCCGCCGTCGCCGCTGCCAAGAATCTCGGCAAAGAGCTTGTCGGGGGTCTCGAGACATTCGGCAAAGCCCAGGTCCGCGTCGCGCGCAAGCGCAAGTCGCAGGTCTTCTCGCAGCTTTCCAAGCTGCAGCGCCTCGTGCAGACCTTTGAGCAATGACAGAAGACAATCGACAAAATACCCCATCATCGACCTCTGCTCCGCCAGCTCCTCCGCTGCGCATCGCAGGTCCGTTCGCCGCCTCCAAGGCCGGGTCAAGTTGGTCGCTTCCGCACCGTACGTAACACGTACGTAAGTAGTACCTATCCATCATCAATCGCTCTTGATTGATGAGATTGTCGCCTTCTCTTCTTCTTGGCCCAAGATGCCGTGAACGGGAAGCCGCTGTGCGCGACCGCTGCTGCTGCTGCTGCTGCTGCGTTGCTGCTCTCGCGTGCGAGAAGTCTCGGGGTCGGATCCGCGCGAGGTCGGCATCACGTCGGCGCCAAGCCCGGGGCGCATGCTCATCGCCGGTCGTCGCGGGCCGATCTTTCCTGGTGCGCGACTCTCGATCGAGAGATGATCCGAGTCGATCGGGACGCTTTTTGTGACGCTACGAGGACGATTCCGAGAGCGAGCGACCCCTCGAGCCGCGCGTTCATTCTCATCGAGGCCGCAGAGCCGCGCCGAGCAGAGCAGCATCCGGCCCCAGCATGCACCTGCAGGCCGCCCGGGGCCTCGCCGCCGCTCGCCGCCCGCCGCCGGCCGGCCTCCGCCGCACGATGGCGTGCTCCTCGCGCGCGGCGCTGCAGACGCTCGGGTCCCGGCTCCAGGAGGAGATGGCCGGCATGCGCGAGGGCGGCACCTACAAGACGGAGCGCGTGATCACCAGCCCGCAGGACAGCAGGGTCAGCGTGAGCGGCCGCGACGACAAGGTGCTCAACTTCTGCGCCAACAACTACCTCGGGCTCTCGGACCACCCCGAGGTCGTCAAGGCCGCCCACGAGGCCCTCGACTCGCACGGGTTCGGCATGAGCTCGGTGCGCTTCATCTGCGGCACGCAGGACATCCACAAGGAGCTCGAGGGCAAGATCGCCAAGTTCCACGACATGGACGACTGCATCCTCTTCCCGTCCTGCTTCGACGCCAACGCCGGCCTCTTCGAGGCCATCCTCGGCCCGGAGGACGCCCTCATCAGCGACAGCCTTAACCACGCCTCCATTATCGACGGCGTCCGTCTCTGCAAGGCCCAGCGCCACCGATACAAGCACATGGACATGGCCGACCTCGAGGAGAAGCTCATCGCCTCCAAGGACGCGCGCGTGCGCCTCATCGTCACCGACGGCGTCTTCAGCATGGACGGCGACGTTGCGCCGCTGCGCGAGATCTGCGACCTCGCTGAGAAGCACGACGCCCTCGTCTTCATCGACGAGTGCCACGCCACCGGGTTCTTCGGCGAGACTGGCCGCGGCACCATCGAGCACTGCGACGTGCACGGCCGCGTGGCCATCATCAACTCGACGCTCGGCAAGGCCCTCGGCGGCGCCACGGGCGGTTACACTGCGGCAATCCAGCCCGTTGTGGACATTTTGCGCCAAAAGGCGCGCCCTTACCTGTTCTCTAACGCCGTTGCCCCGACCGTGGTCGGCGCCTCCCTGCGCGTTTTTGAGATGCTCTCGCAGCCCGACAACCCTTTCGTCGCCAAGGTGCGCAAGAACACGCATCTCTTTCGCGACCGGCTCAGCGCGGCGGGCTTTCGCCTCGGCGGCGACTACGACCATCCCATCGTCCCCGTCATGCTCGGCGACGCCCGTCTCGCCTCGGAGATGGCGGACGATATGCTGCAGCGCGGCGTATACGTCATCGGCTTTTCGTTCCCGGTCGTGCCGCGCGGCGAGGCGCGCATTCGGACCCAGATCTCGGCGGCGCATTCCGAAGACGACGTCAACTTTGCCGCCGATGCCTTTATCGAGATCGGCAAGAAGCGCGGCGTCATTAACTAAAGAACTAATCGTTTGATCCTTCTATATCACTGTGCGGCGAAACGCGCGCCCATACCCAGATTTCCGCGACAAATGCCAGAGATTCTGACTTCGACTGTGCTGCTCTGCCGTTCGCAGCGAGCTTGTCCAGAGGAGGCGAGACCAGAAGCGAGAAGATTCGTTCACTTTCTTCAAGCTACGTAGGACCCCGGGGGCCCAATGGTACGCTCAGATGCTTCGAGAGTGAATGCTTCATTCGCCTTCGTGCATTTCATGCATAAGACTTGTCGGTGTCCTACGGAAAAGATACAATACAGGTGGAGGATGCACGCAGCCTCCCTCCGCGCAAAAGTCTTGCGCGGACGAGCGTATTACCACGGTGTACGGGTATACGCAGCGACTCGTACCTACGTATTCATCATGTCTCATCAAAGCATACATGCTCTGATCCATCGCGGACGTGTCCCGTCGCGGCTGGCGGGGACCTTTGCTTGCGCCGAACGAGGTGTTGGCCCGCTTCGCTAGCAAGCCACAAGCGAGACGACCTCGCTCGAGCACTGTGTCTCGCGAGAGACGAGCTGAAGCTCGTGCTCTGCAGAAGTTCCTTTCGCATCGCGGAAAGCCTCGACCACTTCTTCGGAGGTGGCGCCCTGAATGAACTCGCTATCCTCCTGAAAGCGCATGGGCAGAAGGGACAGGTCGAAGAAGAGAACCGGGCTCTGGCGCTTGACGCGAATGTACCGAGAAAAGGTGGAAAACCCGGTGCCGAGAAAGAGCGAGGCGCGCGTGCAAATGAGCTGCTCGATTATCCCCAAGAGACTCATCTGGATGTCATTCGGCGGGAACTGGCTCAAAAAACGGCCTACCTCGGGGACCTTGGCCAGCGCGCTGCTAAAGGTAAGCTCAAAGCCGGCCTTGCGGAAGGTGTCAAAGTATGTCGACGTGGCGCGTGAGGGCTGCGTGGCCACGTAAAGCTGCGAAGAGATATCGGTCGCATTGTGCTTTGCAAGTCGTCGAACAAAACTCGGGGCCGGCGACAGCTTATCGGTGAGCAAGGCGGTGTCACGGTCCTGGAATCGAACGTGCACGGCGACAAAAGGGGCCTGGCCAAAGAGCCCTTCCACAGCGAGGCGCGCCACGCGGCGGAACTCGGCCGTGAGCTGCACGTGCTGGCGCGCGTACTCAAGCTCGTCCTCGGTGAAGTCGAAGCGCTTCCACATGGAGTACTTGGCAAAGAAGAGCACCTCGGCCGGGTCGTCGCCGTAGATGCGCTGCAGGTCTTGCGTCGTGTACGGCGGATCTCGATCCGCCATCTTGTACGGAAGCTCAACGCGGTGCCATTTGGGGAAGGCGCGCGGCTCGTTGAACTCTACAAAGCGCCGCAGGATGATATTGCTCAAGCCCATCGTGGACACGGCGTTGTTCATGCGCGACTCCTCAAAGACGCGGAAGCCATCGACGGTGCGGTCCCAGTTGACCTTGTTGTAGTTCCAGAACATGCTTGTGTGCGGGCACACGGGCGGGACAACCAGCGTGCGTCCAAGTGCCTTGGCGACCAGGACCGCCTGCTCCAGGATGATGCGCTGGTTGCTCATGCCCCCGGACGGCTGGTACACGAAGTACTTTTTCTCCGGCTCGAACCAGGACGTGTGTGTGAAGTGGCGCTCCCGCGCCAGGTCCTTGACGGGCTTCGGCGGGACGGCCTTGCCCTTGGCCCACATGCTCACGAACTCGTTGTGGTCCTGCATCCTCTGCTGCGCGACGGCCTCGCGCTCGTCGAGGCGGCTGATCGACTCCTTGGTGACCAGGACCGACAATTTCTGCTGCGCCGGCAGCGAGGCGTCCGGCGCCTCGCCGATGATTTCGCCGGCCTCGTCTGCCGCGTCTGCGGCTTCTTCGGCATCGATCCTGATCGTGCTGCCGCGCAGGCTGAGGTCGTCCGCGACGTCGTCGGCCGCGCCGACCGGCTCCGGGAGCGAGCTCCCGAGCATCCACGCCCGCCAGATTAACGTCGCGCAGATCGCGCACACGCCGAAGAAGAGCACCTTGTGTCCCATGCTCCTCGCGCGCGCCCGCCACCGCGCCGTCGCCGTCCCCGCCGCCGTCCCTGCCGCCGCGAGCGGCAGCGGCGAGGTCGGCCGCGCCGAGGCCCCCGGCGACCGCGCCGGGCTCTCCTCCTCCTCCGGCGGCGCGGGCAGCCCGCGCTTCGCCCGCAGCATAGGCGCCGCCGCCTCCCGCGCGCGCGGGGGCCCCGGCGGCCGGCCGCGTTGCAGGCAGCAGCCTCCGCGCGACGCCGTACTACGCGCGGGCCTGAACGGACTTGGGCACGACGACCGCGACGACGGCCGGTACCCTGAAAATTCGGGTGCTTGCGCAACGCATAATGCGCAGGCACTACAACAAGCAATGCACAACAAGCAAGGGTTCACATTTCACCACCCTCCACGGGAGAGGCGAATTTAGGTTCACATTTCACCACCCTCCACGGGAGAGGCGAATTTTTACAAAGGGAAGAAAAAGGAGAGGGGAGAGAACATTAAGGGGCATGCGACTCTGAGGAAGGAGGCGAGCAACATCCTCAGTGGAGGGCAATTGAGGTGGTGAAAAATTAAAGCAAGCGCAATATCTGCGCAACGCATTTGGATCCAAATCAGGTGCCCCGGATGAGAATCCAATCAGGTTCCTGCGCAACGCATCTTCAGCTCCAAATTTGGGTTCCCCGAAATAAATTGGGTGACTGCGCAACGCAATTTGAGTGGTTCGCCAAATGCAACAAATCAGCAACAACCGTGCACCCGCGCGCGCGATGGGCGCCGCCGACGCGCAGCGCGCCGCGCCGGCCCGCGCCGAGGGCCCCGAGGGCGCCGAGGGCCCCTTCGAAGGCGCCGGCGAAGGCGCCGCCGAGGGCGCCGAGGGCAGGATGGCGCGGTGCCTGCGCAGACTCGGGGTCCCGGCGCGCGAGGCGGGCAGCGACGCCGCGGTGACGCGCGCGTGGGCGGAGGCCTCCGCGCGCGACCAGGACGCGCGGACCGCGCTGGAAAACGCACGCGCCAGGCGGGCCGAAATGCAGGAGAAAGTGGCGCGCGTGGGCGCCTGGCGCAGGCAGCTCCAGGACCAGCTCGCGGACCTCGAGGCCGAAACCGCCGCGAGAGCGGAGCGCGCCGAGGCCGCGGCGCAGGAGGCCAGCGCATTCCGCGTCAAGCGCACGGAGTACGCGCAGCAGAAGCGGGAGGTCCTCGCCGCGCTGCGCCATGTTGATCTGACGCGCGTCGGCCACAAGGCCATCCTCGAGAAGCGCGCCCGCCTCGACGCGGCGCTCAAGCGCCGAGAGGAGCTGCAAGGCGCACTCCGGCCGTATCACGACCTCGCCACGGACGCGCGCGATGCCGAGCAGCAGGTAGACCAGGCGCGTCGGACCCTCGTCGATCTTGACGCCAGGTTCCAGCGTCTCGTGGCTGGCCTCGACCTCTGAGCCGCCCGCGCTTTCGGAATGCAGACGAGTATCGCGGCAAACGCAGCGGTGGGGCCTCTCGCTCACGTACTCGCGAGTGCCCTGGTCTTGCCGGCCGTGCCTTTGTACTAGTACGTAAGTCAACGCGTAAGTCAATGTAGTTATAGAGCCTTCTACGTTCGTACGTACTACGTACCAGGTCTTCTCTCTCTTCGCCCGATGGCGCTAGAGCTCCTTGGCCTGCCTCGCCGGCTTGGATGCCGCGATGCGCGCCATGCAGACCTCCACCGCATCTAGCGCGGCGCGCTCTTCGATCTGCTCGATCTCCGCCGCTGCCGCGTGCACGGAGAGGATGAGCCAGGTCATCCCGGGCAGGCTGAGCTTGCTCGCGTCGAAGCCGGGCTCCCCGAGCGTCTGGAGGTCCTCGGGGAGCGGTCGTCCCGCGAATGCCGTCGCCAAGCGGAGGCGAAGCACCTCCGGGTACATCTGCGCGTAGGCGGCGGCGGCGTCGCTCTCGGTCCTCCACATGACGTACGTCGACAAGCCGAAGCCCGCGCAGGACCCGGCCAGGTACGGGACGAGCGGCCCCACGGTCGTCGGGAAGAGGTTCGAGCCGACCCAGCCGCCGGCGATGCCGAGCGTCAGGCTCAGTAAGGTCGCCTGACCGAGATATGGTTTGCGACGACTCGCGCGCGCGTCGGGACCGTGCCCACAAAGTCCCTCACGTAGTCCATCTCGCCGCCGAGAGCCGAGACCGACCCCGGCCCGACGCCGACTCCGCCGACCCCGCGCCGCCGCGCCGCCGCGATGCCCAGCCCGCACTTCGACCGCGCGCTCACGGCCGGCGCCGCCTTCGAGGTCCTGCAGGCCGCGTAAGTTCTTGCCATGGCATGGGACGCCACATGCGCCAACTATGAGGTACGCCGCCCGCTCGCGCTCGCGCTCGCGACTAACCCGGCCCGCGCGTGACCCGCGTGACCCGCGCGAGCAGCCGCCTCGTCGCGGGGGCCGAGAAGACCACGGAGCTGCAGCCCATGCTGTCGCCGCTGGTGGCGCACGACCCCTCGTACCGCAGGCTCTGGACGGCCTTCACGCTGATTCTCGCGTACTCGCGGTGGTCCTGCGTGGGCCCCAAGGCCTCGCGCCAGGTCAAAAAGCTCACGCTGGTCATCCACCTGCTCGAGACGGCATTCTTCTGGCAGGACTTTAAGGCCGCCACCACGAAGACGCCCAAGATGTACGCGCTCCTCGCCATCCTCACCGTCATGCCCTCGTTTCTCATCGTCGAACTCTACAAGACGCGCCACGACGAGAACTAGGCTACGCAAGGCCTCTGACATGGCTACGAACTGGGACTGGCGCCGCCGTAAGTAGAGCAAATTCATGATCATTTCATCGGGGATTGCAATTCCGGCACACGCGCTTGCGTGGCTCGAGCGGGAGACCGCAGTCAGGGCACACGCGCGCCTGCGTCCGCTTCCAGTTCTTGGGCCCCGTCTGCCGGGATCGCTTGCCGCCGCCGCTGTTGCCGCCGCCACTACTGCGGCCTCGCTTGCCGCGGCCGCGCTTGCTCTGGCCCTGCGAGTACGAGTTCCGGCCGCCTCCCGCACCACTTGTGTCGCCGCCGCCGTTGCCGCCATCGCCGGTTTTCTGTGGACAGCTGCTCGAGAAGTGCCCCGGTTGCCCGCACGTAAAGCAGGACAAGCCACCACCACCTCCGCCTTGGCCCCCGCCGCCTCCGTGTCGCGAGGCGGCGCCTTGCCCCCCGGCCTTTTGTGGGCAGTTGCTCGAGAAATGGCCCTGCTGTCCGCACGAGTAGCACGTCGCATTCGCGGCGGGTCCAGCGCCCCCGCCAGCACTTGCCCGCACATCTGGCCCGCCAAAGGAGCCCTGGCCTCCTCCACCCATGCCTTTTTGCGGGCAGCTGCTCGAGAAGTGGCCCTGCTGGCCGCATGAAAAGCATGTCGCGCCCGCCGCAGCCGCGCCGGGTCCGCCACCGGCACGAGCATCCGGTCCCCCAAAGCCCTTTTGAGGACAGCTGCTCGAAAAGTGCCCCGGCTGCCCGCACGTAAAGCAGGTCGCGGTCGGTCCAACGCCGCCCCCCGCAGCGCCGCCGCCAAAAGCGCCGCTCCCAGAATTGCCGCCGCCGTTGGCGTGTTTGTTCGGGCAACTGCTGGAGAAATGACCTTGTTGTCCGCACGAAAAGCATGCCGCGCCGCCGCCGCCGCCGCCGCCCGCACCGCCGCCATTTGCGGCGGGGCCGGGGCCGTTCTCATCGGCCCACTGGAAAAAGTCGCACTCGTCGCCACGCTGGGCGCACTTGAAAAACGCGCGCCCTTTGTTTGGCCCCTCTTTCCGAACTGTGAACTCTGCGGCCGCGAGCCGATGCCCAGGGCAAACCACCCCATCTTGACCTCCGGACCCGGATAGTGGTCCGCCGCCGTTGCCGTGGTACGGTGGCTCCGCCGTAGTTGCTGGATTCGAGACGGCATTCGTCTGCACGGGCCGGGGCGCGGGTGCCGGCACCTGGACTCTCCGCGTGCTGTGGTTCGCGACGGGTCTGCTCAGCTTGAACGAGTCCATGATGCAGTCGAGCTCGGTGGACCGGTCCTTGCATGCCGGCGAAACGCAAAGGAGCAGTGGGTTTTCCCAGCCCGGAGGCAGAGCGCCCGACTTCAAGTGTAATCTCACTTTGCGACCCCCGCAAGCGCGGCATCGCGAGCTGCCCTTGTTCGGGACCGAGGCGCTGGTCACGGTGCGAGGAAAATACACGCGCTGCTTACAGGCCTTGTTCTTGCATCGCAAAGAGAAACTCGGCGGGTCACCACTTCCGCCCGGAAACTTGGAGAGGCGCAGGCCGCCCGACCCACCGGCGCACTGTGAGCACGGCAAAATGTCGAGGTCGTCGCCCTCAACGCCTCCAGAAAGCGCGCACTGCGATTCACGGCAGTCGCGGCACGTCATTGTCCGACGAATAAGCATGTCCTCGATGTCGTTCGACTTGGGCGGCCGGTGATAGCACCGTGGACATACGTTGAAGCTCCACTCGCCGGGCTTGGCGCTGAGCACCTGGGTCTGGCACAAGAAACACGAATGGTCCACACTCGAAATGATGCCCCGGGGCAGTTCAAAGACTTCGTTGCAAGTCGAGCAAATCACCGCATTCAGAGTCGCTGTAGTCTTGCCGCCTCGGGGTCCCGGCTTCCCGTCGACTTTCTTCGAGTACAGATCCATAGAGTTCTTGCCACAAGCCCCGCAGCTTGAAAGACCGCGCTTCTTCAGTCGATACCCTTGCTTAATCTGCTCCATCTTGCGCGCGTTGGCGCGCGCACGCGTTGGCACGCCGTCGCCTCCTCCGCCACCGCCGCCTCCGCCACCGCCGCCTCCTCCGCCGCCGCCGCCTCCACCGCCGCCGCCGCCGCCGCCACCACCGGGGCCATCACCGTCGTCATTGGCGTCCGGGTTGTCCATGTGTGCCGCAAAATTCTCGTAGCCTTCGAGGTACTCTTCGACGGCCTGATGCAAAAGGTTGACACGCTCGAGAGTCGCTTGAAAGACCCCGCGGAACCTCTCCACCAGCGCTTGGACTACCACGGGCTTGGTCGTGCGGCCCTGGCAGATGTCCTTGAGCTGTTGCTCCATCTGTGCCCGCAGCGTCGGCCCGGAAATCTCCTGTTCATGGCCGATGCGCTTGTACGCCTGCACGAGCGCGTATCCGAGCGGGCTCGGCCGGAATCGCTTGACCGCCTGGCCCACCTTGGTGGCGTACTCGCGATCTTGCACGGTCTTGATGTGGTCCTGAATTGTCGCATCAGTGCCGATGCCGTGTCGGTCCATGAGACGGATCAGGTCCGGCTCCGACAGGAGCTCCGGCGGCGTGGTGTGGCCGTGATGCATTTCCAAGACGCTGGGCACAAAGGTTTGGCCCTCCTCAAATCGCGGCAGGCTGCGCTGGGCCCAGCGCTCGTACACGTAAATGTCGAGATAGTTCCTCTCGAGCACCTCGAGCCCAGTTGTGATGAAGGTTTCCGTGGCCATGCTAGCCACCACCGTGCTCTTGCTACCGAGCGCGTCGCGGCTGCAGCACGCCAGAAAATGGCGCACGACGAACTCGTACACGATGCGCTCCGCCCCTTGCAGCTGCTCCAGCGGCACGCATGCCGTCGGGTGAATCGGGGGATGTGCCTGGTCATTGTTGCGGCCTTGGCGGGGCGCCTGAAACCCGCCTGCGTCCAGCAGAGACGCCGCGTACGCGCCCCAAGTTGCGTGCGGACGCTGTACGTCCACAAGCTCTTGCAGATTGAAGCTCGCATCAAAGCTGTCCGTCTCCGTACGTGGATAGCTAATGAGGCCCCTCTGGTACAAGGACTCTGCAGCGTGCATGGTGGCCTCGGAAGCGAGACCTCGCGCGCGAGAGAGGCGAATCTGCATCTCGACCGTCGCAAGCGGCACGGGCCTCCACTTGGATGTCGCACGCTGATTCACCCGCTCGACCCGGGCCTCGCGTGCCTCAACGCAAATCTCGTACAAGATGAGCGTGGTGAGGTGGTCATAGAGCTGACCGCGGCTCCACAAGAAATCGCACGCGGCCTCGGCGCTCGCCTGATACGACATCCGGATCGTCCAAAAGTCCTCCGACACGAAGAGCCTGATCTCCTCCGCGCGTTCCACGATAAAGCCCAGCGTCGGGAACTGGCACGGCCCAAAGCTGATAAGGCGCTGCTGCAGGCCCATGTTCTCGCGTAAGTCGAGCGTCTGGAATCGCGTGAAGGCCGATCCGATGCGGAGATCAATCTCGCTGCGCGTTTCGACGGCGTCGACCTCGTTCTGATTCAGGTTCCGGAGCGTGCGTAGCGCCTGCCATAGGTTCGCCTCGTTCGCGACGGAGAACTGCGCGCGCTTGACAATGATGTTGGGCGCCTTCTCGCGGCACGCCTGCACGATCTCGTGTCCGATGGCCTCGCCCTCGCGATCGCAATCGGTCCAAATGATGAGCACGCGCGCGGCGCGCGCCTCGCGCTGCAGCGTCTTCGCGATCGCCGCGCTTTGCGCGCTCATCTTGCGGACCACCGGCGCCTCGAAGAGCATGCTCGGGGGGCAGGCGTTCCAGCTCCTGAACTGGTCGTCGAAGTCGAGCTCCATGAGGTGGCCCGAGACGGAGGTGACGACCATGGAGAAGTCCTGTTCCGCGGGGTACTGCGGCGGGATGGCGAACCTGCACCGGAAGTCGAAGCACCTGTTGTATTTGGAGAAGCCCTCGCGCGACCGGTACCCGTTCTGCGAGAGCACCTCCGCGACGCGCTTCGCGATCGACGGCTTCTCGGCCACGTTCAGGACGCCCACCATCGTCGCGGGGCCGCTTCGTCGAGCGCGGCGGATGGCACCGCGGATCGATGGACCGTGATCCCGTCTCCGCGCCCGCGCCGCGCGGCGCCGCGCCGCCGCGCCGCCGCGGG
>KQ758784.1:0-12695 GCA_001462505.1 Aurantiochytrium sp. T66
AGTCTGTATGGTGAAAAAAAAATCGTTTACCCCCGCTCCTTCAAGTAGTTGTCTTGTGGCGCGCAGGTAGGCAGCCTGCACGCGGAGGCGAAACGTCGCCAGCCATCTAGTCAGTCAGCCAGCCAGCCAGCCAGCCAGCCAGCCAGCCAGCCAGCCAGCCCTTCAGGTTGTTGAACCAAGTTCAACCAACCAACCAAAAGGTGTTAGTCAAAATAGCACTGCATACGAGGTCCGTCCAGTCGGCGGCAATGGACGCCGGTTCGATGAGCCGCAGCACCGGGTGGATCGACGGGTCCGGGTACAGTACGTACCCCGGGTACGTACTACGTCTTACGTGCAATGACGACGAAGAAGTATTGTCCCCTGTCAATGCCATCTCATCCATCGCGGGTCGGCGCTGCGTGACTGCGATGATGCTCGATGATGCCGGCCGTGACGTAAAGAAAAGCAAGTCCCCGACGAAGCTTCACAGTTACCCCCCACTGTGTGGTCGAGGCCGGAGCACAATTTCCGATGCCGCGAAAAGCTGGACGCTTCGCCGGACCGCCGCAGGGGATTGCTCGACCAGTGGTAGAGGTCAGGCCGAACGCGGCGCCGCAGAAGCGGCAGCGAATAAATGGCCCCGAAGGGCCACTCCTGGCTGGCTGGGTGGGGCCCAGCCTGCGTCGCCGACTGTGCGGTGCAGGGAGCTGACCGACGATCATGCACGCACTCCCGTCAGCACCGTGAAGCCAAAAGAAAAGCGCGACGAGGCGTAAAAACTATGTAGTACTACGTGGTACGTACTATACGACTCTGGCTGCTGCTGAGAAACGGCGCACGCCAATTGTCTGTCGCCAATGAGTGACTTGACGTCCAAATTGTGGAGGCGGTGCGAGCGTCTGTCTCATCAGTCGACAACCATGAACCATTCCAGTCGCACTCACAGTCAAGTCAATCAACTTGCACTGTCCGCCTCGCGGTACTACGACCTTGCTCCGCCGAAAGAGTAGCCTAACTGACGGCAGCCGGCACGGCTGAAATGAATGATGTGCAGGTCGGAGGAGTGCAGTTTCGTGTTTCGTGTTTTTCATGTTTATGGTGGTGTTCTATGTTTGTTCTATTCGGCTAACCATTATTTCTTTTGATAGGTCTCGCGGTCGGTCTTGCGCTCGCGGGCTGGAGCCTGGCGCAGCGCGAGTCGTGTCTCGTGCCCAAACTCTGGGCAGGCTGGCAATCAATCCTTGCGCTAGGCCTAGGTCACCCATATACGCGATTCGTATTTCTGGGGCTCCGATCGAGGCGATGAAAGCCGTACTCGTCGCGAGATCTTCGCGGACGGGACGCCATGATGCTCGCACAATGATTGAGAATCTCTCGACCACTGCTTTCGCGATCTTCTGCATCTCGCTCCCCTCGCGTGAAAGGGCTGGCAGCAGCATCGCGTCGCCGTCGCGGCCGTCGCCTACAATGCCCCGTTTAGGGAGGGCGGACACCGTCCAGGGCCGGCCGCCGCGTGGACATCACTGGACCCGCCAGGTAGCCCGGCCCCGAAGCGTGATCCTGCACTGCTCTCCCGAAGCGATCGCAGCGCCGCCGCTGGTCTCCTGGCCAGCGTTCTTCCCGCCGCTGGTGACGGTGACGGCAATCTCGATCTCGGTCTCGGTCTCGATCTCGGTCTTGATCTCGGTCTCGATCTCGGTCTCGATCTCGGTCCCCGAGCTCCTGGTCGATCGGCGGGCGGTCGGCACGTGCGGCCTTGTTCGCGCCCCCCGTGCGCGTGTGCAAGTGCACACCGTTGTTCGCACACCCTGGCGCACCGTGAGAATGTTCGGCAAAACGTGCACCCCCCCCAATGCAGCGCACAGTGTCGATGATGAAGAGCGCGACAAATTGTTGCACCCCGCGGGACCGCCGCAGGGGTTACGCATACCCCGCCTCGGCGTCGGCGAGAACACTGCTGCTGCGTACGCACGCAGGTAGCGTCGGCCTTGGCCAAGGCCCTCGCAGCATACCAAGCTCGGCAAGCTCGCTTCAGAGCGCGACGCCTCGCGACGCGGTCTGCGCGTACACGTCGAGCCGCGAGCGCTCCAACTTGCCGCGGACCCCCGTTGTCAAGGCGAAAGTCAGGCTCGCGCCGTGCAATACCGGCGGGAGGGGTGAAGAAAGCCCTGGCGCGGAGGAGGCCGCTGCGAGCGCCCAGTTAGGAGCAAGAGGCCTCAACGCGTAGCGCGAGCTGCCCACGAGGCCGCAGCTAAGCGCTGAAAGCGTAACGCTGCGTCTTAGAGTCCACTTCGAGCCCAATACCGCTCGCGCGCGCGCGCGCAAAGTGCTTGTAAATCGAGGACAAGAGCGGTGGGGAGAATGCTCGCGCAGCTGACTAGCGATGCGGAGCTCGTTGCCGCCGAAATGGGCTTGCGCCAACGTCACATCAACCTCTCGGACCCGCCCCAGCACCTTCCACAAAAGACCATCGCGAGGGACCTGCGCAAAGTTCATGTATACACACCGCCCAAAGGCAACGTGTCCAAGCTGATATCAGGAATGAGTGCCAAGGACAGCGAATGCCGGGTCGCGATCAAGGCCACCGTGCCCTATGAGCATTCAGCGCCGTTGAAGACCTCTACCCTACACAAAGACCCAAGTGTTGGCACGCTCTCCTCCGTTTCCGCGGTTTCTGACGGACCGTGCCCGCGCGCCATTGACCACGACTCCCTCGAGGAGCGAAAGGACGACTCGCCGGCCTTGCGGAGCCCGGCGTCGCCAGCGCAAGACGATCCGCTTCTCTTTAACTCCCCGGTACCTGCCGAGTCCTTTCGCCAGCTGGGCTTGCGCGTTCCTGACGACCAAGAACTGCGCCGCGCTGCGACGTTTCGTGTGGAACTCGAGGCCATGCGCGCGACACACGCGTGGCACGAGATCCCGCTCTCCTTCCTCGTAGACCGGCAAATCGACGATACTGCCTTCGACAAGGCTGGTCTTCCGGAGATCGACATCGACGCTAGGGTCCCGGCTGCTTGCAGCGGCCGTGAGCCTAATTCTGCAGCCTCGTCCGATTCTGACGCCTCCGTCTTTGCCTGGGCCACTACGCTCTTTCCCTGCCTCGATTTCATTGTACGATAGCCTACGTATGTATTTACCCAGAGCGGATTTGCAGCCATCAGAGCGAGGAAGAGGCAAATCAAGGATTGGTAATGTGTTTGTTATAGCGCGAAGCTACTGCACTAACCTTTCCACCATCGCATGTTGAAAGAATGACTTCCAATGTAGTCCCGGGCCATCTTTTTGGGAGCGTTTATACTCCAAAATTCCGTAGTCGTCTCGCTTCAAGCAGGAGCCCTTTGCCCCGCACATGCAGATTCTTCTGTGCATATGCACATTCTCCTCGGTGAGGGCCCAGGCGGCCGACCCCTCGATCCCTATTCTGCTCACACTCACGAGGGGTCACACAATCGATCCCACGCGACTGCCCGATGATGCGTTTGCCTACTAGGCCTAGTACCTACAAGGCGTGTCCCTCTGCGATGGTCCATTTGCGATGGTCCATTTGCGCGTCACGAAGCCTTGCTCGACCTTTTGTTCAAGTTCGAGTTGAGGGCGCTGTTCTAGGCATAAGGCCTAGTCGCAGTCGTCGTGGTAGCCTGACACAGAGTTGTAGTCGTAGTACGTAATAGTGACTAGCTAGCTGTACTGCTACTAAAATATCCGCTCAACGGATACCTCTCCGAGTCAGCAGACCTCTCTGACATTGTCTTCAGGGGACCAGCTCGGACTCAAAGCGGCGCAGCCACGCCCGCTCGCTCCCGGCCCGCCTGCAGAGGCCGGCAGAGCCCGACCCGCGCCGCGCGCGAGGATGCCGACCTTCTCCGGGTCGCAGCGCCTGCGCGACGTCCGCCGCAAGCACGCCGGGGTCCTGCGGAACCCGACGTCCCCGCGAAGAGGACCCGCCGTCGACGATCCGCAGCCGGCACGCTCTGGAGCCCGGCGGCCCACGGCGCGCCCAGCAACGGCGCCAACGTTCGCCGATGACGGTCGAGATGGCAGCGACCTCGACTTCGACGGCCAGCTCGGGGTCCTCGTCGCCAAGCTCGACGCCGCTTGCGACCGACGGGTCCGCGCGCGCGAAGCAAACTTCAGCATGAGCAGTGCCCGCGAGCGAACCTGGGCGACGTTGAGTGGACTCTTTGCAGGGCGCTCCGCTCACACCTGCCAGGACCTCATGCGCACCGTCGCGAACAGCGCGCCCGCCGTGCTCGGGCCCAAGGCTCAGGCCCAGCTTTTGATCGTCGACCACGATCAGCAGCTCGCGTGGACCGAGGCCCCGCGTTCGGCAAAATTCGACATCGCGCAAGGGCCGTACAGCGAGCTCCTGCAAACCCGACAGCCCTTGGACAGCGGCGGCGTCCTCCTCTACCCCATTCTCGACCGCGAGGCAGTCGTCGCCATCCTCCAGGTCCAAAAGCCTCTCTTGCAACACCCCGGAGCCTATGACAACGCATTGCCTATTCGGGTCAGTTCCCTCGCAAGCGTCCTCGCGCTCATTCTTCCCACAACCCTCGTGCTGGCCTCCGCTAGCGCTTCGAGAGAGTCCGCGCGCCAAGAGGCGCACGTCCTTCGAGAGGAACTCGAACGCACCCTTGCGCAGGCGCAAAAATCCGTAGGCGCGCTGCAAACGGCGCGTGACGATATCGTGCGCCACGAGCGAAACGCTCAACAAAACAGTGACGCCGTTGCTGAGCTTGAGCAGCAGCTACAGTCTCTGCGCGAGCAGGTAGACGACCAGTCCGAAACGATTCGACGAAACGGGGAGCTCATGGCAGCCGCGACCGCGCTGCGCCCTGTATGCGCCCAAGACTCCGCGCTCGCCCTCTCCTCACTCAAAGCCGCATTCTCTGCCATTATTGGCGCCCACGTGCAAGTCTCTCTCTTCATGCACGACATCGCCTCGGGCGTCACTTGGCGCGAGACCTTTGCCGAAACGGACGTCGACGCAACCGTGTGGGACCCTGTCGAGCCAAATTCGCCGGCGCATCTCGCCAGTATTGCCGGCAGGATGCTCTTTGTGCACGAGGACCGCCCCAGCTTCGAGTTTATTCCTTGCTCTCATATTTGCGCGCCGATTCCAGCGCCCCAGGAAGCCGCCACGGCCTCGCGCTACACCTTGCAAATCACACTCGACAAAGGAAGTCCGACTTTTGCCTTTACCGAGCTTCACGCCCAGCTCATCGACTACTTCGGGCGGACCAGCGTGAGCGCCTTCGTTCACGACCGCGCTGCTTTGCTTGCGCTCGCAAATCAGCTCGCGGCCTGCGAGGCGGGGCTGGCCGAGACTCATACAGCGCTCGCAGCCTCTCAGAGCGCTCTTCGGCAAGAAGAGGCTGCCCGCGCCGAGACTCGTCGTGAACTCGAGGCTGCCGACGCCGGCCGTCTCGAAGCGCAACATGCGCTCCAAAGCAGCGAATCCGCCCACGCAGCAATACGGCAAGAATTGGAGGCAAGCAATGCCGAGAACGTCGGGCTCGAGCATCGACTACGAGCAGCCGAGGCCGCCCAAAACGACGAAGTGCGCGCGCACAAGCGTACCCAGGAGGAGCTCGATGCCTTGCGCGTCGCAATGCGCGACCTTGTTCAGGAACGCGACGCGCTGCAAACGTCTTTGCAGGATGCCCAGCAGACCATTTGCGAGCTCGATCGCAAAGTCGACGACGTGGCTGCGGACCGCACGGCTGCCCACAATGCAGCCACGTTCTACGAAAACATGGCTAGCGAGTTCCAAGCTACGCTTGCGGTAGAACGTGCGCGCTGTGAACGGGCCGAGGCTCAAGTAAAGGACTTTGCCAAGCTGCGACACGCGCACGCCGGTCTTCAGGCCGCACATCTGGCCGCACGCGCAAATCTCCACAGCGCGCGCACCGACGTTGACAACGCACGGGCCGCGCTCGACGCAGCCTCGCGCCTGGCGTACAAGACAGGCCGCCTCCACGCAAAACAGCTCGCCGCTCACCAGATTCGTGATCACCTCGCAAGTCTCGATTCGCTCCTTCCCGGCCAGGAAGAGTCCAAGGACCGCAAAGAGGACGAGTCCAAGGTACGCGGCGTGGCGACGATGCCGGGGCAAGAGGAGATCCTCGATGCCAGCGCAAATGACCAGGCTCTCCGCTGTGTTGTGCGACCTTATATTCTTGCCATGCGCCAAGCACTCCAGGACGGAGCCGCGGGGATGCTTGACGCGTGCGCAAGCCCCAAACCGAAACGAACGCTAGCATTGCAGGGCAAGGCCGTGCAGGAGATTCGCCGCAGCGATTTCGAGTCAGAATCGAAAACATCCGACGCGTCGACGGCTCACTCTCGCACCCGAGCAGCGAATCAGGAGTCCTGGTTCCAGACCGTGCAGCAGGCGATTTTGAGCGCAAGCTCGTTTCATGCGCTAAGCTCCGCGCTTGAGAATGAGATCTCACATTTACTGGGAAATGTACGCCACGTCTGGCTGTGCGTGCCGGACGAGACGGGCGCGGCCCTCTTCCGCGGGGATCTCGAGTGCCGAGCGCGCCTCGACCAGGGGCTCGAAGCTTCCCTTTTGCTGGGGCAGCACAGCCTTGTGCATGTCAGCGATGCGGCCAAGGACTCGCGCAGAAACAGGCAAGCCGAGCTCGCCCTCGAGGTCGACTATGCCTCTGCACTCGGAATTGCCATCAGACATTCGCACAGCGGTGCAGTCACAGGCGCCCTCATGCTCGGCTTGGACTGTCCGCTCGCAGATGCAGAGATGGCAACGCTTCAGAGTCTCGTCGACAACGTCCTAGGCCCGCTCTTTGGACTCATGCGGGGTTGGCGTGAGAATGACGCGGCGGCGTTGGCCGCAAAAGAGCGCGCCGATAAGCTCCAAGCGCGGTGGGACCGCCAGGAAGCTTGCCAGACGTGGTCGGATCTCGTCGCCGCAGAGAGCGAGCTCTTTGCCGGCCCTGCTGAAGATCTTCGCGCGCAAGTGCGTGCGATCCAGGCCGCTCTAGACGAGCACCTTCTCACTCACGGCGCTTTCGATGCCGACCATGGAGAGGCTCCCGATTTTGTCAATCTGCGGGTCCTCGATATGGAGCTGCGGGTCCCGCACCTTGCGCCGTGGCTAGCGCGCGCACGGGCAGATCTCTCGAGACTGGTCACTGCGCACGAGACGCATCAGCGCGCTCTGCTCGACGACCTTGAAGCGGAGCGGGCTCTCGTAACCAAGAGCTCTTCCCAGAATGAGGAATTGCGACGCGAGCAGTGTCTCGCGCAGGCCGAGGTTGGCGCCCTCCGTGACCAGGTCCAGCAGCTCGCTAGCGAAAGAACAAAGGCCCTCGAAGCCTGCCGCGGCGCCCAAGAGGCCTGCTCGCGCGCCGAGGCCCATGTCGCAGAAGCAGAAGCGGCGCGAGACGACGCAATTCGCGAGGAAAACCTGGCGCGCGCGAATGTCGAAGCGCTTCGCGAGGAGCTCGCCGCGTCTCGCAGCCAGCTGGAGAAAGCGCGCGATAGCGTCGACCACGAGGAAGCTCGCAGCCAAGCGAGGCTGCTGGCTCTGCGCAAAACGATGGAGACGCTGCGCGCAGAGCTCAAGACCGCGCAGGACCAGCACGAGCAAGCCAGCAAAGAGGCCAGTGCCCAAGCCTTTTGCGCCTCGCAAAGCGCGCGCGCGCTCGACATTTCCGAAGCACAGCGCGCGGAGCTTCGTGAAGACCTTCGCAGCGCCAAACTTCGTGAGCGCGCCATGCAATCTGAGCTGGAAGGTCTCAGGGCCGAAGCGGGGCGAGCCCAGGATCAATGTGCCGAGAGCGGTCGCGAGCTCCAGAAAGTGCAGGCCTTTGTGCTTCATCTGCAGCAGCAGATTGCCGAGCTCCGCAACGAGGCGCTCTTGCGACAGATTGAACTCGCCACAGCCACGCAGAACCAGCGCGCGGAAGCCGAGCAACTGAGGACAGGTGGTCCCGGGGCTGGGCCCGGGCCCGGGCCCGCAGGACGCGACGAAGAGACAAGCGAGGTGAATCGGTGCAGTCCCTCGGGATCGGGGTCTGCTGCCGAAAAGTCCAGGAGGGAGAAGCCGGCCAGAAGAGGAGATCACAAGGAGCGCCTTGCCGGGACCAACAGGGGCAGCATTAGCGTGTCGGCCCGAGGCCGGCATCTCCAGTTTGATATTTCGGGCCACGGCGGGCCAAAAATCTCTGTAGAGTCATTGCGACCGCCTGCCCGCGGCCGCAAAGCTCTGGCTAAACAATCGACAGTGCGCGCTTCGACAGTGCGCGCTTCCGCCTCAGCGCCGGGTTTAGCGACGGCAACGAGGGCACGGCGAAAGCCCGCTTTCATCGCACGCTGATGATATTATTGAAAGAAGTAGCTTTGCTCCTGTTTGCATTCATATTATCATCGATGAGGCATCTCGGCCGCCGAGGCTGCCTCGTCGCCGGCCCATAACCATGAGGCGCATGCACCTCCACAGGCTGTGTCTCGGTGATGCATGCTATCCCTCAAATGCAAAATAGTAGATATCATCCCATCTTGCACCCGGCAGAGATTTAGCGGGCGTGCCAAGCATGAGCATTAGGGGGATCGTGCGCCGGCGCAAGAGGGGCGATGTTGGCACTCATGGCGCGCTGCACGGGCGGGGGGCGGCCGGAGAGCTCCACGATGCGCCGCACGCGAAGGAGGCGGCGGCGGTTGCCGATGAAGACAGCACGGCGACGCCGCAGAAAGTCATACGACTTGAGGAGTGTTTCGGCGCGCTGATCAATCTTGCTCTTGCTGCAGCACTCTGTAGGACAGCCCGGACAGAGGATCTCCTTGAGCTCTTGAATCCCGAGCTCCATGAGCCGCTCATCGTCAGCGGCGTGCTCCCATGTGAAGCGCATAATGCGGTTGAAGCTGATCCGATGCTTTTGGTACAAGACTTGGGTTTCGCGAAGCACCTTTTCGATTCTATGCTTGTGCTCGGCGAGGTCCTTCTCCTGCCGGATGAGCTCCGTGAATCGCTCGTATCTGGCGAGCGAAGACCGGCGCTGGTTGGGAGCGGGGCCGTTTCCGTTCACGGCGGCGGTGGAACTTGAGCTCCTCAAGCTTTTCCACCACTTCTTGAACCAGTCCGAGATGCTTTGCGCGCTCTGCGAGGAGCCCCCCCTCTGCAGATCGAACTCGTAACGCCACCGCTTGATGAGGATCGACTCGGCCTGCGCTTCCGCCCTGAAGCGCTCCAGCTGCTCGCGAAATCCGTCGACGGCCATGCGCCAGTGGTGACGGCGAAAGATCTCCTTGAAGAGCTTCTTGTGCGGGTTGTCGAGTTTCCGCAAAGCTTCCGTGCGCTCGCCTGGAGGTAGATGCTGGACGCTTGCAATCTGAGCCCGCACGGCGTCCAGGTCAACGAGGCTTCGCCGCGAGCCGAACCAGCGGGCAAACTGATTCGCGCCCTCGCGCTCGCGCCTCGAGCGTCCGCTACTCCCACGGAACATGCGCCGCGCGCTCGAAGGAAAGAACTTGCCGCGTGCTGAGTCGCGAGCGTTTAAGGCAGACGACGAGCCGGCCGACGAAGTGGCTGCGATGCTACTGGGCGGAGGATTCTCAGCATCCTCGTTCGAAAACTCGAGGATGGCGTCTCCGCCGTTGCTAGCGCGAGCCCCGCGGACCCCCGTGCCCCCCGCGGCGCCCGTGGCTCCCGTGGCGCCATGGCCGTTCAGGCTCGCCTGCGAGGCGTCGTGGCCGTTCAGGTTTTGCTGAGGGCCGTGGACGCTCGACTGGCCGTCGGCCCCCTTGCTGTCGACGTCGCGCTTCGGGATCCAGCAGCGTAGCAGAAAGCAGCGGAACGAATACCACCTCTGACGCAAGAAGTGCTGGCATTGCTCAATCCAGCTCATGATGATGCAGCCCGCGTTCGTCCCTTGATGCAGGTCCGACCACGTCTCGAAGTTGGCCTGCCATTGCGTGTGCCGCTCGTACGTTAAGACAATGATGGCCACGAAGAGATTGAGCATAACGCCCCACATGAAGATCATGTAGATGGAGTAAAAGAGAGGCGCGGCGGTGAAGGACACCTCGCGCATGGCGTTGAACTCGATGCTGCCCGAGAACATGAGCACCATGAGCGTGCCAAATGTGCGGTCGATGCGGTTGAAGTCGAAAAAGCCCAAGGAGCCAAAGGTGAGGTGCGAGCCCACGGAAAACCCGGCCCAAAAGACGAGCACGACAACTCCGAGAACCACAACGTCCTTGACTGCGCCGCCAAGCGTGGACCAAATGGTCCGCGTGGTCTTGAACGGAAGGTAGCTGATGAGCTTGACAGTGGCGAGCATGAGGTTGATGGAGCATAGCGCGTCGACCGAATGCATTCGCTCCGCGTTGTCGAAGATTCCAGCCGTGAAGCGATCGCTGCTGATGGTGTCGAGAAAGCGGGAGGCGCGAATTACGTCCGAGTGCTGGGTTATGAGACTCACGATGATGATGGAAGACCAGAAGAGGCAAATGAGCACGGTATCGAAAACGACCTGCCAGCGTAGGAGCGTGCTCCAGCGCGTGCAGGTGAGGACGCGGTTCACCCAGCGCAGCGTGAGGTGGATGAGGAGAACGAGGAAGATCGCAATGAGCACGTAGTATCCCCCGTGAAGGTTCTTCCAAAGCAACGCGTTAATGTGGTAGAAGCGGAATGACGGCCGGATCATGCCGGTCTGCGAAAACTCGGTGAAGAAGCGCACCGCGGTGATGACGTTGGTACTCGGGTTGTAGACGTTGAACTCGACCGAGACAACGCGAGTGGAGACGTCGATCCAGTCGTTAAGGAACAGTTGCGCCAGCGTCTGCGTGCTGCTCAAGTTGGCATTGTCGACGGGGAGGTCCACGAGAAAGGAGCCGCGGCCGTACTGGTTGCGGTCAAAGTACATTTGGCCCAGAAGGGTTCCCTCGAGCGAGGTCCCGATATCGTCCGTGAACGAGAAGGCCGTTCGGGCCTTGAGCCCAACCGTGTCGTTTCCAGGAATATCGACGTCGCTCAGGGCCATTCCGTAGGGTGCGGTGCTGATCACATCGCTGTCCAGGAGGTCGTCGAGGCTGGCTTCGTCGACCCTGGGCCAGGCCGCGAAGCATTCTCTGTCGCCAAGGGCGAGCATTTGCTCGGTCTGGAAGAAGGTGGCTATACACGAGTCTGGCCGCACGCGCGAAGTCCTGAAAAGAATGCCTCCTTGGGACCCGCCGAGCACGTAGTTCTGGGCATCCCCCTGTGGCAGGCCGCGGGGTGCGTCGGTCAGGTTCTCGTAGTCGCTCCAAAGTCCGTTCGAAAGCGGGCCGAGCGCCCAGCGCCACCACTCTTCGGAAGTTTTCACGTCGCGGTATGTTTTCTGAAAGAAAGGGTCGCCCTCGAGGCCCGGCACGTCCAGCGAGACGAATTCCTCTTCCACGAAAAAATCCAGGAGGGCCTCGGTCGTCTCGCCGGCGAGGCTGGTAAGCCGCATCTCCACAAAGACAAAGGTGAAGGAGATGACAAAAATGAAAAAGACGCAGCCCTCAAGAGCCTTGTTTTGCACCTTGATCTGCCGGGTCGCCTTGTAGATCTCGAAGAGGGGAATGCCTCCTAGAGCAATTCTGCTGGCGTCATCGTCATCATCATCATCTAGCGCGACAGGACCTGGTCCGCTTCCGTTGTCCATGCCCGGGAGCGCAAAGCGAGCGTCGGCGCCATCGCTACTGTCGCTGGAAGTTTCGCGGCGTTCGTCGAGATCTCCGCCAAAGGAGGTCGCGGGAACGCCGGCGCCGAGGGGTCTGACGCCTTCAGGCGCAAAGTGACTGTTTGAGGCGCTGATGAGCCCGGTCGACGCGCTGGGGCCAAACTCGTCGAGTTCGCTGGGCACGCGCATACTGGGCATGTTGGTGTACATGCCAGAGCCGACGCCGTCCGACGCGGCTTGGGGCCCGGAGGAGGAGACGTCCTCGCCATCTGGACCGTCTTCGCAGTCCTTCCACGAGTTGCGCGGCGTATTGGAGGGTCTCATAGGAGGGTCCTCGGACGGCGGGACTGGGGTTTTGCTCTCCTTCACGGCAGTGTCCTCGTCGGGACCGCCGATCGCGGCGTTCTCCATATCGGGGCCCATGGATCTTAGCGACGCGATATTGCGGAGCCCGTGGCGCTGCGCGAGGTCGAGCTCGGCCAGCTCCAGGGAGATGCTATGCGCCTCGTGACCTTGTGCGAGCGGCGGCGTCACGGGTGACGTGGCCGGCGTGCGCGTCGCTAGGCCCTGGCCTTTGTTCCTGTTGTTATTCCTTGCGCTGTTTGCGCGGAAGATGTTCCCGTTCGTTGCCTTCTTGCCGGAGGACGTGACCAGCATAATCGCGGCCGTTGATCGGGCAGGCGGCCGGCGCACTGCCAGACGACCGAGCACTCGGCCCCGCCGGGGTCAAGACAAGAGGGCGACAAGGCCCAGGATGTCTTCGTGGGCGGCCGACTCCCTTGTACGCACGTTCTTGAAGTACGTGAGTATGTTCTCCTGGCGCCTTACTCGGGACTTGCTCCGTCTGCTCGCTTTCCTTCCTGCGGCGGCTGCGAGCAAGAGGGCTGGCCGGCCGGCCGGGTGCCGCCGGGCAGGCTGCGGCGCGGGGCGCTCTGGCCGCGCTCCCGGGCGCGGGCGCGCGTCGCGCGGGCGGAGTCGGAGTCGGAGTCGCGAGCCAGCCCGGCACTCTTCGCTTTTTCGAAGTTTGCGGTCGTATAACTT
>KQ758784.1:33090-43543 GCA_001462505.1 Aurantiochytrium sp. T66
CCGGCAGCGCGGAGCAGCCGGGGCCCTGGCGCCCGCGAGAGCGAGCGAGGCCGTCATCGGGCAGCGATCGTCGCGGTCGACGCCGGGAAGCAGCAGAGCGCGTACCTCGCGACCTCGACCGCGACCTCGACGCGGAGGCAGACGCGGCCCGGGGCTGGCCGGCTGGCTGGCTGGCTGGCCAGAGGTGGCTCGGCTGCTCGCTTGCGCCGCGCCGCTCGCCCCGGTTGCTGAGCATCGAGCGCGCGACATCCGGAGCGGCGGGCAGCTCGAGGACTTTGGGACTTTCACTCGGCAGCACGCACGCACGCACGAACCGCAGAGCGTGTGGTCCGAGCGCGCGCGCAAAGCAGCAGCATCATGAGCCAGCCCACGCCTTCACAGCAGCAAGTGGTGCCGCCGCCGCCGCCGCCGCAGCAGCACCAGCAGCACCAGCAGCGGCAAAGCGGCCAGAATTCCCGCAGACCGCGCAGGCATCATGCCATGCATGGCGAGTCGCGGACCCTGTGGATGGGCTCCATCCAGCAGTTCTGGAACGAGTCCGACCTCCTCAACCTCTTCGCCGGCACCGGCGAGGTAGTCCGCGTGCGCATGATGCGCAATGCAGAAACTGGGCTCCCATCTGGCTACGCCTTTATCGAATTCCGCTCGCACGCTGCCGCCAGGCAGGTCCTCGAGTCCCTCAACGGGCAGCCCATCCCGGGGACCAACGTGTACTACAGGCTCAACTGGGGCTCGCGCTCGCGTAGTAGCGGCGGCAGCAGCAGCAGCGGCGGCAGTGGCCAGCAGCCGGGTGGCGCCTCGGACGCATCATCCACCGATGCGGCCACCTCCAGCGCAACACCGCCTGGCACGTCCTCGCCCTCTTTGCGCAGTCGCAGCCAGCTCTCGGTGTACGTGGGCGACCTTGCGCTAGAGACCACGGCGGCCACGCTCAAAGAGGCCTTTGCGGCGCGCTTTAGCTCTTGCGTGGACGCCAACGTCCTCGTCGACGCCGCGACGGGCACCTCGAAGCGCTTCGGCTTCGTGCGCTTCAGCAATCAGGAGGACTGCCGCGCCGCGCTGCGCGTCATGCAGAATGCAGTCATCGACGGCCGACGCGTCCGGGTAGGCCCCGCGACGCGTCGCCCCGAGGGTCTCTCGCCGACGTCCTCCGAGTCCAGCAGCCACCACCACCACCGCCAGGAGAGCCCGCGGCGCGCCGGCGGCCTCGCCTACGCGAGCCCCCCCGTGGTGTCCCGCACGCACTCGGTGGCGTCGATGTCGTCGCGCACTGCGAGCACGCGCAGCGGGTCCTTCTCCGAGGCCTCGCACGCCTCCGACGACCTCAACACCCTCAACGTGACCACCGCGTCCCACGCGGCGTCCAAGCCGGCCTCGTCGTCGTCGTCCTCCTCCGACAAGGCCAAGATCCCCCGCGACGACAGCGACGAGACCGACGCCGGGGCCTCGACCCAGGACCGCGAGGAGGTCCACCGCCGGGGCGGCGACGGCGCGCCGGCGGCCATCGACGTCGACGTCGACGGCGCGTCGGCCTCGGCGGCCGGGCTGGGCGCTCGTCCGCCTCCCCGCACGACGGTCTTCATCGGCAACCTCGACCCCAAGGTCGACGCCGAGGCCATCCAGGCGCACTTCGAGTGCTGCGGCACCATCGAGAGCATCAAGATCCCGCCAAACAAGGGCTGCGGCTTCGTCAAGTTCTCCACACGCGAGGAGGCCCGCCGCGCCATCGAGACCCTGCGCGGCACCATGCTGGGGTCCCAGCCCGTGCGCCTCGACTGGGGCAAGTTCTCCAACACCCCGCGGACCCCGCCGGCCTCGCTGCCGGTCCCGCAGACCGTCATCTACCCCGGCCAGGGCTCGCCGAGCGCCTGGGCCCAGATGCCGGCCATGTACTACCCGGGGTCGGCGCCCGGGGCCCAGCACGGCCTCGAGTTCGCGGCCGCGTACACCCCGTACTACGGGCCGTACTACCCGTCGTCGCCGCCCTCGTCCCCGATGGCGGCCGCGGGGAGCCCCGGCGCGTACATGTACTCGGCGGGCATGATGTACGGCACCCCGTCGCCCGCGATGATGTCTCCGCAGCACCACCACCACCACCATCACCACGTCGCGCATCCCGGCCACCTCGACCAGGTCACGGCCATGATGGCCGCGCAGCAGTTCGCCGGGGCGGGCCAGGCCCAGGCCCAGGCCGAGGACGGCGCCGAGGACGTCGCCGAGGACGGCGTCGACGACGAGGAGGACGCCCCCGTCGACGACGACGACCCGGGCCGCGACCAGCAGGACGGCGACGACGACATCGACGACGAGGGCGACGACAACGAGGAGTGCTCGACCCCGAACCCGAACAACAACGACGCCGAGGAAGACGTCGACGTCGACAACGACGGCGACGTCGACGTCGACGACGGCAAGGCGCAGCAGCGCGCGATGACCGGCGGCCGGGTGGAGAGGCCCTCGTCGGCCCTCAACTGCGTCGCCGGAGGAGGGCGCGAGACGGTGACCTTGCGCGCGCAGCGGCGCGCCACGGTCCCCCCCTCGCTCCAGTCGCATTCGTAGAGCGCCCGCCGCCCCACGCGTGCGCGCGCGCGTGGGGGAAACTCTTGCAGTGCGCGCTCGCACCATGTGTTTGCACCGATGACAAGTACGCTCCTGGAATGGCCCATCCCCGGATGGCGAGGTCCTTCTTCGCGCGAGACTCTGCGTCCGTGCGTCTGTGTCCACATAGGTCGAGATCAACCGGCATCGATCTCCCCGTCGCGTCGCGTCGCGTCGCGTCGTTCAATCAAGACCAAGAGAGAATGAAGATTTGCATGCAGCAGCAGAAGACCCCGCGCGGCCCAGCTCGGCCGCGACGGAGATAATATGGGAACGAGACAATGCTGGCCTGGTTGTGGTGACGATGATGATGATGATGATGATGATGATGATTCTGTTGCGACGCTTGCAGGTGCCGAAGTTCGCGCCTGCTGCGGCCAAGAGGTCTGGCCTTGCCGGCGGTGAGCGCGAGATGATCAGGAGGACGGAACTCGTCGACGCCTCGAATGCGTGCGAGCGAGACGGGGTAGAGTAGTGTTGCTGATCTATTCAGGTTTGGGTTAGGCTATGCAAAGGAAGAAGAGGGAATGCAAAGGTCTTCGCATACACAGAAAGACATGAGCGAGGTCGAGGGCGAGCATCCATATATTGGAGGTGTATGCCGCAGATTCTTCAAGGCGGCCTGGAGCGCTCGCCTGCGGCCGCCACCGACCGGGCGTAGCGAAGCGATCATCAGTACGGCTGGAAGCGGCCCCGGCCCCGACCCCGGCCGCGAAAGCCGCCTCGGAAGCCGCCTCGGCCGCGACCGCGGAAGCCGCCGCGCCCTCGGCCGCGGCCTCGGATCAGATGCCGGGGCATGTTTTGCCGTTTGCGAGAGACCTTGATGGCCTTGCCCATGAGCTCCGTCTCGTTGAGCTCGAGCGCGAGGTCGATGGCTTCGGGTTCCTCGAACTCCATGTATGCGAAGCCCCGGGACTGGCCCGTGTGTTTATCGCACAGGATCGTGATCCTGTTGACCGTGCCGCACTCCTTGAAGAACTCGTTCAGGTCGCCGGGCCCGACCTCGTCGTGCAGGTTGCCCACGAAGATCTCGCGCTGCGGCTTGTCCTCGTCGTCGAGCTCGCCGCCGTGCCCCTCCGTTCCCGTCTGCTGCGGTCCGCCGCGGTGCCCGTCCGCCGCGGCGGCTGCGCCCATCGCTCCGCTGCCAATGCCGGCGCCAAAGCCGCCGGTCCGCGGGGCGCCGGTCGCGCCGCTGTTCGCTGCGGCGGCGTGGTCGTCGGCGGCGCCCTCGTCGCCCTCGTCGGCCCCGTGGTCGGCGGCGAGCTTCGCGGCCTCGGCCTCCATGGCCAGCAGCTTCGCCTGCATCTCCGCCAGCTCGCGGTCGGCGTCCGCGTCGTCGCCCATCGTGCTGCGCCGCGCTGCGCCGCGCTGCCCGCCCGCCCGCCCGCGCGCGCGCGCTGCCGTCTCGCTCGCTCGCCTGCCCGAACGAAGCCCGTCTGCGCGGCGCCGCGGCCGATTTTTCCTCGCCGGCGGCGACCACTCCTCCCGCCGCCAGAGCCACTTGTCCCCACCGCCCGCCACCCGTCGCCCCCGACGCGACGCGGCCGCCCGCGCGACGTCGAGAGCCGGAGCCCGAGCCCGAGTCCGAGTCCGAGTCCGAGCCCGAGTCCGAGTCCGAGTCCGAGCGGAGATTGACGATTGTCGATGAGGTGGACTTGATGAAGGCGGCGGTGGACGGCGTGGACGAGGAGGACAAGATGCACCAGAACGCAGGCATGCATTCTATGCACGATATGAAGCAAGGTCGGAGAAACTCACGATGACGAGGACGAAGCGCGGCGAGATGATCAAAGCGAGATGGAGTTTTGCGCCTGCAAGTTGCATGCGATGATGATGATGATGATGATGATGATGATGATGCCAAGGCAATGGAGACCAGATACGAGGAGATCTTCCTCAGCGACATCGCGAGGGAAATGATGCATGGAAGAACGTACAGGCTGCCAGGCGATGAGCGAACGCACAACTAGCGCGGCAACAAGATCTCGATGGTTAGATTGCTATTCGGGTCATCTTTGCTGACGTCGAAGCGAGCTCGGCCATCGACATCACAAGACATGTACCGGGCGGCGAACACGACTATCTTGGTGCGAAGCATTTGATCCAACTTGTGGTGAGCTCATTACGAATTGTTCGACTTCTACGTCAAAGAAGACCGCGATGATTCGCTGGTCGGCAGTCGTGGACACGATCGCCAAATCTTTGTCGACGATTCTTCTTGAAATTGACATTACATTGGTACGTCATTTCTCGTCTCGTGCCACAATCCATCCCATGGCCAACCTGCAAAGACCAGCCAGAGCAACGTCCATCAGAGTCTCTCTCACAAGTCGAAGTTCTGAAGGCGCCAAACGCGACGAGGTAGCCTCATCTCCAGAACTTTGACCATGCGTCGTACCATGATACTCCGTATCCGGGTACTACGTACGTACGTGCGTCAATCACTTTCCACCTGTCTCGTCCCTGGAGTAGTACGTACTTATGGTCTCGACGCCCTCAACAAAGGTCGTCGACAAACTTGGAGGAGCCCCAGAAGGCGGCCTTCTCGACGTTTTATATGTACGTAGGCTAGTAGTAGGGCCAGCAGACCCATCCCAAGCCCGAGTCTGCGCCGCACCCCTGCGCTCCCGCTGCGACCATGGACTTCGCGGCCGCCCGCCCCGGCGGCGGCGACGCCCTGGAAGCCCTGCGCGGCGACGCGCTCGTCGTGCCCGCCGTCTCGCTGGGCAACGTCGGCCAGATGGCCGTGGACCTCGTCATGAACACCGCCATCTCCGCCGCCGACGAGAGCAGCGGCGTCGAGAAGGTCGGCGTGCTCAGGTCCGCGCACGTGCTGCCCATGGCCGGCAACGACCCGCTCGACGCGCCGGAGGGCGACGAGGAGAGCAGGGGCAGGCTGTGCAGCAGCCTCGAGGTGTACCGCGTCGCCGCCAGGAAGATCACCATGCTACAGATCAGGGCGCCCATTGTGGAGGGCGCCTCCGAAGACTTTGGCAAGGAGCTCGTGGAATGGATCAAGGCCTGCGGGTTTGCCTCCGTGCTCGTGCTCGCCGGCTCCGACTCGAGCGCCAACTTCGAGAAGGAGGTCATGATGCACGAGTTCCGCTATCTGGCCACCGACGCGGTGGCCAAGGAGGATCTCGAGGCCCTCACGCAGACCGGCATGCCGCCCCTCGATCTCGCCTCTTCCCCGAGGTTACCCGTGTACAAAGCGGGCCTCCTCAGCGCGCTCTACAGGCTCTGCGTCCAGAAGGACCTCCCGCTGCGCGCCCTTATTCTCTTCTGCAAGGAAGGCTTTAATGTCCCCGAGGCCTGCATGATGGGCGCTGCCCTTCAGGCCGTCGCCAAGATCTTTGCGGCGCCTCCCAAGGCATGGCGGCCGCCATCCTGCTGGCAGTACCTCGACGGCGGCGCCCCGGAGCTCTCGCTCTTCCAATAGCCTAGTCGTCAATCCGCCATCATTCCTCGATGCATTTCTCCATCACAGCCAGTCCGTTGCGGGTATCATCCCGGTCTTGCTCCCGAGCGAGTCGCCGCTCTTCTCGTCCGGCGACGCGGCCTTCTTCAGGTCCGTAATCATCCCTTTCTTGGGCCCGGGATCATCAATCTCAGGCGTTGCGGCCAAAAACTTTGGCGCCAAATCTTGGGCTCCGAATGCCGCGATTGTGCTCTTGTGAATGCCGGCCGTGTATGGCGGGCCAGCAGCCGTGCAGCGTCGCGACGCGGCCCGCGATGGCGGCGTCCTCGGCGAGGTCGCGCCCGTGGTGGTACTGCTAGTACGAGAGCGCATACCGGTTTTTCCCTCGCCGCCATGCCGCGCCACGGCGCGTCCGCGGGCGCGCGCGCGCGCGCGCGCGCGGCGGACGCCGCGGCGGCGGCGGCCTCGATCCTGGGCGACCTCTCGTTCGCCTCGGCGGACTCCTCGCGGCGGCCGGGGGCGGGCGAGCGCCCGCGGCGGCATGGGGATGGCGCTAACCGCGAGGACGACGACCACAACCTCGAGGGCGGCGGCGAGGACGACGACGACGACGAAGAAGGGACCCGCGGCAGCGGGCGAGAGCGGCGCCAGGCGGCCGCCGCGGCGCGGCGCGCGGACAACGACCTGCAGGCGCTAATCCAGGAGAAGGAGCGCGAGCTGCAGGAGATGAACGAATTCAGGCTCCGCAGCCTGGAGCAGACCCTGCGCGGCAAAGACGACATGGTGCGCTCGCTTGAGGACAAGCTCGCAAAGCTCAGCGAGGACTTCCACTACAACCTGGAGCTCATCGCGAACCGAGACGCCGAGCTCGACAGGTACGACGAAGCCTTTGCCAAGGTCAAGGAGGTCCTGCGGGAAAAGGAGGCCGAGGCGAGCGATCTCCGCATCCAGATCGACGAGCTCGAGGCCCAGATCGAGGTCGCAAATGCCCGCGCCCAAGAGACCGAGGAGGCCCACCAACGCCGTCTCGCGGATCTCCGCACAAACATGGACGGGGCGCGCGTCGCGCTTGAAAACAGGTTTCACAAGGAGCGGCTGGCGCTCGAACATGTGAACTCGCAGCTCGAGCAGCGCCTTCGCGACAAGGAAGACGACCTCGAGGCGCAGCGCCGCGAGATGGCCTCCACCTACGACGAGCTTTCCCGCCAGCGATACAGAGATTACGAGCACCGCATCGACGAGCTGCAAAGGGCCCAGGACGAGCTGCACGCGCGCAGCAGGGACCAGACTGCGGCCACGGAGCGCGAGCGCGCCGCGAGAAATGCCGCGCAAAAGCACGCCGCCGAGCTGCAGACCAAGCTCGACGCCAGCGAGAAGTGCTGCAAACAGCTCACGTGGGAGCTCAAGGATAGTCAGCAGCTCAAGGATGCTCGCATCGCCGAGCTCGAGACGGAGGTTGCTGACCTCAAGGACCTCAAACAGAGTATCCTCGACGACCACGAAACGAAAATGACCGACCTGCTCTCCTCGCTGCACGCTGTGGAGCAAGCCTTTGTGCAGCAAAAGGAGCACTACGAGGCCCAGCTCCAGCACGAGGCCCAGAAGCTGGACGACGCTCTGCGGTCGCAAACTTCGGGGCTCACGGATCGTCTCAGCGCCCTCGCAAACAAACTCCGCGCCGCCGAGGACCAGCTCGAGGCCTCGCGCGCCGACTACGCCGCCGCAAAGGGCGACTACGAGGACCAACTCAAGGTTAAGGACCGCGAAATGGAGACGCTGCGATCAGACCTCGTCTCCGGGACTTCGCGGCAAGACGCTCAGATCGTCGACCTGCGCCAAAATCTCGCAGAGAGAGACGCCCGCGTACGCAGCCTCGAAGCGCAGCTTGAACGCGCCGCAAAGAAGATCGAGGAGGCCGATGCACGCGTCGCCGCCGCGCGGCAACAAACCGAGCAGGCGCGGGCGGCCGCGGCCGAGACGCAACGCGAGCTCGCGGCGTTACAAGCGGGCGAGCAATCGGGCTTTTCCGCGCTGCAGGCCCAACGGGATGAGCTGCGCGAAGCAAATCAGGCTCAGACGGCAAGAATTGCCTCACTAGAGGCCACCGTAACAGAGCTTCGCGCACAGGTTACGGCCGTCCAGGGCGAATTGCGCGCCGAGTTGTGGAAGTCTTCCTCGACTAGCAAGCCCGCTGCATCGCGAGGAGGCGGCGGCGGCGGCGGCGGCGGTGGCGGACACGTCTCGCCCATCTTTGAAGGCGATCTTGGCCCGCCGTCCCCGCTCAGCTCCATGACCGCAAACTCTGCCACGGAGGACCGCGCCGAGCTCGGGCGCCTCCAGGCGCTCAATGCTGGTCTTGAAAGGGAAAAGGACGCTCTCGCTGCAGCCCTGCGGGCCATGCGCGCTGAAATGGAGACCTTGACTGACCAGCTCCACCAGGCCCACTCCGACGAAGCGCACGAAAGCGGTCGCGACGAGGAATCGGCCAAACGCGACAACCTGCGCCCAGGCGCCTTTTCTTCGCGTGAAAACGATCTTCTACACGAGCAGGCGCAAGCGCTCCACGCCTACATCGCACATCTCCAGGGAGCTGCGGACCCGGGACCCCGCGGCCGTGCGGAGACTGACCGGACCCAAACCACAGAAACCGGAATTCTCCGAAGACTCGTTCGCACCCAGGCGCATCAGATCGACCTCTTGCGCACCGAGGCGCGCATAGCGCCGCAGGCTGGCGGTCTGGAGGCCCGTCAGCAGCATGAATGGCAGCTCTCGCAGAGCCGCCCTGACGTTGCGCCGAGCCCAGCGCACGAGGCGCGGGTCGAGGCGATCCAGGCCGAGAACGAAAGGCTACAGCGCGAGCTCGACCAAGCCCGCAGGAACCTGGTGCGCGCCGAAGACGAGCGCGACCGTCTGGCCGATCTGGCCAACAAGCTGCGTGCCGAGCTCAAACACGCGCCGGGGGCGGGGGTCACGCGCGAACAGCTCGACCAGGTGGAGAAGCAGGTAGCGACGACCTTTGAAAGCAAGATCCGGAGCGTGGAACTGGCCCTCGAGCAGCTCGTTATGCAGAATCGCAAACTCAAACAAGAGGTCCGCGCGGCGAGGACGCAGGACCAGACGCTCGCAATCCGAGACGTGGGGCCTTTTGCCGAGAGCGAAAGCGAGCGAAAACCTGTCTCGCCGAGGAAACAGGGCCCAGCGACCTCGCCTTCCGCTTCGCTGCGCATCGTGGGAGGGCCGGCCCGGGCCTCCTACAGCCCCGCTGCCTCGCGCGCTGCAACGACAGCGACGACGACGACAGTGGCATCCGCCGCACGCACGCGGCCGTCCTTTGCGCGGGACCGGCTCGCGGACGCCCGACGGCGTCTGGAGCAAGCCCGTAGCGGCGAGGACGCGGAGATGACCAGTAGCGGCGGCGCGCGGCCGCCAGCCGCGCCCGCGGCGACGGCGGCGTCCCGCCGCGAAAGGCGGCCCGTCACGGGGCCAGGCAGGGGCCAGGTCCAGATTGGGTCGCATCGTATCCGCAACTACAACGTGCGCGACTCCGAGGAGGCCAGCGGAACCTCGAGCGCGCTCTTCGACGACGGTGCGACGTAGTCTCTTTTTATCATAGGTTAGATATAACACAGAACAAAGCCCATGGCAACGACGCAGCAACGCAGAAACTCGCCCACACGTCCCGTGGTGTAATTTACTGTTTCAGAGGCGCAGGGTTCGTCTCGACCACGTCGAGATGGATCTTGCAGCGGCCGCCGCGACGGTCGGCCCGCCTGCAGCCAGGCACCTCGCACAATTTGCCGCCGCCGTGCTTCCAGCAGCGGTCGCGGCGCTGCGCGCTTTTCTCGCAGCCGTCGACGCCGCAGCGCTTGCCGCCCCCGTGGGCGCGACACTTGCCGCGACCCTGGTCCTGCTTCTCGCAGCCGGGCTCCTGGCACTGCTTGGCGCCGCCGTGGCGGAAGCAGAGGCCGCGGGCCACGACGTACTTTGTGCATTCCGGGACCGTGCAGACCTTGCCGCCGCCGTGCGTGCGGCACAGGTGGCGGCCCTGGTCCGAGTTGTTGCAGCCCTCGACGGCGCAGCGGCGGCCGCCTCCGTGGCGGATGCAGACGCCCCCGCCCGCGTCGGCCTTGGTGCACGCGGGCGCCTTGCAACGGCGGCCGCCGCCGTGGCGCATGCACTTGCCGCCGGTGACGGCGGATTTGCGGCACAGCGGCTCGTCGCAGCGGCGGCCGCCGCCGTGGCGCTTGCACCTGCCGCCGGCCTCGGCGCCGCTCGGGCAGCCCTCCTCGGCGCAGAGCCTACGCCCGCCGTGGGCCTTGCACTTGCCGAAGAGCTGCGCGTTCTTGCGGCACCCGGGCTCCAGGCACCTCGTGCCGCCGCCGTGCGCGACGCAGAACCCGCCGGACTTCGCCACGCGCGAGCACGCCTCCGCGCCGC